>VZRI01009992.1:271131-307533 GCA_013397515.1 Upupa epops
AGCGACTGCTCCTGTCACTACTGAGCGCAGAGATAAGAGCGGCCTTCTCCCGTCTCAGAGACCCCCATTGGAGGGACAGAGCGGCCCTGCTGGTGCGGCCCGTTCTTTCCTCCTCTTATTGCTCCTTCCACACTATGGGACGTGTGGGAGTAAGGGGGCCTTACGTGCTTGTTTGCTTTAGGATTTCAGAGCAAACTGAGGAAGCAGGGCGTTATCAGCGCGGGTCAGATCGTACCGGCGCCTCCGCACGCCCAGGCGGCTGATGGCCGGGTGCCACGGCTCTGCCACGTCTCGCCGTCCGCAGGAATGCAGAAGGGCCTGAGTGTTTTGAAGCTGGTCATCACAGTATTTGCATTGCTGGTGCTTGTCAGAAATGGAGAGTTTCGCTTCCTCTCAAAAATACGTATTTAGTACGCACTTACGGCAAAAATGAATGGGGCTGGGCAGGAGTTCACAGAGTTTCAGAATCACAAATTCAGAATAATTACAGAATCACGAACTGGTAGGGGCTGGAAGGGACCTCTGAAGATCATCTAGTGAAACCCCCCTGCTAGAGCAGGATCATCTGCAGAAAATCCAGCTGGGTTTTGAATATTTCCAGAGAAGGAGACTCCACAACGTCTCTGGGCAGCCTATTGAAGTGCTACCCTCACAGTTTTTTACGTAGGTTTAAATTGAACCTCCGGTCTGTGACCATTGCGCCCTTGTCCTGTCACTGGGCACCAATGAGAAGAGTCTGGTCCCAATCTCCTAAACACCTTTTAGATATTTATGAACATTGAGATTACCGCCTTGGTCTCCTGTGAGCAGACAGCTCTCCCAGACTCTCCTTCTCAGGCATATGCTCCTGATAATCTCAGTGGCTCTGTGCTGCACTCTCTCCAGTAGCCTTTGGTTGAACTGAGGAGCCCAGAACTGAGCTCAAATCAGGCAACCTGAACGAAACTCCTTTTCCAATGGTATCAGTCACGCCTATTGACAGTTTTATTCAGTTTTAGTTTTACAAAGTGTAACTATCAAATCCAGATGTTGATTATAATTGGCATCTGTCTCAAAGATGGCGTCTGTCAGTGCTGTGAGAGCCAGAACTGTAGATAGAGAAGACAATCCTCCAAGAGAATGACCAAGTGAGTTAGTCATTGTTTGATCCAGTCAAGACTGCATTGGCATTATCCGTCTTGTTAGTCCATAAATGTACAGCAGATTTAACTAGGATGTATCTAAACTCCCAATACACACAGTACAGGCTAA
The DNA here is from genome assembly GCA_013397515.1 of Upupa epops. Lineage (NCBI taxonomy): Eukaryota > Metazoa > Chordata > Aves > Bucerotiformes > Upupidae > Upupa > Upupa epops. The sequence continues at coordinate 272,383 of VZRI01009992.1, forward strand.
CAGACAGGTGAGCAGTTAGGCATGGAACTACTGTGGTGGTGGTCTCATAGGCTAGGGATGGAAAGAGGTGGCCAAAATTATGTGAGAAGAGGCTAGAAGTGAATCAGGGTATACAGAGGATCTGCAAGTGTTGCGTGACTTAGAGGTATCAGGGTTCTAGGGGTATGAAAGATGTATGGGATACCTGGGCTATTGCAGTCCCATATCATGGAAGATGAGGGACTCAAATGAGCTGGAAACAGCAGCTAGCCCTATTTACAACCTGTGGAATGCTGCAGTACTTCTATGGCTACACTTTTGTACAAGTTCCTTTGCTTGTTTTCATCCTCAAACATTCTTCTCTGGCAAATCTAACACTTCAAAAGTTTCCTTTCCTTTAATCAGGTTTCTTTCCCCTGGACTAAATGTTATGCTTGTCCCAAATAATCCTCTTGCGGATCCTGTAGGAAGGGAGTCTGTATTGAGAAGGGTCTCCTCCAGTGATCTATAATCTCTTATTAACCAAAACTTTATTTTCCCTTACCTCAAATCTACCCATTGTCCTAGATGAGATCTTGAGCTATAGATTTTAATCTCACTTGTAGAATATGACAGGATTTTCGTAAGTTTTACAAAGTGTAAAATGGTCCAAACTCAAGCTACCCAGAGTATCATCCATGTGTCATTGGGCCCTGTGCCACCTGTGTAAGTAGCACAAGCTGTTTTTTCCAAAAATGCCCCAATGATTCGAGCGTAAGTTTTACAAAGTGTAAAATGGTATTTGCAAAATTTGTGAACAAAGACCATAGATCATTACTTGTGGAAATAATGCCATCTAGTAACTAATTACATCCATAAACTTAGTAGTACAATGCTACATCTCCAGTTTGGAGTAAGACATGCAGTGTGTGGCATGTTGTAGTGGCCATAGCTGTAGTGGAGTGTTGTGCAGATCCTTGTCTGAGTCACCACCAATACCCAAGACACCATATTTCAGCCAAGAGCTCCCATCTAAAGCGTCAGACAAAAAGGGAGGGTTTAATGAAACCACTTACAAATGCAGGCAATAAACAACTTAGAAGGAAGGCCTCAAGCCATTTTAATCCACTCCTCACACCACATATCAGAAGAAATCAACACCACAAGATAAAGATACAGACATACAGAATTTCATCATATACTCTTACTTTTAAACTGTACTGAGATAAAAAATATCAGAAACATTCATCTTGAGAAGTGATAACATTCTCGGTGGCAGCAAAATAGTTCCAAACTGTCCAAGATGGAGAGAAGAGGAGAAGAAGCTGGAAGTCACAGGTGTGGGGGGAGAAGATAGGAGTGGAGGGGCAGCCACTTTCCTTTTCAGCTTTTTAAAAACAAACTTTAAACTTTTCTGCAGAAAATGCTCAAATCAGCTAAAGCTGGGTTACATGCTGAGTAACATTATGTTGTGGTAATGAATGGACCTTTCCTATCTGGGAAGAGGCAATGATACCAGAAAAGCTCAAAGAATCATAGAATTGTTTAGGTTGGGAAAGACCTTTAAGATCATAGAGTCCAACCATTGTATCAAACTACCACTAAACCATATCCTAAATTCCATATCTACATGACTTTCAAACACATTCAGGGATGGTGATTCAACCACCTCTCTGGGCAGCCTGTTCCAATGCCTGAGGACTCTTTGAGTGAAAACATTTTTCCTATTGTCTAACTTAAACCTTCCCTGCTGCAACTTGAGGCCATTTCTTCTTCTCACCTGTTACTTGAGAGGAGAGACCAACACCCACCTCTACAACCTCTGTAAGACCTTTCAGGTAGCTGTAGAGAGTGGTAAGGTATATTGAGGAGCACACACCTCATTAGTCTCCTCAGGACAGCACAAACAGTTTCCTTCAGGAATCAAATCCACATCAGCAGGTTCTCCATGCTACTGAAAAATTACTGATGAAGCGGACCCAGATGTAGTTTATCTCCATGCAGCATCTCAGAAATAGCAGGATTTTTGAGCAAAGAGGAGTAGAACCTGGGCCATTTGTATCTTTTTCTGTTAGCTTTGTTGTTTGCTGAGCAGGAATAGATTTTAAAGCCCCACAGGTTAGTTTTATATTCACACAGATCAGTGATCCAAACCAAAATTTTTCAGTAACATGACTTGTCAATGATTGTAGGGAAGCTCTGCTTTTCCTCAACACAGGCACAAAGTCCGCATCAGACATTGTTCTCTGCAGCAAGTGTGAAAGCAGCCATTCTTTTTGTATCTGCTCCTTAGTCTCAGTTCAAACACAAGCCTTTTACCTGATTAATCTTTTGGATTAGAACTGTTCGCCTAATGCAATGTGGCCTCAAAATAGTCACTACAGCTACACTTTCAGTGGTATCCAACCTGGTCTGGATACATGAGAGGGAAATGATGTTTTTGCTTTGTCGAGGCATGGCTTTGGTTCTCTCAGTTAAGTGTCCCAGGAAAAATGTAGTGTGCTGCCAGGGTCATGTCCATTGATGCCCCACAGATTGTAGGACAATAGTCCTGGTGTAAAAGGATAGAGGGGATGTTTCATAAAATGGAAACGGAGTTAAGTCAGCAAAACTGGAAAGGGACATAGAAGAGGAGGGAAAGCAAGTGACAAAGTGAAAGGGTTCAGCTTCTTCTAAGGGACAGTGGAAAACAGACACAAAGCATGGCAGAAGTAAGAAGCAAATTAAAATGTTGTTACCCTGACAGGAAAAGAGAGTTAAAATAGGAACAGAGGTGTAAAGGCGGGCAAAATCAGTGTGGTACTGGCTGAGAGTGTTTATACAGTTAGTGTTTGCCGGAGTACTGTCTGATGGAGGAAGCATTGGTATGGTGACTCAGTGTGATTTTTCTATCAAAGTCCTTCTAGCAGTTACACATTTAATAAGAGAAGAAAGGATCCTACTGAACATGGGCCTCTGTACTTCCCATCCATTGTTTTACATGACGCGATCCCATGCAAAGGTCAGTTACGACACTAGGAGCATTACACAAAATGTAACAAGGACGGTCTTCTATTTCACACTCTGCCTGAGCTTCAACTTGTTCATCGGTAGCAGTTTTCCTTAGCTCAGTCTAGATTAGTTTCCTTGAACATACCAGGAGAACAAGCACCCAAACATTCACACAGGTCTCTGTGTGATATTTAGTGATAAAAATACAATGTGCCATGGACTGGTACATTGTAAAAATACAATTTAGTGATAAAAATACAATGTACCATGGACTGGCCAGAAGGACCTTGGCAGATAATACTATTTCAGAAATACCCTGCTTTTCTAAAGAATAGATCGGAATAAATTGTCCTGGGTTCATACTATTTCCATGTGAGAATGAAAAAGGAAAATATGATGAACCAAGTTTTCACACGATTTCATTGAATTCCATATGCATAGCTATTAATAAGTCAAGTGTGTATAAACCTTAAACCAGCCAGCCAGAGTTGTCAGGTGCATTTGCCTAATCTTGACAACTAACACAAAGTTAGTTTTTTGAGTCAAAATTCATAGCAGCTGTAAGATTCTTCTGCATGTATCCAGACTAGTTCAGATTTATGGCTGAGAAGGAATTTCTCCTCAAATTAGCACAGACATCTGTTGCCTGTCTTACTGTGTCCTGCTATATAGCCCCATCCGCCAAGGTCTCCTGGACGTATTTTGCACAAATTGTGTCTTTCTTTTGCAGCAAGAGCCTCTAGGCAGTAGAGATGCCTGGACTGAGGTTAAAAGAAACGTAACTTTTTAAAAAGATTTCACTTATTTTTTCCCCGGCTGATCTGGGCCAATAAAAAGCATTGACAGATTTCCTAGTACAGGTTGTGTAAGTGCAGACATCAATCTACAGCTGCAGTCTGTCGGTATAACTAAAACTCCACTGGTCATTTCTGTGGCTACATGAGGACAGATGACCAAAGCTGAGGTGTGAGGGCAGCGAGTCAGGTACATGTGGTCTACTCAGAGTGGCCCAATTTGCAGACATGAAAGTTATTTGAAGATGGTATTGATTCTGGAGTAATGAAAAAAAAATACACAAGGCATAAACTCTGATCTGCTGGCAGGGACTGAGAGGGGAGAATTGTGATTCAGAACAAAGATAAGCCAATAAGACTATATCAGAGTCCCTTCCAGACCATGATCTTTGAAGTAAAACAGAACTGTGGAGAAGGCTGGTCAGACCACCTCTTTCCTACTTATTATAGACATGCCTGGCCTGAGATACTAGGTTGTCAGGGTATCTATGCCCACATAAAATTGCCTGTTTCTTGCAGGCAAGATTATCTACGTCCTCCAGTATTTCCTGTCACTTCCTGGGAGAGTTTTCTTGTTGTGACTGATAGCTAAGCATTCGGAGAGACACCTTTTCACCAGTGCAGTTCCCCGCCTTTAGGTTGGCACCTACCTCCAAGCTGTCCCAAAAGTCTCTTGCTGAAGCCGTGGGTTGGTTTCGAGTCAGCAGCCTCTGATGTTTGCTGCCGCTTGGTGGCCCTTGCAGACACTGCCCCGCATTTCCTCCCCGCTGCTCGCCGCTCACCTGAGCCGTCCTGAGCAGCCGAGTACCTTCCAGCAGAAGGTGGCCTCAGACTTCTCCATTTTGGCGTCGGCATCGCACCTCAGCGGAAGGTGGCAGTGGCTGTTGCCCTTCTCAGCTGATGATGTTCGGTCATGGCATGCATAGATTTGCTGCTGTAATTAAGCAGTACTGTTTTATCATAATGATGTGACCATAATTTTGGGGGCCATCTCATGATGTAGAACGTGGAGCTTTCTGGATTTATTATTCGTGATTCTTGCGCAACTAAAATGCTCGTGGTGCAGCAACGACAAAAACAGGCGACGAAGCGTGTCATCCGCAGCCTCCGGGCAACGCGCCGGTGACGCGTGTCTTTAAAAATCCCGTAAAAAGGGATTTTAGAACCCGACGACAACGCCGAGCCCGAACCCCCCGCAGCCACCACCAAGTGGTCCCCGCAGCCACCACCAAGATGGCGGCTCGGCGCGACCGCCCCGCCCCCGTGGGTCCGTTCCCTCCCTGGGCGGGCCGCGGCAGCTACAGTGGCTACTGCCGCCTGTCGCCGAGTGATGAGCGCATCAGCCCTCACTGCCACGTCTCCCGGGCAGCCGGCGGTGCTCAGGGCCGTGCCCGCCCGCCTNGACGGGGCCCCGTTGCCGGCCGATGTCCGAGCCGCGCCGCCGCCCCCCGCGCTTGCATGTGTGAGTACTGACCCCCTCTCCGCAGGGCCCTGCCGCCCCGCTTCTGCCCGGTGTGCGCAGGGCCGCCTCCCGCCTGCCTGAGACGTGGGGTGTGCTGGGGGGCTGCTGCGGGCTTTGTTTGGTAAGCCGCGGCCCGTGGTGCCGGGTGGTCGCTTGGTGCCTGGGGCAAAGAGGTCCAGGACATGGCTGGGAAGACACGTATCGGAGATAGTAGGGCTGAGGGTTAAAGGCGAGGAAGTTGCTGTGGAGTCACGACTGGGTTTGCTGTGGGCTTTTGAAACGCTATCCCCGTGTTATCAGTGCCAGAGAAGATGTGGGAGACAGCACAGTCCAGTGGAAGACGAAGAGCTGCGGCCATCCTCTTTAAGTCTGGGCAAATCTAACCTGCTGTAAGTTGCCATTTCCAGAGTGGATTGTGGGGACGTGTAAGGCATTTCTTCCTTGTGCGCTAAGGAAACAGCATGTCAGTCATCCTCCGTAAGTAGGATAGCACTTAGGCTGATGATTTTCCTTATCAGGGTAGCTCCTTCACTACTCCATCATTTTAAAGTGTGAATGTGTAGCATAAACAAAGACAGCTTTGTTTGCCATTTGTGATCACTCTCATGCATGTTTTTTCATTGTGAATAACAGACCTGTCATATCACTGGCATCTGTTAGTACTGTGAGTGAAAAAATGAGTCCTGAAGTTTTTTGAGACAAGGCACACCTTCTGTAGCCAGTGCAGGTCTGTTAACTCACTGTGGTCAGAAGACATTTTCTTCAAGAGGGATACAGTAGTACAAGGATGGGACTGGAATGGCTTAGCTGCAGTTTCACAAGTTGCTGAGATCAGAGCAAGACACCAGCCCCTGAACCTGCAGTATGCGCTTTTGTTCAATTCCTAACACTAACACTCATGTTGTTGACTTAATTTCTGGTGCTCATTTCTCCTTCCAGCCTCTTCTCTAGAGCGCTGGATTCTTCAGCTGAGGTGCTTGGTATAGTGATTGAATGATGCACTGCTGGTGAAACCTCTGGAGCCAAAGTGGTAGCCAGGTGATGCCGACCTCTCTGGGAGTTGTGCTGAAACTTCACCTGCTCATTGTTCCTTATTGGACTGGAAGTTCTTCAGGTGTAGGTGCAGCTATTCTTTCTGTTCTTGAGCATCTTTGATTCAGGTTTTGCAGTGCAAATCAGCACATAGGCTGAGAATGCTGTCCAGGTCTGACTTACTCAGAATGACAGTGTTGCTCACGTAATACCACTGACACTATTAACTTTGCCTAGTGTGGTGTGTACTTCTGATCTCAAGACCACAGGACATCCGTGTGTGCCCTGAACAGCTAATTTCTGGCTGTCTCATTCTAAACCTAGTGACTGACAGGCATTTGAGACCTGATTTTCAGAAGGTCTGCGTTATCTACACTCCTGATGGAGATGCCTGTGTTGCTCCAACCAGTGCATTCAAAATCACTGGCTATTTAGAAAAGGCAGGCTAATTTTATTTTTTACTTCACTTTTTTATAGTCTTTCTGGCTGTAAAATGAGGTTAAAACCTTTTGTTTCCTGCTTTTGCAGACTATGTTTCTATTCTGCTTTTAAGAAGATAAGTTAGTGTAAAAAAGTAATGCAGTGTACAGGTTAGAACCTTGCTGAATTAATCTCCTTAGGGAGGCACTAAGGCATCCTGTAGTAGCTAAAGAAAATGAGCTGTTGTAGTTGTCGTGGCCTGCTGATGTTAGCAATATTTGTGCAGATGTAACATTGCCAATACAGTTATACTGTTGTATATTCCTCAGAAGCAGACAGGCATATTAACTTTTTTGCATCTGCTTCCTTCAGACAACATTGTTTGTTCTGAAACCTTAGAGAGGGTATTAAGTTATATATGTAGTACTTAGGGGAAAAAATGCCCACGTCTTTCTGCTGTTTTTGGAATTGAGTAGCACTAAACACAAGTCTTCCTCTGAAAGTGCCTGTATAGCAAATTGACTTGGGCAGCTCAAGTCTGGCAAACATAAAGCTAACGTTGTTTTTCTTCTGAAGACATCAAATCTAGGTGTTTGAGAATACAGTTAGAACATATATGCTAGAAATGTTTTATTAAGGTGGCTTCCAGTTTCCATGAGTGTTCAGTTCAGAAGCCAGTCAGGCCACTAAATACAACTGTGGAGTTATAACTCCTGAAGATGGATATGGTGCAACATTAAAATGTTCTACTGATTCTGAGACTGTACTTCTCAGTCTCACTGCTTTTCCTTTGCTTTTCCTTTGAGGGAATGGACCTGGAAAAAGGTTTTTTCTTCTGGCACTTACAAGCAGTGGTTCAGTTTTTTGTTTATGAATGTGAAACTCTTTAGTGGAATGAGTTGTATTTGTACTCTGAATTTAAAGAAGAGATACTTTGTCACTTCAAAGATGTATGTGCTTTTCCAGCACTGGTAAAAATTGGTTAGAGATTTGGCTGAATTTCTTTACTCTTGGAACATTTAGTCTTTTGAACATTACCGATTTCCAACAATTCTTTGGCTTGTCCATTGTGAAATTTTATATTCTGGCTTGTTTATGGACTGAGAAATAGAGGAGGGTTGGATTTGGCTTGCAGAATCTACTTAAATGCTTGAGATCTTTAGTTATTACTACATGTGTTGTACTTAATTGTGCAGTATGATATTGTGTTACATATATTTTCCTTTTTGAGGCCCCACTTCCACCCTTCTTGCGCTGCTATTCAGTTGGAGAACAGTTTGCCAGTACTACAGTGTTACTTTATGCACAAGAAACTGTAAGGAAGATGCAAAATCATGGCAGTTGAGCTGCTTCTTTTTGTGATCTGTTCCCTGCTGTCTCCTTAACCTGCTTCCTGGATGCAGAATTTGGCACATCATGGTAGGAGATGATGCCATAAAGTTAGTTCTCTCTTTGTTCACCCAACTGCAGCAGGTGATGGAAACATTAGTCCCATTATCTGTAACCTTCCCACAATTAGATAAGACCAGGTTTTGAAAAGAAGGTAGATTTTTAAGCTCAGAGGTAAATCTTTAATAGCTTTGTGGCTTGGACAAATTGTTCATGCCCTGGCACAAACTTGCCTGGAAGATTTCCTGCTATTCTTTGTGGGGTGTAGCCATTGGAGAGTAATTTTGAACTTTTTTTTTCTTTTTACTTTTTGGGTTGAACATGTTGCAAGCAGAAAAAGAGACTTTTGGTGGGGAGTGAGCATTACGCAAGCCAGTCAGAAAAGCTGCGCAGGCTAACTTGTGCTGGAGAGTTTGAAACGGGTGATTTAGAGCAAAATTCATGGTAGATGTCTGTGGCCCAGTAACACTTGCAAAGGAGCCCTTGTACAGACTCAGACAGCTAAATTGGTGTTGGTAAAATTTATTGTACCAGAGATTAATGGATTCCATTGAATTTTCCCTATCTGTTACATCACTCACTCTGTAAATGGTTGAACAAGGTTCTGAGTCCTGCCTATCAGACTAATGGAAGCTGAACTGAAGACCTTGACTGTTTTCCAGGGAAACTCCTATGACTGTTATTTAAGAAGCAATTAGAGAGGAGTTAATGTATTTGTGGTTTATATTTTAATACAAATCTATGGTTTATGCAAATCACAGGGAATTATAAATAAATTGTAGTAATTTTGCTTTTCCAAGGTGTCAGGGTTATGTAAATCATTGCTGCATTAATACTTTCTGCTGTCTATCCCAGTATAATGACTTGCAGTAAGGCTCAAGGAAGTGTTTCTGTTTTGTGTTTTATTACATGTCTTCAAACTGATTGCTACAGATGGCAGATTCCTGCCTTATTTTTAGTTGTGAGACAACAAAATAGAAAAATCCTAGTGACTCCCCATGATTTGTCATCATGGCTGATCTCCATTAAATTAAACATGGGGGTTGGCAGAAGAGCAAAAACAGCAGGAAAGCTGCTTCTGTTTGTTTAAAAAACAAGCTTTGTCTGAAGCACTAAAATAATACTGTAAAAAATATTCACTACTACATACTGATACCCCTGGGAGGAGAAATACTTGCCCAACAGTTTGTCTTGTTTGGGATAAAGAATTTGAGGTCTAAATCACTAAAACAGCTTCCCTGGAAGTCAGTTGAAGAGAAGAGATTAAAAGCAAAATGTTCCTGGCTTGCAGTCCTGTATTCAGTCCATTAGACCATGTGTATGTATTAGCTTGCTTGGCTAAAACTTGTAAGATGGGGTCTTAAGGCAAGAGCATATTTTCTTTTGTTTTCCCCCCCACCTCTCTTCGTCCCCCTGCCCCACTACCTTTCTCCGTAATGGTCTGTTCTGCTGTGCATTTGTCCTGATAAGCTGGAGTAGAAAACATCAGTGGCCAAGATTCCCCTCCTTTCCCAGTAGCTGTGAGTTGTATAGTCTAAGGAAGGGTGATCAGTGGCTGTGTCTTAGCAGTGCTGCACCTGCATGCAGTGTTGACTTGAAGAACTTTGGTGCAAGATGTACTTAGGACCACGTGTTGATAAATTGTATTAACAGCCAGCTTTGATACCTTTGCCCTTGTTTTGTCTGCTAATGCATTGTCTTTGTAATTGAATTACTTTCCAGCCAAGGTCCCTTCCTAATGTTAACTTTTTCTGTCTCTACCTTGAAATTGTTTTGCTGTTACACATACAGATCCTGTTTTGGATCCGGAGCTGAATCTCTTGAGCTTTCCAATAGCAGTGCAAGTTGTCTTCAAGAACTGTACATCTAGGTCAGTAATTTCTGCCAGCTCCTTTTAGTTCGAGCCTCTAAGTCTGGATAAGGCTGGGCTTGTTGTCCCTTTCTCCATATGACTTAGAAGTATGGGAACTGTAGAGCCAAAATAGACCATGACACAGCTGATCAGGTCTGCATTTCCCTCTGCTGCTGAAAAAGCTCAACTTTGCTATTGTCTTGCTCTCACACAACAAGCCAATGCTTTCTTTTTTCCAGATTCAGTATTTGGCTGTGAGTGTTGTTGTATACATCAGAAGCCAAACAAATTGTTAATGTCTTGCCGTGTGATACTGTTGTCTTGGTGAGAAGTGTGTTATTGACTACTTAGCTGCTGAGCTCTGAGAATCTTGTGTTGTGGTTTGTTTCTTCCACTTTTTTGAAACATAATTTCGCTTGGCTTCATTCATAAAATGATTATGGTAATTCATAAATATCTTGCTGAGCTGTTTTCTTTAAGCTCCTGCAGCAATTAGTTGCACAAGGTAATTATATGGTCATGAGATATTATTTTATTACTCCAGGAACAGCAGCTTTGTTCTTGTACTCACCAGAGGTTCATCAAGAGTGCTTAGTGTGTGTGTATCTTCTTTCCTCCAATTCAAAAAGACATACACAGTCCTCTTCAGAATACAGATGAGTTTATCCTGCATGTCTCTGGAAACCTCTTCCTCACACCCTCTGAAGTAAGGTCTTTGAAGGGATTTTAAGGAGTGTGTAAGATTTGCATTGGAAATCCTTCTCCATTTAAAAAAAAATAAAGTTTTCAATCTCTTCGATAATGTTCTTGGTCTAGAGTATTAAGAACTTATATCTTTATGTCCCATCATTGAAAAATAAATCTGCAAAATGAGCTGGACTGAGCTTACTGCACTTCAACCTGGAGAAGCTTTTCCTGGAAAGCTTTTTTTCTTGCTTACAATTTTGTCAGTGGGTATTTGAAGAACTTTGGCCCTACAAATGGCAAGTGCTGCTGTCACCTTGTCGTTAGCTTAAACTTCTGTTTTCCTCACTTATCTATCAGCATAGCTCTGGTGTTCCTTGAGGAAGATGCCTGGAATTTTATAAACTGTTTGTGAATTCTGGCCTTTTTCTTGCTACTTTTCACCTCTTCGCTCTTAGCTTGTGTGTTAGAGGACTGATAGATGGACCCTCTTCAGTTAGAGTTGTGCTGTGTCAAAAAAGCCTACACTGACTTGGTCTTGCTGGGTTGGTTTTGTTATTATTTCTTAAATATATTGGAGCACATCCAGACGAGGGCCACCAAAATGATCAGGGGAATGGAGCATCTCTCATATGAGGACAGGCTGAGAGAGTTGAGGCTGTTCAGCCTGGAGGAGAGAAGGCTCTGGGGGGACCTTCTTTGGACCTTCCAGTACTTGAGAGGGGCCTACATGAAGGCAGAGGAAGGTCTGTTCTAAACGGTTTGTATGGATAGGACAAGGAACAATGGGTTCAGGCTGGGAAAGGAGAGATTGAGGCTGGAGATTAGAAAAAAGCTCTTCAATGTCAGGGTGGTTGATGGCTGGAATGGTCTGCCCAGGGAGGTGGCAGGGCCCCTACCCCTGGAGTCATTTAAAATCAGGCTTGATGAGGCACTGAGCAACCTGACCTAGGTAGAGACGTCCCGGCTTGTGTAGGGAGGTTGGACTAGATGACCTCTAGAGGTGCGTTCCAGCCTGGGAAATTCTATGATTCTATGATTATAGAGTAGGTTCTTGATTCTTAGTCACTGAGCAAAAAGTTGATCTTGCTGGTGCATCACTTAATGGTGATGATTCACTGCCCAGCTCTCATCCTTCTTGCCTGACATTGGGCTGCAATTCAGTAGAGTTTCTGTCTCTGCTGAATCTCCTTCTTAATCAGTCACTCTGTATGGCATGAGGACATGGAAAATGTGCTGACTTGGAAGACCTCCCTTGCAACCGGTTTTGCCTCCCAACCCAGGGCTGGAGCTGAACCCTAGGCCAGGTGGCTGATGTGTGCCTTTGGAGCCAGCTGGAGTTGAAAGGTTGTGTTGACTTAGCGCTGGGGGAGCTCTGCACAAGCCAAATATTTAGCTTTCCATCTGATAACCTGTTGGTTGCTTCCTCCCTCGCAACAAGCAAATTCTTTGTTATTCCCAAACTGAGTTAGGGCTTCCACAGAAGTTCTGCAGCTTCTTGGCTTTCAGCATGGCAGATGTGAGGGCACTGACAAGGTGGCATTGTGACAGATTGCTGTTCCTAGTTGTTCTTAAGTCATTTGGCATTGTGTTAGATAAATTGGTCACCAGCTTTGTGTCTCAGTTTTTCTGTCAAAATGTTTTCATTTAATTAAATAATTACATGGCTCAAACTAAAAGGAACTAAAAATAAGCCATAGTAGTTAAGAACTACAGCAGCTCAAAATAAACTTGACTGTAGGGTGAATTTACTGATAATTAGCAAGATTATTAGGATTGCTGGAAAAATGCAGTATAGGATTAGGTTGACTGGCTATAGCAACTTGCGTCAGTGCGTCAGTAGCCAAGAGACCTTTTGACATTGCTTGTTTGAATTTCAGAGCCTGATGGGGGTAGGAAGGAGGAAGAAAAGAAAGAGCAGTTTGTCTGCCAGCTGAAAGTCAAGATTCTTATGGTATATATTTAATCCGAACTGTTACAGAATCCAACTCTATTTTCTTTCTCCTATCCTTCCAGAAGTGGTTTCAGCAAGGCCTAGTAACTGCTTTTTGCAGCCTTGCAAATGACATTCTATAAATAAGCTAATGTCTGGGACACAGGTGACAACAGAAGCTGTGCAGTGTGCTATTCAGTGGCAGCCCTGGGGACAGGACTGCCACTTGGGTTGGGGTAAACTGTCCAGGTCATTAATGGTTTCTTGTCTGGTGGTCTGGGAGGTTATGAATGGAGCTTATCCAGCAGTCTAGTTCCAGGATATATGTTACTTTCTGAAAGAAAATTACCTAGCAGTCAGTGCTCTGGACAGCAGGACAGGTGGCTTCTGGGTGCAGAAGTGTTCTGGAGATGGTTAGTGCTGCCTGTTGTGGCACTGAATGACTGTTGATGATGCTGCTGCTTCCACACGCCTTGGCTTGTGTTTTTCCTGTGCTGTTCCTTTATCCTTTTGTCCCACTCTTGTAGTGTTTGCAGTTCCCCATGTTCCATGTCAGTGCTCTGCAACCTTGTTGGGAGGCTGTCCAACTGTGCTTTTCTGCAAGGAAGCACTGTATAGGTAACAGGTGTGTTTCCATGTCTGTATATCACACAATATTACTGGTTGGAAGAGACCTTTAAGATCATCAGATCCGACCTTTGATCCAGCACTGCCAGGTCATCACTAAACCATGTCCCTAAGCACCAGGTTCACACATCATTTAAATACCTCCAGGGATGGTGTCACCAGCACTGCCCCGGGCAGCCCGTACCAATGTTTGATAACCCTTTCAGTGAAGAAATTCTTCCTAACTTCCAGCCTAAACCTGCCCTGGAGCAGCTTGCAGACATCTTCTCTAGTCCTATTGCTTGCCACCAGGTGGAAGAGGCTTCTTGCTCCATCCTCTTTAGGTAGTTGTAGAGAGCATGGAAAATCTTGCTGTATCTTGCTAGCAACCTAGACAATGCTGGGAGCTTCTGTTTTGCTGCGGAGGGGGAGGAGCTCGCTCACTCTGTAACGGCAGCAGAGGCAACATGTTGCTTCACAGAGATAATATGTGCTCACTTAGCAGGAAGACTATGGCTTCAGTTGAGACAGAGTTAAAACAAGAAACCCGTCCTCTTCTCTGGCCATGTTGCCAGAAGTACCTGAAGTAAGTTTCCCTTTCCGCTCTTGAGAGTATCTGGCTGTAGGACTTAGGGAGCCAAGGAGAGCCTCTTGAACGTTTTCCAAGCTCCAAGAGTTTTCATGTCTCTCTGTAGCAAACTTCCCAAGGGGACTGAAGGCTTGGAGTGGAGGTTCAGTTTTCTCTGATTAAGAAATGTTAATGCCATCAAAATAACTGTCCAAGCATGGTAGTGTTCCCAGCAAAGAGACGGGCAACCAGGCTGACTTTTCATTCTGATGAGTCACTGACTCTCTCGTGATTTGTCTCTTGTAGGAGCTGTTTGGGCAACTGTTGAAGCAGGAATGTGTTTCTGACTGATGGTTTTCGGGGAGCAGAACAGAGCTGCATACTGCTAACATACAGGGTTATTGCTAGGGAGCTGATTCATGAGTGCTTGATGTAGTCCTATTAGCATGAGTTGGAAATGCGAGGGATTAACAGATTCTGTGTCTGGATCTTCATGTAATAATTAATGTCACAGGTGAAAGTTTTGTCTCTGTCCTGAAGAAACAGTGCGATCCCTCTCTAAGACGCAAGAGCTGTCTGTACCTGTCTGGATTCTTGGACAGGATCACTGTCCACTGTTCTGTAGCTGGTCCCCAAGTCCTTCCTGTGTGTCTTTATGATTCCTGTGTCTGCCTGGGAGAGACTGGAAGCTGGGCAGTATCTGATCTAAGGATGTTGAGGATGAATGGATTATAAGTATGTGAAATGCTTTTGAGGGAAATGATAGGTGAACTGGGAAGAACAATGTGAATGGAGAGCAGTAGTGAGTGGTGTCCCTCAAGGGCCAGTACTGGGACCAGTGCTGTTTAACATCTTTGTCGGCAATATCGACAGTGGCATTTAGCGCCCCCTCAGCAAGTGTGCCTATGACACCAAGCTGTGTGGTGCAGTGGACACGCTGGAGGGAAGGGAGGCCATCCAGAGGGACCTGGACAGGCTTGAGAGGTGGGCCAGTGCCAACCTCATGAGATTCAACAAGGCCAAGTGCAAGGTCCTGCACCTGGGTCAAGGCAATCCCAGGCACAAATACATGCTGGGTGGGGAACAGATTGAGAGCAGCCTTGAGGAGAAGGACTTGGGGGTATTGATTGATGGAAAAAGTCAACGTGAGCCAGCAATGCTTGCTTGTGGCCTGCAAAGCCAACCGCATCCTGGGCTGCATCAAGAGAACCGTGACCAGAGGTCAAGGTTGGTGATCCTCCCCCTCTATTCAGCTCTCGTGAGACCTCATCTGGAGTACTGTGTCCAGGAGTCTAGGAGGGGACCCTGTCTGAAGGAAAGATATTGAACTGTTGGAACATGTCCAGAGGAGGGCCGCAAGGATGTTTGGAGGGCTGGAGCACCTCTGCTATGGGGACATGCTGAGAGAGTTGTTGCTGTTCAGCCTGGAGAAGAGGGCAGATCTTATAACGGCCTTCCAGTTCCTGAAGGGGGCTACAGGAAAGCTGGGGAGGGGCTGTGTCCAAGGGCTTGTAGTGGTAGGACCAGGGGTAATAGTTTCAAACTGGAAGAGCATAGGTTTAGACTGTAAGTCAGGAGAAAGTTCTTCATGATGAGGGTGGTGAGACACTGGAACAGGTTGCCCAGGAATGTTGTGGCTGCCCCCTCCCTGGAAGGAGATGGGGTCATATTGGATGGGGCCTTGAGCACTCTGGCCTAGTGGGGCTCATGGGAGGGGGGTTGGAACTAGATGATCTTTAAGGCCCCTTCCAACCTGAACCATTCTATGAATCTATACAATCACATTAATGGACTGAAGAGTCATGTCAATAAAAGCTTTTACTTTCCATTGCTCACTTTTGTGCTCATGACTCTATATAAAATAAGATTGCTGGTGGGCTGTGGACTCTGCAAACAGAGCAAGGGAGCTGCAGTGGATTCTTTATTAAATCTTGCTATGGCCTGGATGCACACAGGAGTCTTATCTGTCAGACTAACAGGTCATGGACAAGTTTTTTCTTGTTTGAATATTTTTCACAGTAGAATCATGCCTTTGTTTATTGATTAAATTTTTATATTAATGAATTGATTAACTATATAAATCGATTAATTAATATAAAAAGGCTTTTCCTTATGTGTGTCTATTCAAAAAGGAGGGCTGTTGATTGGTTCAGGGCCAAAAAACAGCTGACTTAAGTCAAACTGATCTGTAATCTCACAGCTTTGTTTTGCTTTATCTGGGGAGCTTCAGTTTTCTGTGACTAGTTTAACAAAACAAAAGCAAACAGAAAAGGCATGGCTCTTTTGCAGATTTTGTTTTAACAGACACCTACCTAACTTTATCAGGCTCCAGTAAACTTAAACCATGGCTTCAGGAACTGCCTAATTTATATGTTCATGGATCACTGTGAAAGAGCTTATTGTGGTGTGCTGATGTAAAGGAGGGCTCCTTTCCATGGACATTCTTTTTTTTACTGGTAGAAACCTGCGTTTTACTGGTTTGCAAAAGCAGAGGGTGGAGGTGTGATTACTCATTGTCTATACTGGCAAGCATGTGAAGCACGCTAATGGAATAGCACTAATGAGAGCTGTTAAATTATTTACATGAATTATTGAATGTGGCATCAAATACCTTCAATCTTAATACCACTAATTAGACCGTCAGTGTATGGCATCCGTTATCATAAATATCCTGTAGGCTGAATCACAGCAATTATTTTAGCTTCCACAGTCCCTGGAGTAGTTTGTTTTGGCTTAAAATGCTTTCTCTTGTTTTTTTTAATTCACCTTAGCTGCTTATGTAGACTTTCTAGATGCCTTAAGGGAATTCTGCATTGTCTGTTGCTGCCCCTGGTCATGTTGGACATGTAGGAGAATTTTCTTCTGTTTATACTTAATACCTGAAGTGTAAATATTTCTAGATAAAACTACAGACCTTCCCAGGTAGGGTTCTCTGAAAGCTTTAGAGTCTTGACTAAAGAAGTAAGGAAGGTCCCATTCTCTGCTGTTTTGTCATTGGAGTGATGAGAGTTTTGAAGTCTGCTCACACACTTTATTTCCCTCCAAAATTGAGCAGTGGGTTTTTTGGGGGAGTTGCTTTTGGTGGTTTGGTGGTTTTTGTTGTTTCTGTTTTTTGCAAGTGACCTTCACATAGGTATGGAGAAAGCATTTGTCTTTTGAAACCATTTGATTTTGGCTGAAACTTTGGGTGTTGGAGCAGAGATGAAGGATGGGAAACCTTTATGCAAAGGGTGATTCTGTGAGGGAGTTTTTTAGACTAGTTCTGCCTACTGTGTCCCTTGTGACAACGGTGTGACTCACTGAGCAAACTTCCTGGTGTATCTGCCAGCTGTGATTTCTCAGGATTTTAAAGGAGGTGATAACCCAATTATAAATAGCAGATTGGTTCCATCTGTAAATTTCAAAGCTTCATCCAAAGTTTCCCAGGAGGTGGGGGTGCTTTTTTGGACCCTGGGCTGATTCTAGATAGATACTTTGCCAAAAAGGCAACCAGTTAGTCTCCAGACATGCAGACACAATAGAGTTCTCACAGTGAGATGCTCACTCAGTGTCTTGATTCTGTACGGCATGTGAACTTGGAATGACTTCCAGATGTGCACTCCAGTTCAACACTCTTACGTCCCCTAGCCATCAGACAACCTCCTGACTGGAAAAGTGGAGACTAGGAAAACAGAAGCAAAATCATCTGGGAGGTGCTGTAGACAGTGCCAGAGATTCCACCTTTCGTTATCAATATTGTGAGTTAGCCAGGCTCCATCATACCAGTTCATTTGAAGGAACTGCTGATTTAAGCATGTTCTTTACAAGAAATAGGTATTTACAGCTTACTTTTCAATGTCTTTTGAGGGCTGGGATATGTGACTTCTAACATACGTGTTTGAAGTACATGCTTACCTGCGTCTTCTGTTGCAGTACTCTGCTAACCAGAAGCACTTTTAAATTGACCTTCTACCATCATGTCTGGTTGCTCCTTTCTTAGCATAGAATGAAGCCGAACCATGCAATTAACTTCATGAAGACCATTCTGTCTATTCAGAGCTCTGGTAGAATGGGTCCTAATTACCTACCAGCATGAGAGCCTGTCAGGTGATATCTTGGGTGGTTAAAAAGGCCTATGAACCTCCGGTAGCAGCTTGCACCAGAACAGGGAGAGGGCTTTTCCCAGGCTTGCTTTTGAAATGAGGTGCCTAGCAATTGCTCAGTGGTGGTTTCCAGCCAACAGGAAGTGCTAGCATTTGCTGATGGCTAATTTAAGCAGCTGCTTCTTAAAGACAAAGTGTTAGTAGCGTCCATTCTGTCTACGCAAACGGACACTGCTGCTTTGGAGAAGGCGTAGTGTTTTAGGGTGGTGATAGGCATCCCACAGGGATAAGAGTGGCATGAACTCTCTTGGCGGGCTTGTGCACTGGATGACTGGCAGTTTGCAGCTTAAGTGATATTTCTGCCTTCTTTACAGATGTGGGAAGGCTTCTAGAACATTGTCTGAGTCTCAGGGCACACCCTGCTGGAGGCACTGGAAGTGGACTGGTTTCTGGTCATGCCCGGTGGAAGGAGGGGACCCAGCCGGCAGCAACTAAGCCGTTCAGCTTTGCCTTCTCTCCAGACACTGGTTGGTGGGAGCTGTGGAAACGGTACCAGTTTGAGAAACAGGTGAGGACAAAGGCAGAGGTGGTTGGACACCTGCACCTAGGAGAATGCTAAAAGCCTGAAGCCTTGATTCACTCAGCTCTGTGCAGTTGTGCATCTTTGTGGTTAAAACAATGACATGGGGGATGGAAACTTTGAGCTCTCTGCTATGGCGTTAGGAGATGGCCCATCCAAGAGGGAACATGTCCTGTGTAACAAAATTCTTCCAGCTTCTCTTCCCAGCTCTGCTGTCATGCATTTTTCTCTCTGTAGCCCCTCTTTTGACTTCATGCCTTAAAATCAGCCCCATGACAGGATCATGGAAATGGTCTCAGCCACCCTTCACTACTCACTGTGGTCACAGTGGTCAGGGTAGAAACTGCACAGTGCTCAATTTGTGTTGCAGCAGTGAGTCCTAGCAGATGATGCGGTCTTGTCTCTCTTGTGCAGTTGCTTGCAATGCCACAAGGTACTGTGTGGCATGTCAGACAGAGCTCAGCCATGAGCCCGATCTCCTTTGTGATAGTAAGTCAAGGCAGGAGGATGCTAGTATTATGTTCTAGCCATCCTGGCTGTAGATGAAACTGATTCTCTCAGTTGGCAAAGCGCATCTCCATTATCTGGGGAAGTTGAGGACATTTAGGTCTCCTCATTTGCCATAAGGACTAAGAGGGATCAGCATTACTTTCTTCCATACAGAAGTTAGCAGATTAATTATGTGCTGAATGTTGAGGCCCTGATCTACTTGATGTACATTCATTCTTACAGAGTAGAGAGATCCAACTAGTTGGCTTTGGCCTTTAAAGATTTTGTTGGCTAGGATGGATGGATGGAAGGCCCAGTCTTAGATTCTAGAGGAACAAGCAACTGTTGAGACCAAGGAGCTAGTGCTCCACATTCCAGGGAGAGTGTTGTTTATCCAGGTTTTAGTCAACCACTGCATAGTTTATGTCTGAACTTCCTTCATCACTTCAGTCTGCTGAAGCTTTTTAATTCAGAGAAGGCTGGGAAAGATGGCAGAGTGAGAACACTTGAGAGGTTAGCCTCTAGGAAGTGTCTGAACTCCTCTATTCTGTTTCTAGTTACCCCTCTTTTTAAGAGAGGAACTGTGAGCAGAAAGACAATGGATGCCTTGCAAAAGTGGAGAAGGAGTCTGGGTGCTACTGTAACGTCCTAGTCATAGAATCATAGGATGTATTGGGTTGGAAGAGGCCTCTAAAGATCATCTAGTTCTGCCCTCCTGCAGCAATCAGGGGCATCAAACCTGACCTTGAATGTCTCCAGGAGTGGGGCCTCAGCCACCTCTCTTGGCAACCTATTCCAGTGATCCACCAGCCTCAGATTAAATAACTGCTGCTTAGCCTAAATCTGCCATTTTCCAGCTTAAAACCATTCCCCCTCACCCTATCATTCCGTGCCCTGTGAACAGTTCTTCCCTAGCCTTCTTAGAGGCCCCTTTCAGCTATTGGAAAGTTGCTATAAGCTGCACCCCAGAGCCTTCTCTTCAAGTTGAACACTTGAAGAGTGAATCCCAACTCCCAACCTTTCTTCATAGGAGGGGTGCTCCAGACCTCTGATCGTTTTTGTGGCCCTCCTCTGGACATGCTCCAACAGGTCCACATCCTTCTTTTATTGGGGGCTCCAAAACTGGGCTAGTCATGGGTGGAAGGAGCTGACATTAAGTGCTCAGTCTGTCACAGAGTCCTCAATGATTTTTTTGTTTGGAACTGTGCTCTTACTCTCTACCTCTATTCATCTGCAAGTTACTGAAATATGGCTGGGCATGTTGCAGCAGCTCTGGTAGACAAGTCTCTTGTTTACAGAAAATGCTGAATAAGTATTTTGAGCTAAGCTGATGAGGCTCACTACCAGTCTTGTGCCAGAAATGCAAACACAACACTGTTGCCCTCCTTCTTGTAGCAACACCCAGCCCCAAATTCACAATTGCAAGTGCTCCCTGCCCTCAGAAATGGTAGAGATCACATAGAACGTTTACAAAGTGAGTGATATCTGTCTGCTTCAGGAATGGTAGTGCCATGAGCCTCTCTGCACCTCCAATCACAGCGTTGATTACTCCAGAGCCTGTACGACACTGCCGGATCCCTGATCTGCCATTGGATGGGAGCCTTCTCTTTGAATTCCTGTTCTTTATCTACTTGCTGGTAGCCCTCTTCATTCAGTACATCAACATCTACAAGACTGTCTGGTGGTACCCATACAATCACCCTGCTTCCTGCACCTCATTGGTGAGTTTCCCAGCAATGCTGTCAGTCATGCTTTGTCATTACATAGCTTCTTTTCATGATTTTTCAGTGCAAAATCACCAAGCATTTGACATAAGAGGGTGAAGGGGAGATTGCATGCACCCCTACCAGCCATGTCATCCTGTTTTACAGGGGAGAGAATTCATGGAAGGTGAAAGAGAAAAAGGTGTCTCCTTTGGTGGAGATTTTCTTGCAGAAGTTTTCTAGCATGGCCTCAGGCTAACCCTTAGGGTTTGAAATAGAGTTGAGACTCCACAAGCCTGCTGTGGTTGCCTCTTCCCATTAGAAATAACAAAGCCTGAGAGAAAGGAGACAGTGAGAGTTTTCATTAGAATCTCACAGCAGGTCAGTGGCAGAAGAGTTGGGGAAGGGGTCAAATCCTTAGCTATGCAAACTTTTTGGTCTCCTTGGGTTCAGTCTTCTTCCTGGCGCATTAAACGGCATTTAGCAGTGATCTGTACCTGAGTTAGTAAACCTCTTCTGGGTGTAACCAGCTCTTCTGAAGTGGTTCTGCAGTTGATACTGCTGCATCCTTGCTGCTTGGAAGCATGAAGTGGCTCCTTGGTTAAGTAAACCGGCAGGTGGTGCTGGTGCTCAAGTTAGCCAGCTACATTCTGCTGGACACTACCTTTGTAGAAAAAACATGGATTGCAGGCTCCTGCCTGAAGGATTTGGTAAACTGTACGTTTGCTGCCATCAGAAGTCATGCATTCTTGTTTACCCAAAACGTCCACGAGGTTCCAGACAGCAATATTCAGAGTCTGTGAACTGTTCTAGCCAGCACAATTTTGATGGCTTCACTGAAAAAGTCCAAAAGCCAGAGTCAACATTGATTTCTAATACAGCTGTATGGTCAACTTAATTATCAAGGAGCTCTAGTCACCCATTTCTGAGACCAAGAGCTACAGCAAGCTGGTGTGCTCACTCTAGAGTTCACTTTGTCTCCCCTTGCTCTGGTGGCTCTGTAGCTTCTCCTGGGAGAACTTGCAAGCTGTTCTCCACAATAGGATCGTGGTCCTACATCTCCTTTTGACCCTAAAAATATTTGCCTGAGGATGGGGTTGTGGGTTAATTTTGGTTTGTTTTCAGTGAAATTTCTCTAGGTGGAGGAACTCCCATGTGGGGAAGACCTTTTGGAGACATTGCTGTGCTAACTCCCACCTCTCTCACCCTAACAGATAGACCCGAGGAATGCTTACACAAGGTTGTAATGCTCTCAGCACACAACTTTGTAGTCTCAGTCTAGCTGAGTGACTTCAGAGTCCTTCCCCTGGTGAAGACCTTTTCTTTTTCCTCCCTCAGAACTTTCACCTCATTGACTACCATCTGGCGGCATTCATCACAGTGATGCTGGCGCGGAGGCTGGTGTGGGCCCTCATCTCTGAGGTAACATTCCCGCTGTTCCTTCTCCTGCCTGTGCTGACTGCAGACCACAAGTGTCTGTGGTCTGAGAAAGTTCTACAAGATGGATAGCTGGAGAGTTTCTTCCCCCAGACCAAGTCTGTGTGTGAAGAACTGAGATTTTTGGGGATGCCCTTCTACCTTGGAGTTCTTTTCCCTGAACCCATTCATGTCCTGCAGTATTGGGTAGTTCTGTTCCCTCTGCAGCTGGAAGATTAAACTGTTTCTTTGTGAGTGCAATACTGTACTTGACTATCTCATGTCAGAGAAATGCCTGAGAGATCTGCAGATCACACAGCAGAAAGGTAACTAGGGAGCTGAGCTGACACTGGGGGAATGAACAGGAGAATAGAAAGGAAAGGTCCAGAGGAGGATGCCTGAGTACACTGAAGTGAAATAGTAACTTCTGGTAGAACGGATTTTCCAGTCTTGGTCACTCAGGACTGGAAACTAAGAGACTGTGGTTGTGTCACCTCAGATGTTGAGCCCCCCTCTGTGTTTGTGAGAGCAGAACCAGGACAAATATGTATTTGAGGAAGGTGGTTTTGAGGTAAATGGAAGTTCTGTTCACTGAAACATGTATAAAACTCCAGGCTAAGCAGGAAGTCTAAACATAAATAAAAGGAACTTGTGCTGTTCATAGGTGAATGGGGAAGATGGGATCTCTGAAGATGTCTCTTCATCTCTGAGCCCTGGCATTCTCACTTATATTTGCATCCTGTGTGAAACCCCTCATAGACTGAAATACCTGTGTTGAATTCTTCCCTGCAAGTTCTTGCACATCCCATCTGTTGGCTCTAACCCCTAAGAATTTTTTCATGGTTGAGTTGCCTTCTCTGCTTCTGAGACTGGAACCAGGCTTTCTTGCTCACTTTTCAAAGGTGGTGCCCCCTCACTAAGCTGCAGCCTCTACATCCAGTAGAGATGAGTGGTGGAAAGACAGTTTTGGGATTGCCAAGGAGCAGCACCTTCTTGTCCCTTAGCTAAGAACTGTGACATTCCAGTTCTTTAGGGAAGGGAATGCTGAAACCTGATCCTTCTAAAGGAAGGAGCAGGAGGAAATCTGTTCCAAGCTATCCTAGAGTAACATCAGAGCAGTAAGGGCCTGCCTTGACCCAAAATATTTTCTACTTTGCAGCAATCTGTTTTTGTAAAGGCCCTGTTTCAGTCATGACCTACAATTTGTGCTTATTTTAATATTATTTGTGTTCCATTGGTCATGCATAAAACTAAAAACATTCACCTTTGTCATACAGAGAGGTGGTCTCCTACTTCTGGGAGGAAGAAGGTAAATGGTGGCCACCCCTCTTACAGTGCCTACTGGCACACCTCTCCCTGCTCCTCCTCCACAGGCACCTCCTGCTCTAGCACTAGCGTTACAGGGCTGCTGAATGTTTCTTCTCCATTTACAGGCCTCTCAAGTGGGTGCAACATCAGTGATTCACTACATGGTGCGCCTGGTGCTGCTCACCCTCTGTGGATGGGTCCTCTGCTGGACTTTGGTCAACCTCTTCCGCAGCCATTCAGTTCTCAACCTTCTCTTTCTGGGTTACCCGTGAGTGACACAACCTTGTACTTTCAGGGTGAGGGGAGCACAGCTGCTTGGGGGTTGGCATGAACCACCAGGGCAAGCAGAGTTGATAGCTGTAATCTGTTTACTCACCCTATGATTAAAAGGAAAGTAGGAACAGGTAGGGGATGATGTGAGCAGGCGACACGATGATGAAGCAAATTGCCTTAGTATACTGTCTGTATGCGAGGCCTTTAGTGCAACAAGACTGAACTGTTTGGATCATGGGTTCTGCAGAAGTTTCTCTGCACAGCTGTTGAAGCTGCAGCCTCTAACCTTTTAAGGGGGAAGATCTGGCCACTAGCTTTTGGAGTTGGGGTTCCAGTTTATTGTGCCTCTTATAAAGTCCAACATCTGTTGAGAGGGTGCCCCCAGCCTCATGCTGAGATGGCCATTATTTCAGCTGTCTTTTACTTGTTCTTTTTCTTTCTCTCCCTGCAGGTTTGGTGTCTATGTTCCTTTGTGTTGCTTCCACCAGGACAGCAGGGCACAGCCCCTACCTACAGACTGTGGGTACATGGTACAGGACCAGATGGTGGATGAAGGGACTTCTGCTGTCAGCAGCCTGGTCAAACCCAAAGATTTCCTCTCACTTCTGTGGGAATCCCTCAGAGAACAGTTCAACAATCCTACGTCTATCCCCACCCACAGCTGCCCCCTCTCCCCAGATCTCATCCGTAATGAGGTGGAATGCCTAAAAGCAGACTTCAACCGCAGAATCAAGGAAGTTCTCTTCAACTCCCTCTTCAGTGCCTACTACGTGGCATTCCTGCCACTGTGTTTTGTGAAGGTAGCTCTTGTCTCTCAGTTTGCGCCCCTCCCTGCTGCCTCCTTCTGGATGTTGTGTGAACTCCTACCAGGCCAGATTCCTGGTTAATTGCCCTTTTCTCTGTCTCCCCTTTGGCAGCCCGGATAGCGGAGCTTGGCTGCATCCGGAGGGCACTAGTACTGCTCCTGGTTGGTGGATAGGTATTGCCATAAATGTGATGCACCTCTAGTCCCATCATCCCACTTACTAACTCCCCTTCTCCCACCCCTGTCCTAGGCAGATGGATAGCTGTGTTCTTCCTAGAAAGGGGAACTTGTAGTTACCTGTCTCAGATCTGACATCCTGGCTTTCAAGTGCTCAGATCGGAGGCTTTGGCGGTCAGTCTGTTAGAAATCAGAGCCAACTAGGATGCTTGGCAGGCTAAATCAAAGTCAATGTGGGGACTCTATTTTTTTTTAGATCTGTTGTTTTTCTAACTTGAGCAAGCTCTAGTCGCTGTAGTGAAATGGGTGGGGCTCCAGAATTCCTGTAACAGCCTCGGCGCAACTGGTGCTCCTGGGGCGGTTCTGCAAGAAGCAAACCCCCTTGTTACCTGCTTTTGGAGGAGGAGAGGCACCAGCCGCAGCGTCATCCCCCCTGCCCGTTCTCCTTCAGATCAAGTTGAAGGGAGTCTTGAGAAATCACTGGTCCAAAAGCGCATGCCTGTAACGTGTGGTGTGGGTCTGCTGGATGCACATGCAGTACGTCTGTCCCTTGTCATCCCCTCCTCTGCTTTGTGACGGCGGCTCCCAGGTCTTGTCTGGTCTCTTTGCAGAGCACCCAGTACTATGATATGCGCTGGTCCTGTGAGCACCTCATCATGGTGTGGATCAACGCCTTTGTCATGCTCACCACTCAACTGCTTCCTCCCAAGTACTGTGACTTGCTCCACAGATCAGCTGCCCATCTCGGCAAGTGGCAGAAACTAGAACATGGTTCCTACAGCAATGCTCCACAGCATATGTGAGTGTGGGGGCAAGGAGGGGTTGGCACACCTGGCAAGGGTCCAAGATGATGTTCTAGTAGAGAAGCAAATAGCAGTGCTCATCTACTGAGGACACTTATCCATTCTCTGGAGTGCCAGCGGTCACAGACACAACTCTGCTGATCTCTCTATTCCCTAGAAACAGAATTGCCCGCTTTAGAGAGCTGTCTGAGCACCTCCAGTCGCTGCTGGTTCCTTCCCAGGAATAAACACCAAGATTTTTCTTGGCCACTGGAACAGCATCTTGTGCAGGGGCAGGGAAGTTGCCCCCTTTGATGGGGCACTGGGAGCCATTTGTTAATATTACTCAGTCCAAATCCATCTGGTGGGCTTGTGATCACCTCTGTGCTTTTCCGCTGGGAGTTAGGATGTGTCCTTGTGGTAGGGGCTTTACTTTTCCCAATGCAGTCCATCCCTGTGAACCCCTGTTCAGGTAGTCGGGAGCATCAATGCTAATGCTCTGGCATTCTTTCCCCACAGCTGGTCAGAAAACACAATATGGCCTCAAGGAGTTCTGGTGCGACGTAGCCGATGCCTGTATAAAGCAGTGGGGCCTTACAACGTAGCAGTGCCTTCAGATGTATCCCATGCCCGCTTTTATGCAAGTATCTCTTCCCTTGCTTGACATGTTAGGACTGGGGGAGGGAGGAGAAGCTCAGACCTAGCTGTGGCAGAGCAGGTTGTGCAGAACAGGCCAGTGTCCGTTCCTGCTGCTAAATGCAATGCCTGTTTGCAGCACAGGAGCTTTCCTGTTGCAGTATTAGAGTGATGTTTGGGCAAGATGGAAGCTGTGGCTACTGCGTCAGTGCTTTCTCGTCACGGTGACTCAGTGCCCCATCAGATGGTAGCATATCCTTAAGATGTTTCCAGTAAACATCTTCCAGGGAAATAGGAAAACGTGTCAGCTGCCCGATAGGTTATCTTACCTGTTCTCCCCTCCCAAGCAAAATGATGCTTCTACATGTGCTGTCTCACGTGTTGCTTTTTCTAAGCAGCAGCTAGTGGGGGCTGGAGCACAAGCGTTTCTTCTGCCCAGCACAGTGGGCGCTGGCTGAGTCGATGCCTGGCAGCACTGCGTATGTGCCCTTTCCCCACTTCAACGCTGCCACAAACTCTCTCTTTCTCTCTGTTTCCATGCAGTTCCTTTTTCACCGTCCATTACGGCTGCTCAACCTGCTGATTATCATCGAAGGCAGCGTTGTCTGCTACCAGCTCTACTCGCTGCTGCGCTCAGAGAAGTGGAACCATACCCTCTCGATGGCTCTCATCCTTTTCTGCAATTACTATGTCTTATTTAAGCTCCTCCGGGACCGGATAGTATTAGGCAGGGCATATTCCTACCCACTTAACAACTACGGACTCAAGACACACGTGTACCCTTTCTCTTCCCCTTCCCCCAGGACAGGAAGGGAACCTCAGAAAAAGAAATATTTTTGTACAGTTCTATTTTTTTCTTGCAGCATTTATAAATATTTAAAATATTTTATATTTTGTATACTATTGTTTTTGTGGGGTGGGAAGGGAAGCAGTGGCAATTAAACGTGGCTTTATAAACAAGTTCTTATTTTATATATCTAATTAAAAGAAGAAGAATCGGTGTGTATATACTGTATATCCATGCCCATACATATATCTATGTGAAGCAACAGCATTGTGCGTGTGGTCACTGTCTGCTTTGCTCACACAACTGCCTTGCAGGGGCTTGCTGTGGGGATATAAACAGCTCTGCTGCAGAACTGGGATATGCCGAGGGCCAGGGGAAGAAAGGAAACACAGGGGCCGTGAGCCAGGATGACTAACGTGTATCTTGTTTTGCACTGGAGCTGTGCACTGATGTGATACCAATTCAGGGAAAAGGAGGAAGTGGTTTGCAGAAAGATGGGCAATGCTACTGTCAGTAAGAGCTCTTAGTTGTTGCGTCTTCCCAACAGTGGGAAAAAGAAAGTATTACTTTTAAAAATTACCAGACTCTTTGCTTGAACTCCTGTCTGTCTGGTAACTTGAGCTCACTCACTCTACCTAGAAAACAAAGTAAATACTGAAATTATAACTTCAGGGTAGGGTATAATTGAGGAAGGTCTTTTGAATGAAATAGCTTTCTCTCGGAGGATGGTAACTGATTCTTTTAAACCTCTAATTCCTTGAGTAATAGCATTCAATGAGGGAACACTCAGCCATTTCCTTCAAGCAGCAGTGCTCCTGGCAGAAATGTGTCCTTGTCAAACACTTGCAGACTCCGTTATTGCTGTACAATGCATTTCAGCAGTGGTTCACTCTGAGTATGCTGGTAATGTTGAATAATTTACCATTAAGAAGAGAGGAAATACTCCTGCTTTTAAACGGTTCTTCATAAAGCTGAACTACACTATAGTGAGAAATAGTAGTGGCAGTACCATACAGAGGAATTAAAGACTGTGGACCGTCTAATTAACTGGAGTTAGTGATGACAACTGACAGTAGTTGATGCTTTAACTGAAGTAATGAAGGAGGAGACTGCAGTGCAATGTTTCCCTTCAGCTGCCTCCTCACTTTAGCCATTAGTAAAGTACTAGTTCTGTTTAAAGAGTGGGATGCAAGGGGGAAAAAAACCCCCTAAACTCTAGAGAAACTGCAACTGCTTTCTGTTCCTTCTTTCATTCCAAGCTACAGTTAAGAATACAGTGGTGATCTCAGCTTCTGCCTGTAGGACAGCTTCTCCAACAGCGCTACCACAAGCCCAGGATACTTGATGAGATAGGCAACCGAGGATGCCCCTGAGCGTTAACTCCAAAGTGCCACTGGTAACACTGGGCTCCGAGCCAGCCACAGATCTGCTGGCTCCTATTTACCCCTTCATCATCCTTGCAGCTGGAGGAGTTGAGAACACAACTTGTGCTCCTCATCCCTTAAACAGCTGTCCCACGGCCCTGAAATCCCTCTTTATTGCCCCTGGGCTTCTTCTCCCTGGGTTTTCACTATCTACCTGAAAAACCAAAAGAGGGTAATAATCTGTGGGCCATACCAAGGAAGGAACCTTTCTCCTTACATCCTGGCCCCAGGAAGGCAGCAGACCTCCTTGTGTAGTGGGTCTGGTCTGCACTACCAGGTAATTTGTTCAACCAGAGCACCTAAATGACAGCAGGCTTCTCTTTAAGCAGCCCATGGGAGAAAAGATGCTCTCCAAGGCTTAGTGGAGGAAAATGAGATATGTGACAGAAACACAGAACCTGAACTAGGGCTCTGGGTCACAGAGGTCATGCTTTGCTTTTTCCACTCTTGCATGTTAGGCTGAAGGTAGGTAAGACTGCTCATGCAGTGAGCACACTCACACTGTTGCACAGTGTGGCCTTACAGTGTTTGCAGTGTAAGGGACAGAAGCACAGGGACGCTTCCATAGCAACAGGCTTCCTAGTTTGCTATGAGGGAAAAAGTAAGGGGCCACAACACATGGTACATAATTACAGGTGTTTTAAGAGCCTCCCCTTCCAAATGAACTAGGTATTACTTCTCAAGAGAAGCTGCCTCTTCCCCTCTAAACAGTACCTTTGTTATACTCCGGAGCAGAAGAACCTGCCTCAGTGAGAAGTTTTTAATGTCTTAGGGGCTGTACCTTTTCATGCACAGCAGTATGAACTGCCCACATGCAGAGCTGTAGGTTCAACCTTATTCCACCTTCACACAGGACCTCTTACAGGGAAAGAGGTGGCAGAGGGTAGTTGCAGCTTCCCCATTAACAAAAACACAGTGAGGAACTACCTGGAACAGTTGGTCTCCCCAGTATAAACTAGACCATCAAATAACAAACTGGAAGTAGAAAAACTGTCTGTTCAGCATCAGTACTTGCTTCGATCAGTGTTTCTCCTCACTCCTCAAATGAGCCTGCTACAGAGTGCTGCAATACTTGTTCAGGTCAGACTAGAGGGAAAAAAGAAGGCAGTCCCCATCTTGATCGATTGATCCATCATTCCAGGATATCATAATAAACGGCTGGTTTTTTGGTCTGGGAACGAAACTCCTCTAGCTTCAGGCCAATTCTCAGCACAACAGCTTCATCCCACCATTTTGCCATGATCTGGGAGAAGATGAGAAAGAAGAAGGAAGAGGAAAAGAAAAAGGTAGCATCATCATCACATACAGACATTATTCCCCTTCAGCAGCACCTACCCCAGTAACTATGGCACCAGTGCAACTGTGATAAAAGCAGCAGCTGATTAATTAAAACACATGGACCTTTCATTTACATGAAACCCATTTCAAAAGTGAGAAGTGCGAGGCAGGACTTGCTGAGAAATAAGGAACAGAGAGGAAAGAGTAGGAACAAACAGTGGGTAGTGATGTAAATAGACAGGGAGACAGAGAAACCTCCCTCCCAGATCCCTGAAGAGTCTCCCTCCCATAGAGCAATGAGTTACTCTGAGGCGAGTCTCTTCTTACACAAACTAAAACTTTATTACCAGTACCTGCCAGCTCCTCAGGTGTGCTGTGGAACAGCAGGAACCTGCTTGTAGGGGCTGACGACAAAGCCAGTGGGGGATTTTGTGGCCGAGCATGCACAAAGAGACGATACCTACCTGGAAGCTGATAGGAAGCCCAGAAGTAGAATATCCAATGGGGACCACAATGCCTGGAATCCCAGTGAAGTTACCAAGCTGCATGAACCTGGGATAAAAGCTGCAGTCAGCATTTCTGCCTTGGGACAGCAGCAATGTAATGCTTTCATTTGGAGAGGCAGCTAGGATTGGTCTCTCCTGTCCTACAGCCTGAGTGCCTTCAGGTACTACAGCTAGTGTCCAGCTGTTCCTAAGCATCTGCTACTGCAGTGCAATCAGCTCTCTTACCTCATGGACCGCACTGTGAAAGCCAAATCGCTGCTTCCAGTCAAGAGATCAGATTCAAAGATTCTTGGGGCAGTGCAGGCAACACCTGTGGAGGAATCACAGAATGACTGAAAGGGTCCTCAGGAGATCATCTTGTCTAGCCCACTCTCTTAGGAATAGTCAGCTAGAGCAGGCTGCCCTAGACCATGTTCAAATGGCTTTTGAATATCCCCAGGGATGGAGATTCCAAAGCCTCTCTGGGCAACCTGATCAAGTACCTAAAGCATCAGATCACGGGCAATCTTCCATCAACATCTCAGTTCATTAACACCACGTTAGATATTCACTGGTGATGCAAACTCATGGCCCATGAAGGTGACAGAGTAGCTGGGACTTATGAATTATTTCTATTAGACAGTTAGTTTACCGAGAACATCTTCATACCTAAGTAGATGTCCAGTCTTAAAGTACAGCAGAATCTTTGCAAAAAAAGCTCACACTCTTAACTTTTGGGGAAGAAAAATTAATGGAGTGACTGTTCTCAAAGTGCACTACACAGCTGTTGGGGAACAGCTCTTTGGTTGAGAGTGCCAATACCTGGTGTAAGGATACAGTCCACAGTACTAAAGATCTCTTGTAAAAATGTCATGGTCCGAGTTCTCTGTCGATTAGCCTGCAAGCAGAGAAACTACTGTCTGATTAGGTCCTCCTAGGTCACGACGCTCATATTTGACGGGGAGAGACTCTGCCCTCTGGCTCTGCAAAAGATACCAGTCCAGGTGGAATGTCCTCTGTGGTGTCCCACTATTTAGCATGCATTCACTGCAGAGGACATTATAGCTGGGTGCTATCTCGCCACTCATACGGGGAAGGTTAAAAGAATCCTCTAGTCCACCGTTACAATTTCACTAGGTGCCTCCCTCCACCACAGTATATGCCTTACCGTAATATAATCCATAGCTGTGAACTGGGAAGCCAAGGCCAGGGTAGCTCGAGTCTCTAAATTCTGAAAGAGAAAACATCCATTATGTCTCTGCTTGCAAGAAACTGACTGTGACAGCCCAGTTCTCTTCAAGGTCCACTCTCCTGAATCATTAGTTATCCCACAGGTGGTTTGAAATAGAAAAAGCAGGAAAGCCTCAGACTTCTTACTGACATGACACTCTGTATTGCTGGGACAAGTACTGCCACTGATCCAAGCTGCTGCTTACCATTTCCTGGAAATGTTTGTTAAAGTCAGGTTGCAGGAAGTCCCTCATCTCACTGAGAATGCAGACTGCATGTGCCACTCGCACTTCCTCCATCTCTGGAAGAGACACTTCAACCACGCTGGCTCCCAAACTCTGCAGGTGCTCCACAGCTATGTAGAGAAACAGGTAAAACACAGACTACATTGCTTGAGTTCGCCAGGCTTCACAGAAGAGCTGCAAAATCCCTACCCCTTGAGAAGTCAGAGATCCCACCATGGGCTATTACAAGGCAAACACCTTTGGTGCACCATGTGGCACACAGACTGCTGCAGCTGCTCACCACAGTTAAAAGCCTTCAGCAAAACTAGATCTTAATATTCCTGCAGGGCAAGGGGAGGGGCCTGCAGACAGGTCCCTAATGTAACCAGTACATTTAGGGCAAGTTCATCTCTTCCCTTGAACCTCCCAGTTAACAAAAAGAGTAAAGGTGGACTGACGGTTCTTGCATGCAGTACTTTATCAGCGTGAAATGGTTATTCAGCGTCATGAGATTCCCTTTCCAAGCCTTTTCTGAATCATAAAGGTAGAGGAACCCAGGGTATACTCCAGAGACCAGGCCAACAGTACAGGTTGAACTAAAAGCCAGTGTATTTTATCAAGGTTGAACACCAACACTTTGGAAAATGCAAGTCCTTTGCAGTCCAAAAATCATCTTTCATTCTTTGACCTGAATTCTTCATAAATACCCACGCTTGCCTATTTCACTGGCTTATGGTACATCTCTCCTAAGAAAACTCTACACACATAGGAATGTGTGTGTCTAAGGAAATAAGGAGGCTAATGAAAATCCAGACAAACCAACCCTGAATACTGTGAACTATCTCAGCTTCAGTGAGTAGAAGGCCAACTACTATAGCAGGCATTGTAGAGTCTTCATTGCCACACTATCCCATCCTCAAGTACTCACCAGGGTCAGTTTTGTTTAGTCTACGATCTGACAAAGCCACCCTAAAGGCACCATTTGGCTGATTTTAATGAAATCGATCACAAAGACTCAGCTCCATCTTTCCTAGTGAACATTATCATGTTGTGGGACGAGTCCCTCGTTTAGAAGTCTTTTACCATTAAAGCTTGCAGAGTTTTACTGAGCACAGATCTGTCTTTATGCAGAGGCTTAGCACACTGGACTGCATTGTTCCGTTGTAACCTTACAATCCTGCAACGGCGAGCTTTTTAACCCTCAGCAATCAGAAGGGCTTCCCTAACACAAAGCCACAGCTGTTTTTGCAGCCAGACCAGCATCTGCTTCTAAGAACTCCAAGCAAGATCTTTTTCATGCATATGTAAGAGTAGTACCAAGTGCTATCATGACATCAGGCAGCATAAGAGACTTAACAGACTTTCCCTCTTTACCTTTCTCACAGGTGGACAGGACTTCAGCATCACATGCCTAAAGAACAAGAGGAACAAAACTAAGTAGACTTTAGGAAATACCCTCCTCTCCTCTGTGAGCACAGTCACCAGGCCTTTGGCCCTCATGGAGCTTTCTTTGTTCCTGCATCTAGGGCAGCAAAACACAGCCCTCTGGGACTCGCTATGGGACTGGTATGATAGCTTGC
This sequence comes from Upupa epops, assembly GCA_013397515.1. NCBI lineage: Eukaryota > Metazoa > Chordata > Aves > Bucerotiformes > Upupidae > Upupa > Upupa epops. The sequence goes on from VZRI01009992.1 coordinate 305,331, forward strand.
AGGTCATACCCCTAAGGAAAAGGAAAACTCATCTTTTCCAGAGAAGAGGACATTCCTCCACTGGGGCAGGGTCCTTGTTTCCCTCCAGGGAAGAAATCCTGAGGGCATTTGCGGGGTTGACAATTGCCAAGCTGTATGAGCTTGCAAGCCCAGTCTTTACACAGGAATGATGAAATACCACTCAATGGTCAGCGCTACAGCAGTCACCAAACAGACACACGACTTTCTCTTCATCGATTTTAAACTAGGTGCCTTTTGTAATCGGTTCAGAAGCACTACTCTCAAAGGAAACAGCAGTGTGTACTGCCATCAAGGGCACCGTCACCACTTTTCCTCATGTTTTTAACATTTAACTTATACAAAAGGATGCCTTAGGAAAAAAATCCTATCCCTATTAACGTCTGCACCCAGACTATGTTCTCTTCTAATTACAGGAGTAAATATCAGAAGCTTTAAGCAAGAGAACAGCAACTGCACTGAATTACTCTAAAATCTCATTTTGCAAAGCAGTAGAAAAACAGAGATTGAAATAAAAGAGAGATCAAAGCAAAGGGATAAAACCAGAGATATAAAAAAAATCAGAGAGAGAACAAGCACCTTAAAAAATGCCCAGTCCACTCCCAGTTTTAAGCCTTTCAGGTCAGGAGCACACATGCCAGATAGGGTTACTTTGGGCTGTTTTAGTCCTGCAGGAAACAAAGAAGAGTTCATTCTTTTACCCAGGATGCTTTTAGGAAGGCAAAGCATCTGGGCTGAGGAAGGAGAGGTCTCACTTACCGTATGGACACAGTGGATCTGGCTCGGCAATGATACTATAAACAATGGCTGCATCTGCCACCGAGGTACAGATAGGGCCTGTAAGAGAGCAATTACAGAAATGTAAAAAGGGGCAAGTAGTATCTTCCTTCCAAGGTCTTTTGTAGTCACAGGTTGCCTCCTCAACAAGAGCATCACCCAGTATGGTCCCTGAAGCAAAGTATGAGTCCTCTTACCTACACTGACTGTGGAGAAGCTGAGTGGCAAGCAACCATGGGAACTGATACGTCCAAAGGTACCTAGCAAAGAAGAAATGGGCAGTTAGTTTGATATCAGCAGTCACTGGCAAGACCCGACCTAGATGACTCTGGTGCAACCAGCCAGTAGTGGACCCCTGCCAGTCACTTTTATGGCTGCTGTTTCAGAGCCCAGTCATTCACCTCTCAGAACCCTGTTCTGCTGACCTACTGATCTCTCTCATCAGTCAAACAGACGCATTCACGGAATCATAGAACAGAATCACAGAATGGCTACTTGTAATGGGTTAGAGCAAGGGTCTATATCAGTCTGGGTTGGTGCCTGACATTCAAGCACAGCAACCAGCTCTCACCGAGAATTCAACAGGTAATGAAGCAACTTTGCTAAGAAGAATTTATTGAATCCATCACCAATAAGAAAAGGAAAAATCCCCAAATAAGTAAAAGACTCAAAAAGGTAAAACAGAAACTGTATCACAATGCCTTTATACACACTCTGAGAGAAATGGGAGACAGCTCACACATCAGTTTTTCACTTCAGGTAAGAGTCCTGGGAAAAGAGTGTACACTAACACTCAGAACCATAAAGTCACCACACACACACACACACGCACACACACACTACTGCACCCCACTTCCAGAAGGGAAAGGGGATGTGGGGGGCAGGGGTGGCAGAACTACAGCATAAAATACACATGTGATGCTTGTGGAAAAGTCTCTTTTTCTGGTCCTCTTGCAGATGTTGGCCCTCCCTGACGTCTTAGGCTTGCTTCCAGCTCCTCTCGGCTTGGGAGCTCTTCTTTAAGGCAGTAACAGCATCAGATGTAAGACTGTAACAGATCCCCAGTCTCTTTCTGCTTGTCAGTGGCTTAGGAGATTGGTACTTATAATCCCTCTGTCTTATCAGAGGCTTCTCTCAGTCTCTTAGTGGCAGAGTATACAGCATCTTGGTGAGGACACAGGCAACATGGCACTGGTTATGTGGGGCCATGCTTGTTGCAGTCGACAAGCCTGTTACAGCATCTGCTACAGGGCCTTCTCTCTTTCTTCTCCCCTGTGGTTAAAGCTCCGAGGGAGGGAGAGGGTTAAGACCTCACCACTGTCTGGCATCTTCAAGGGCAATCCAGCTGACAGGAGCTGCCCCTCTCTTCATCCCACTGCCGGGAACCAGGATGAGCTGGTGCTGGCTT
>VZRI01009992.1:307637-318922 GCA_013397515.1 Upupa epops
GCTAGGCTTCTGTGTTCCACCCTTCGGTGGAAGGTATGCTGAGAACCTTTCTCGCCCCCCACGCCTAAGGTAGGGGGGGGGCTAAAATTTGCTCCCAGCAAAGGTCTTTGTTTTAAGAAAGACAATAGAAAACAGGAAATCCACTCCCTTTTATAGATTCTGTCCTCCAATCACCTGTAGGATCAGGATACTGATGTAGGGGGTCTGCTGGGAAAGCTACCTCCAGTTTCAAAACAAAATGCTCTTTCAGCATAAAAGCACCAAAATTAACACTTGAAAATTTGATAATTTTCAAACTGCAACACTAGGGGTGGAAGGGACCTTAGAGATCATCTAGTTCCAACCCCCCTGCACAGGCAGGGGCACCTTCACTAGATCAGGTTACTCAGGACCCCATCCAACCTGGCCCTGAACACTTCCATGGATGGGGCAGCCACAACTTCCCTGGGCAACCTGGGAACCACCCTCACATTTTTTCCTAATGTCTAACCTAAATCTCCCCTCTTCAAGTCTGTACCCTTTACCCTTGTCCTCTCGCTACGCACCCATGTAAAAAGCCCTACCCCAGCTTCAGATATCAGAAAGCTGTTCTAAGGTCCCCTCAGAGTCTCCTTTTCTCCAGGCTGAACAACCCCAACTTGCTCAGCCTGTCCTCACAGGGGAGGTGCTCCAGCCCTCTGACCCTTTGAGCTGCTCTCCTCTGAACCCATTCCAGGAGCTCCATGTCCTTCTGATGCTGGGGACTCCAGAACTGGCCACAGTATTCCAGGTGAGGTCTCATAAGTGCAGAGTAATGGGGAGAAACACAACTGCCAGTGCTTCATCCGATGCAGCCAGGACTCGGTTGGCTTTCTGGGCAGCAAGTACACAGAGAGAAACTAGTTTCCCTCATAAGAAATTATTTGGTTGAAGGAAAATGCGTGCAGAAATACTGAAAACATGCAGAACCGGCATCCATGGTATGGAGAGGAAGGAGCAGGATTATCAACAACAGGAGACACCACCCACCTCCTGAGCAATCTCACCCACTTCACTAGTGAGACTTCATGCCTAACACCAGCTGTCTTCTACAAGTACTCGTATCGCCTTCCTGACCAGTTACATTTTTGTCAACCATCAGTTAACTTCCCCACATGAATCACAATTAATGAAGTTGATCACATATGAAGGAAGGAAATTCAGAGTAATTGCCAAGTATCTGCTCTCAGATGAAGCAGCTGAGATCCTCTGGAATGACTAGCCATCCCAAAAGCAGCTCACATCTCTTCCAAGTGCCAATCTTGCCTTGCCACCTTCCGCACCGTAGACACTGCCCTATGCATTTCTTACATACTCTGCGCATCCTTAATTACATCTGATTCTTACAAAACTGTATTGCTGCTTCTTATAGCATTGAGATAAAAGGGAATGGCTGCACCCTGGTTTCATACAGGCCCGTTACCAGGTTTAACTTGTCAGCATCAGCCTCTCTATATAATTGGGGTGATGGCAAACCATTGTGGTTGGAGATGCTTTTCATCAGCTCACTACAGATACCCAACAGAGCTGGTAACACCTCCAGCAAAGGAGAAAGATTGAAGAGGGACAAGCAGGAAGACAGAAAAGCAGCATGTAGTTTTGTTCAGCATTTGACTAAAGTAAGTCAGATTTTTTTTAACAGCAGCTCAGCAGCCAGTACTGAAAACCCTTCCACTCTCTCCGTTCAACCCACATGACTCTCTCTCAGGTGTTATACTCTAGAGTTTCACCGGTCAAGTTTGGTTGACAGGAATTAATAGTCTGTACCTGTTTGTGGCATTCTGATGCAGCCAACACAACGCACACCCGTTACATGATTAAAATGCTCTACCTTTCAGCCCAACCACACCACAGAACGAAGCAGGAATCCTCACAGAGCCGCCTCCATCTGTGCCAATAGCCACCGGGCAGAGACCTACAAAACCAAAAACCACTCATTGGCCTGTGATCACACAGACCTCATGTTGCCCTATTCGCTACATCAGCAGCTGTAGCCAAGACTGCACAGAGAGCTCTCTGTTCAGCTTATGAGCACCCTCCGCCTTCTAAACACCCTCATAAGAATTAGATGTCTGAGGTATGTTGGATCAGGGTCTTCCTCCCACCACCCCTGAACTACATTTAGGACCACCTACCTGCTGCTACAGCAGCCGCTGACCCACTGGAGCTCCCACCTGTGAAGTGGTTAGACTTGTAAGGATTCCTAGGGATCTTGTGGTACCTGAAGCAGACAAATAGTGTTAAACCTTTGCCTAGCAAGGACTATGGCAGGAAAAGATCCAGGAAACCAGGGATTCTAATATTTTAATTCCAGCTAGTGCTAAGCCCCATGAAAACCATGTGGCCATAAGCATCTCATCCAAAAGAAAAGGACTCAGAGCAAGAGAAAGGATGCTTCTCCAGCTCTTCTGTCTGTGACAGCACTGTATCATTAGCGCATGCCACAGGGCATTATGCAATTTCAAAAGTTGGAGCAATTGGCGACCAGCAATTCTTACAGACAAACAAGTCAGCATCCCCGCCTCTGCTCTTTATCCCAGGGCAGCAACTCCCAAAGTCTCCAGTCTGACCACAGTCCCCAGACAAGGAGACCTGACAGGCAGCAGGCTATGCAGTCAACCTCACACAGATTAGAAACACCCTTGCACACTGTTGCAGCAAAATCCAGTTCATTTGGTTCAGCTATGAAATAAAACCTGAGATGGCTGTACCTTCTCTCACTGTTCCAGGCTTCTGCCTGTTACTACAACTGATCATTAGATGACTATTTACTTTTTATCTCTCACTGCTTTTGTCTTCCAGTCATCCTGTAAGCATTCACACCTCCAGGATTCTAAGGCCTAACAAACTAAGTTACTTACTCAGCAGCCACCACTTGCATCCACTCCTTCCTTTGGTTTCAGGAGTCTTCAAGGCTTCTACGGCTGCTCTGACCCTCAAATCTGCAATACTTTTGTGTGTATGGGCTTTCATACACACAGGTTTCTCCCTGAACAAGGCGCTTTTATCACTTTTATTCTCACATGCTTGTTCTAATTTTGCATTCTTCCTTGTCATTTCCAGACATACAACTTTCTAGATCAGGGGAAAGAGAAGGGAAAATGATTTTTACCTATTAGGGTTGCATCCAGTTGTTCCAGTCCCCAGTTCATGCATGTTTGAGACTCCAATAATGATAGCCCCAGCCTCACGCAGCTTCTTGGCCACAGTAGCATCTTCTGTTTCGGGCTCTGTCCCAAGATACACTGTTCCCACACGGTGATGGTAAGGTACCTTAGCAAGAAGACATCTTATGATTGAATCTAGAACCCTGGCATGTTCATATGTGCTTCACACACACATTTCAGCTCCATAGCAGATCCCAGATGTTAGGACCCACAGAGAAAAGTAAGGGCTATGAAGCTTTACCCTCAAATATTTGGTCCTTTTCCCATGTAGTGCAGTCATTTTAGTACCATGATACAAAAGAAACATGCAGGCGATTAAAAAGTCTGCCTTCATGCAGCCATGCAACTGGTATACCCACAGCCTGCACAACAGCCACCTTGGCCCTGAGACACACAGGAGCAATATTTTCCACTCCTCTATGAACAAAGCTGCAGCCTTTCAGATCTGCAGTGCTTTGAAGCAAAGCACCAAGGTTAGCAGACGGACTCATTTTCAGGGTGTGCTAAGTACTCTTCACTTTGAGGCAGCAATGAAAGAATCTGTACATAAACAGGACTCCCACCCTTGTGGGTAGGTCTTGGCAGAGTCCACGACAGCCTGATGACACTGCATGGAATATTCAATGGTAACTGCTGTTGGGTCACAGGCAAAATGCCTTGTGGGATGCAGTTGTCTAAGTAATTCAAATATTTATGACATGTCCTTTAAAGTAAAGAGAGAGGGCTGCTTTGCCAGTGGAGCAGTGTTGGTGCCTGCAAAATACGCAGTTACACCCACTGCAACAGATGCTTTTATACATTCTCACTTTGTCATAAACAGGACTGTTTCCCAGCCCCTTGTAACACGCCTGTAGTACTCAAGATCTGCCCTCTTCAGGCAAATCATGTTAATCCTACTCCCTACAAACCCACATAACAACCCCAATTACAAACATTCTCAGGCTTCTGCTGAGGGTTTGGCCTCACAACCATGTCAAACTGTGTTGCCCAGGCTGACCAACTACAACGTGAACTGACAGCTAGACAAAAACACTGACCACTTTGAATTCTTCCTTCAGACACACTGGGATGCCATCCAGACAGGATAAGGCACATTTATTCCTGTAACGAGCAGTGGAGGCCTCAGCCATCTGCACAGGGGAAAGAAACAAGAGGACATTATATATATTTAGTGCGGCTACAGGTCGTACTACCAGTTATGAGAACCAGATACCACTATCAGATACCAAAAAAGGCTTTCTCAGGCTGCTACTAAGCCAAACTACAGAAGTTTATTTCTTCTTCCACCATATCTTGATGGAAAACTACTGCTTGGAAGAATCTATGTCATGCCAACATAAGCACAGAAATCTATTTTAAATATAGTTGCCCAGCAGAAAACAGATTGCTTTAATGCTACCTCTCTTTGAAGGAAGGAAAGCAAACTGGTTTGTAGTCCTTTACACTAGGAGGAAGGAAAAATGTCCAGTTCTTTCCAATGTATCAGCAGAAAAGCTTCTGCCCCTTCTAATGAATGCTCCTGCCTTGGGGTGACAGAGGCCTTTTTCCTACCAGAGACAGACATTACCAGCATTATTTGCTCCTGGTCCCACTGCACTATTGCTCTGAGTGGAGGTGTGGACTTGTCGCAGTCCTCCAGCACAGCAACGATGTTCTTTGCTACCTGAGATGGCGTCAGCTTTCCACTCCTACGGGACAGGAGAAGTTGGGACCTTGTTATAAGACCCCTCACACCACACCCACACATAAAGCTTTTGCCTCTCATGCAGAAAGACAACAGCTGTCACAACTGTAAACAAGAGTTAGGTAAGAATCTGCATGTGGTGACGATTTCAACACAGCTGACACCATCAAGACAGAAGACTCCCTCCCTTAAGGGGAAAATTGCCTACACAGCACATCCCCAACCCATAGAATAGCAGCAGGAGCTAGAGAAGTTACCCTGGTATTCCCTGGGTACCCCCAGATATGCAGACTAGGATAGCTGACAGCTTTACAGAGAGCCTGAGGCTATGAAAATCACAATATCTTGAGCTAAGCCCAAGAGGCTAGCAGCCCCCTTTACATTACAGAGAAGGGGGTCCCAGCAGTACTGTCATAAACCACCTTTAACAAACACACCTTCCCTCTCCCCAGCATAAACACACCTATTTCTGGCTGACCCCAAAGCCTCAGGCACAATACGCCTACAGCACCAGACTGCAGTGTCATCCTTTTGCTTCAAAGGCTACAGCCTACTGGAAGAGGTAGCACCTGAGGAACTCGGCACTACCAGGAGCACAATAGGATTTATCTGCTCCACACCTGGCAGATGTCTGGGGGTAACCAGCAGCTAACAGCTCACAGAACCTCAGAGTCAGGGATGTGCTTCCACCTCTTAATGAACTGGACTTATTTTCTGAGTAAAAAAGCAGGCAAACTGCTCAGAGGGGCACAAGCAGCTCGAAGAAACCTGCAGTATACGCAAATCGGATCATCCACATGAACCTTGCTCTCTTTCTCACTCACATGTTTAGGCAAACAAAGCGTGTAGAAATCTCTCACAAAGGAGACTGACAACAAGCCAAGGAAAACAGCCTTTAAATATCTTTGGAGGGCTTGTAAAAGTTGTGCCAGCTCTCCCCACTGACTTTCCTTTTTTATTCTGTTAAGAGGGAAAGGACTGCAGAGGGTGAGGCAAAACAGTGATACCCTGAGAGCCCATGGAACAGTAGCAGGTCACTGCTGCAAAACACATGAGACAGGTTGTTTCCAGATCATAATTTCACCTACCGGTAACAGTCCAAGTAGTCTTTGATCCCTTTGAAGCTAAACCCATTGCTAGCAGAATCAGACCTGCAAAGAACAGATTAATGGGCCAACTCTGAACCATCAAAACCATCTTTGTTTAGACTTCAGCATCACAGCACCATGCAGGTTTGGGCACTGCTCCTGCACAGTAAATCTGCTGGCCACTGTTTGGACCACTAGCCTGCTCATTTCAGCTCACACTTTATCAGACTACTTGCAGATAACTCTGTCACAAGTTCAATGCAGGGATAGCCAATGGACATACAGTGCGGGTGCAGAAGGGGAGAAAAGGATACAAGGACATGTATCAGCAAACTGCTTAAAAACTAGGTCAACAACTCTAGCACATAAAGAACAGAAGCTACAACAGCATGAACAGAAGATCATCTGAAGAGCTAGGTACAATTGCTAAGTTTGTGATGTTTTCAGATCTTCGCACAAACAGCCATATCTTGGATTGGAACAGCGTATGGCACCGAAACATGCTATGTAAGGAAGAGGTAAAGCTCCAGCAACCTACCCTGTAATACTCCTGAAAACTATTGCTGTAATATCACTGGTGGAGCTGAGGATGTAAGTCTCAGAAGGCTACGCTCACCCTGAGCAATGATGCAGGAAATATATTCAGTGCTCTAAAGTGAAGGAACTGAAATTGTTACCTTGTCCTAGTTTAGGAAGTCAAGCAGGGAGCAAGCTCAGTCTTTCCAAAAGCTGAGACACATTCAGAGAACCCACTCTCTGAGATGGTGTTGAACTATAACTCAAACATTTTCAGAAACTATTGGATAGGCCCATGACTAAGACCAAAACCAGATGGGGAAAGCATTCACAGCAGCCCAGCTGCTCCAAACTCAGCAGCAGACCTCAGCAAGACACATGAGCCTGAGTAACATTTTGTCTGGAATCCAGTGGGATCTACTCAAGTTAATGCTGCAGTCAAGCACCTGAAGGGGCTTTTGTCCAAGCAGCCTAATCAACAAAGCCTAATTTCCTGTGGATCATCTTCTTTATAACCTGTGTTTCCTTGCTCCTCAAAGCAACCTGTGCTCAATTTGTGATTCCTTGCAGGCAAGGAAAAGCACATCTACAAACTCACTTAAAGAGATGTATGTGCTGACTAGTCAACCGCTAAGTGTAGCTACTACAATAGTGTGATGAGAGCCCAAGGGCAGAATTTGGCCTTTCCCCAACACACACACTCCCTGACATTGCAGAAACCTCACATTGCTCATAACTACCAGTGATTTGTAAGTTACAAAAGGAAAGATGAGTGACAGCACTATTTGTTCAGTAAAGCAGCTAGGAGTTGAAAAATGTTTTAGTCCAGATTACTGCTGACAGCTTTCCACTAATGTAATAGCACCAACACGTATGTTCTGCCCCTCTACTCTTAGCCATCGAATACTCACCTTGCATCTATCAGCTGCTTGATAATATCCAAAGTGCTTTCAGCCTCAGGCTTCCCTTCCGTAACCTCTGCAGCAACCTCTGGGATAAACGTGGGATCTTCATGAATGTCAAGTGAGCGCATGAGCAAGAAGTTGTTCAGCCTGAAAAATAAAGTCACTGCGTGAGACTGCAAGCTATACCATGACTAATTTTTCAGGCTGTTCAGAAGGAACCTTACCCAAGAACATTTTGTCTTAGCAGTCTGCTCTCACAGCAGGAAGTTGTGTGCTACAAGACAAGCTCTTGCACCTTTCCTAAAGGTCAAATCAGATAGATTCTGCTTCCTTACAAAGCCTCCTACCTCTTGGTGTAAGGCCAGCCAGTCTCCATAACACCAATCTGGGAAAGTGATGGTGAAAGTTCTCGATTAACTTTAAATAGATGTACCACACACAGACCATGGGAGTGGAACAGAGAGGAAAAGGAGAAAGTAGTAGAAAGCCATACATTCAGGCACTAATCCTGTTGAAACAAGCACCTTTCTACACTTTTCCATGAGCTGCTACAACATTGTTCATTTGCAACCAAGTACAATAGGGTTTAAATCACATACAGCAAAGAAATCAAGACCCTGGCTTGGAAGTCAAGGAACAATCTGCTTTCTAACAGTAGTAACACTTGTCTGGGATTGATTCACTCAAAATTATGTTGAAATTATGGGCTACAAATAGTGTGCAACACATTCCTCAATGTCCTGGGATACACACAAATGACCCATGAAATGATGAGCAAACTGTGAGCCAAGTATGAGCCTGAGGTTGCTGATAAGTAGTCTTGAGTCTGGCCTATGCTTTGGATTGGGATAAGTGATAGCTCTTACCTGTGTGACTCTTAGCACAATGTACACTTGAAAGTACAGTTTCTGAACAGAAACACAAGTGCAACAGGAGAAAAGGATGACCTAAAACAGTGAATATCTTTAAACAGAACATACTAAAGCTTTAAAAAGAAAGTACAGAACTTCATGTCTGGCTTCATTTCCCCTCTACTGCTATTCATTTACCACTGCTGGTGATAAACAGAGCAGACTTGAACAACCACAAGCTTTGAAAGGAAGACAGCTTTTAGCAAAAGCACAGAAAGGCAAAGACACGAGCTTGTGAATTCAGTTTCTATGCACTGCCCAAACGTGAAAAAGCTTAGTTACTTCTGGCAGAGATCCACTCAGACCCAAGTAGCTGATTTCTACACTTATATACATCTACAAATAATGTATAAATAATCTTGCTCACTCTATAATCATGTTTTGCGGCTTCCCCTTTATCAAAGATAATTTCAGATAACCTATAATTACAGTGCAAGCACCTTTGAAAAATAAAATGAACCCAAAAACTTGGAGGGGGAGAAAACTTCCAACTCTTACCTCATTAAGAATGGCAGTAAGCAGATCTGTCCAAAAGCCTGGAAGAAAGTAAGCAGAAACAGTGTTTTGCTGTAACTTTGACCAGAACACCTGCCTCACTGGACAAGGAACACTCACTGCAGCCACAACTGCTCAAGTCTCAGAGCACCTGAGAGAGTAAGCAATGATTCTATATTCATAGAATACCACGTTGGAAGGGACCTCAAGGATCATCTAGTCCAACCTATCAAGCTAAATATATAGACTGAACAAGTATCTCTTGACAGGCTGCTTACTGTCAAGTTGGGTCTTAAAACTGTCCCATGTAGGGCAATCAACCACTGTCCTTGGGAGATTTTTCCAATGTTTAATTGTTCTAATAGTGAAGAATTTTCTTCTGGAATCTCCCCAGGAGTAACTTATACCCATTAGCCCTTGTATTTTCTATATGACTCCTTGTAAAAATGGAGTTACTATTATTGGTACCTACCCCTTAGGTACTGGTACATTGTGATAAGTCTTCTCTTCTTAGTGTGATACGTAGGTGTGGGGTTTTTTTTAAAAGCACAAACAAATTGTATTTCAGGCCACAATATTGTCTCAAAATGCTTTATCCCCACCTCTCATACATATATAATTATAGGGACTGTGTATTGTTTTGGTTCTCCTGCATTAATCCTTCCCTTGACTTGGCCTGGAGAGCCTGCAGTTGAACTGCTGTTCAGAGACATCTATACAGTACCCATTGGTTGCTTTCTTCATGTTCTATGGGTTATGCAAACATTAGGTAAGGCAAAAGCTTCATATTATTTTCTTTATATGACTGTTATCATCTTACCTGTTGCCCAACCAGTTTCTGCAGTAAACCAACTCACCTTGGAAAAGCATGAGCAACTTATATATACTCCATGATAATGGAGAGCAGAAAGCATCCTGTAAATACCTTGGTTCCCAGTGTGGCAAGATCAGTGGTCCCAGAGACCAGCCTTCTTCTACACTGTCTTAATTCCTCAACAAAGGACTTGAACAACATGTTAAGGGATGTACAAATCTTGAAGCAAGTGTCGAGCACTGATGTACTGCCTGACACAGTATGTAAAAACTACAGTCTTGTTTTTGTAATGGCATTGCTCCTAATATACATCTAAGGTCAGCACAACCCTGTAGGAGATTAAGAACCTTGCATCCCCTTGATCTAAGGAGGATGTCAGGGGAGGAAACAATCCCAGAGCCATGCACCAGGAGCAGCCACAACTAAAAAGGTGTTCCAGTTGTTATCTCCTGGAAGAAAGCCCCTGGCAAGGAACTGGCTTGAGGTCCAAGCAGCGGCTGAACTCTGCAACAAGTCTCGCTGCTGAAATGACACTTGTGCCTAACCTTGACACTAGCACAAGAGGAAAGGTCTGCTTTCGAGCAGATGCTGCTGCTGCAAGGATGCAACCTAAAGGGACGCAGGCTCCTCTCCTGCCTGTACCCAGCCATACAGTGACCACACCTCATCACAGAATTGCCCAGGTTAGAAAAGACCTTCAAGATCATGTAGCTCAACCATTATCCAAACATTAACAAGTCCTGACTAAACCATTTCTCCACGCACTACATCTTCAAGACTTTTAAATAAATCCAGGGACTCCACCACTGCCAGAGTAACCCATTCCAATGCCTGATAACTCTTTCTGTAAACACATTCTTTCTAATATTTCTAATATCCAATCTAAACCTTCCCGGGACAACTTAAGGCCATCTCCTCCTGTCCTATCACTTGTCACTTGGTTGAGGAGACCAGTCTCAAAACCTGCAAACTCATGGGAATGCCAAAGCCCATGGGGAGGGGAACTCTGGGGGGACAGCAGGACTGCCTTTGGCACCTTCCTGAAAATCCCACTCATAAGGCTGAAGGACCTTAATCTCTTCAAGCCTAAGGAAATGTGAGGAAGTACTATGTAACCTGAGGTTGGTAGAACACTGGAACAGGCTGCCCAGATAGCTTGCAGTCTCAACTTCTGGAGATATTCAAAACCCGCCTGGATGTTTTCCTCTGTGATCTCCTGCAGGTGACCCTCCTCCAGCAGGGTGGCTGGATTAGATGACCCTCAGAGGTCCAACCCAAACCAGTCTGTGACCCAGTGCTTTTGGGAAAGCTACAGACAGCTGTATTCTGAGTTTGATGTCAGCTTCGGTGTCTCCACTCACGAAGATCCTTACGACACCCTCACCAGAACCCATCTCTCCCCACACCTTCCCACCTGGGGAATGGAGCAAATTCCGAACCACGCACAGAACCGCAACCTCCCTGCAGCTGCCCAGCAAAACGCGGGGGCGTCCCCATCTCACCGCGTCGCGCTACCCAGCCCGCTTCTCCCCAGCAACCTCGGGCTTCTACCGCCTCGCTGACCCGACCCCGCAGCCCCCCACCCCGCACTCACCGTGTTGGCCACATGCACGAAGAGTCGCAGCCCAGCGCCGCACAGCCGCGGGGCCCACTGCGGGGAGAGGACGACAGGTGAGCGCCGGAGCCG
>VZRI01009992.1:318997-334022 GCA_013397515.1 Upupa epops
ACCGGGTCCCGCGGCGGGCGGTAGCCCTGCCCCTCGGCTCGGCCGAGCTCCCGGCGGCGCAGCGCGATCCCCGCGCTGCCCGTGTGCCGCCGCACACAACACAGGTACGCGGCGGCGGCTGCAGGCAACAGCGCCAGCAGCAGCAGGGCCAGCAGCGGCGCCATGTCCGACCTTCCGTTGCCCCGGAGGAGCGCGGCGCCCGCCCCGCCCCTGCGCCCGCCCGGTTCAGCGCTGTGGGAGGCGGTGCGAGCTGCGCGGGAAACGCCATGGCGCGGTTCTGCTCGGCGCTGAGTCGCAGCGTTGCTCGCAACTGCCGGGCGCCCGGTCCGGACATGGAGGAAGTGGACGTGTACCGATGGGGTCTGACAGGTCGGCGGGGAAGGGACAGCAGGGGAACGGGTATTGGGGGTGCGGGAAAGGGAGGCGGGGGGGCCCTGCGGTAGCCAGGGCCTGCTCTGAAGCAGGGTGTGAGCGAAGGTACAGAGAAAGGTCTTGAGAAAACTCCTCGTTTCGTGCCTGTTCTGGTATGTTGTGCCCCGTAATAACGGTGGCGGTGGTGTACAGCTAGAGCACTTCGGGTGTGTCAAAGAAATGTAGAATCATCGAATGGTTTGGGTTGGAAGACACCTTAAAAATCATAGAGTTCCACACACACCACCACCACCCCACCGACCCCCCTCCGCTTGCCGTGGGTAGGGACAACTCCAGCTAGACCAGGTTACTCAAAGCCCGTCCCAAACTGGCCTTGAACACTTCCAGTGGTGGAGCAACCACGGCCTCCCTGAGCAACCTGCTCAGTGCCTCACCACACTCGCAGTGAAGAACTTCCTCCTTACATCTGATCTAAACCTCCCTCTCTGTTAGTGTAAGCATAGGAAAGCTGGTTGTGAAATTATTGTGATGTTACAGTGTCATAGACATTTCTGGTGGCCTAAAGCATGGCTCTGGATGTAGTGATTCCATAGCTAAAAAGGTGACTGGAGCTGAAAATCAAACCGATGTTTTAGCAGTGCAAAGTAGTGGCTTAATTATCAGATTACTTTCCTTGGAAAGGCCTTTGCAATGACTCATGGCATTTCTGTGTGTACAAGTTCCTGAATACGGTTTAATTATCAGACTTGCTCTAACACCAGTGTCTTCTGCTTTCAGTAAGGTAGAACAGCTGCTGCTGAAAACTGGTGAGCTCTTGTAAGGCAAATGTTTGGGAAAGCCGGTTCTGTGCAGGACCTGTTTCTGGCAGTTTAAAGGTATAGAACTGTGTATGGAAATATATTGGATACCTGTGTAACAGATGACTTTCTTCATAGGCATTAAGCTTCGCCCTTATCAAATTGAAGGTGTAAAGTGGCTGGTGCAATGCCATGAAGTCCAGCGTGGCTGTATCCTGGCTGACGAGATGGGTCTTGGGAAGACTTGTCAGGTGTGTCTTCATGTTCTGGAAAAAGAACTTCACCTAACATTTATTTTTAGCCTAGTGTATCTACAAAACAAAAAAGGAAAACACAGCCTAAAGACTGCTTAATTAAGCAGCCCCATCATAAAGTCCATGCTCAGAAAGCTCATTGTTTCTTTAACTCATTAATCAGTTAAAACAACTATTAAGTCCTGAGTAGCACTCTAACAGGTTTCAATGTTTTGTAAATAGATGAGTGGCCACTTTATACAGACATCTTATTGCATACTTCATAGCGCACAGAGTTGGAGGCACAATACACAGCAGTACAGAGAGGATGATCTTGTGTTGCTGCACCTGCAGCAAGATGATTTTTGAGTTTGTCAACACATTGATTGTGGGTGTAAATTTTTAAGGGCTTTGTTTTGATACATTTTTCAATGATTTTCAGTTCTGTTAGAAAATGTCTGTTTGTGCTTTGGTGGCATTCAGTGGGTCTTAAATAACAAACTGCTAGTTTTATAAAGAGATCTATGTTTCATTGTCTTTTAAAGTGACTGTGTGAAAAGCTCTTTGGAAAGGGTCTCCAGATACCAAGGTCACATTTTGAGATCTAAGCACTTTAGTCACTGGTGGTGGATTTTCTATTCTGTTAGCTCTTCACACAAGAGAACCTGTGAGAACTAGCTAAACGCTCAACAAAGAGATGGTTTATATAGGTTCAGGCTACATAAAGGCTGAATTCTTTCCTTGTTAAAAATAATTTTTTACTTGCTTTCTAGACTGTTTCACTGCTTCTTTATTTGACAACAAAAATTACAAGCAAAGAGAAATTTCTGATACTTTGTCCTTTGTCTGTTCTGAGCAACTGGCAAGAGGAACTGGAGAGGTAAGTTTCAACAGTTTTCTGCCTCATCATATTCTTGCACAGCAAGTTACAAAGATTCTCTTCAAATGAGCTCAGCCCAACAGTTTTCTTGCTTTCAAAAGGGGAAAAAAAAGTAAGAAGAGAAACTACTAAAACAACAAATCAGAACCAACTGTACAACTAATGTGCAATCTTTAACAATGCTTTTCAATGTATTAATTCATTCAATTTGTAGTACTGGCTGACTTTCAGTCCAAATGCCCCCACTAGCTCCTTGCTTTTCATTGATTTGTAACCCTCCATGTCAGCCTCCCTTGGCCCAAATCCGCTGAAGACAGCCAGGATTCTTGTATGATGAAAGGTAAGACCCAAACCGAGTGCTGTCATTTTTGGCATGCTCACACGTGCATGCAAACTCCATTACATCTGTGCATGTGGCCCATCTTCACTGGGGCGCAGCGACCATGCTGATGGCACATTTGCTGTGCCTATGTTATGTACTTTACTCAGGTGCAGCCTGAAGATCCCTTTTAAGATGGAAGGTAGATAGTTAAAGATTAGAACACAAATCTGTCTATGTAGCCCTTGGGTAATGCTGCCTCTCAGCATCTGAAGTCATCCAGGTTATATTTAGACGTAAGTTGGCCTGACTTGTGGCTGGAGTAACTGGGAGAAGGAACATCCCTTCACATATCAGCAACTAACAACTGTCATGGAGAAATATTAGATAAATATCAGTGGTGGGATTAAATAAGGAAGAATTTTATGATCCCAACTCTTCTTCCACGGAATTGTTTTTATCTGCCTTTTGACTAAGAGAGTACATTTTTGAGGACCTGTCTAGGACTGGTTTACTGCAGACATTGTTTGTCTTTAGTGTAGCATGATTTAGGTCAATTCTTCTGTTCTAACTGGGCAAATTATATTAATTCAGCAACTATTCCTGAGCTTTTCAGTTCAGAATGGCAGATGGGCCATGTGAGGCCAGCTTTCAGTCGTCTGCCTTGGACTTTGAGACCTAGGAGAACAGTTTATTTGGGTCTTGTCTGAGGTGCAAATTAATCAGAAAGTGGTTAGATTAAAAAGCTGTGATCCAGCCACATCTTACAGGATGGCAGGATGTTTCTGTGGGAGGTTCTCATTATCTGTACAGTAGCTGTGTTTGGTGCCTGGGTCCAGAGTCACAAATGTGGGGAAGACAGCCTGGCTCACTGGTTTTGCTCTGTCTTCCTCTTCCTAACAGGTTGGCTCCAAGTCTTTCCTTTGTGACATATATAGGCAACAAGGAGGAGCGACCCAAAATGCAGCAGAACCTGAAAGAGCAATCTCACTTCCATGCACTCTTGACAACATATGAGGTATGTGATACCTTCGTCACTTTGAAAGAAGGCTCAAGCTTTTCCTCGCCTTTTCCATTATTTTGTGCTACCCAGGTCATGGCTTGTCCTCTGTACTCATCTCTGACCTTCCTCAGTGATTTTCTACTCTGTGATGGTGATGTTTATTATGATTCTGTTGGTTGAGTAGGGCAAGAGTGCTTAGAAAGAGTCTGCCTTTTTTGTGCCTTTTCAAACATGCTGTCCTTAGACAAAACTCTCAATCCTGGGCTGTGAAATGGTGAGGTTCCTGTTGCAATTGGTAGAACTTTGAGCTGAATCTGACCAGAACTATCCTGAGATCTGTCCCACTGTAAGTGGAACCAGCCAGAACAGTGTTGCTCCTTTGGTCTGGAGTTTACATGATCTCGTGCGTAGTTATCTAGAGTGGGGAAAAGGCCTTGTTTTTCTCATGTTTTCTCATCCCACTCAGGTGTTACTTTATATCAGCGTTTTGATTTTAACAATCGCTTAACAAACACATCAACCTGAAATTAGATAAAAGAATCTCAAATCTCAACATCTTTGTTTTTTGGTTTTTTAATTTTTCTTCAGATTCTCTTTCCCTTTGGCCTTTCGCTTTCCTTTTCTTCAAGTATTTTGCAGTCTCTTCCCTCAGGGAGCTGTGTGCCTCAGCTGACCACTGAACCTGAATCTGTTTCTGTGCTGTAGAAGTTCTGAATGTGAGAAATTGAGGTGCCCATACTGAAGCACATACAAGAAAGTGATTTACTGTATGGAGACAGTCACTTAGCTGGGGTTTTTCTTGTCTTAGTTGCTTTTGATGATAACATTCTGTGCTTTTTAAGAATTTCTCTTGAGTGACTTGACTTCCTCTGAGATGAGCAAGCAATGCTTGCAATTCAAGATACTGTCAGGTCATGGTGATAGCTTACTTTAATCTGCTGTGTTTTTAGAGCAAAAAAGATTGTGATAGGGAAAGTGCTTCGTGTTTTTCAATGTGTGAGAAAGATGAAAGACTTTACAGAGGGGAAGAGCATTTGTGCAAGACAACTAGTGGTTACAATTGCTGTCACTTTACTTTCCTCAGGTATTAAGTATTCCTTCCATCATAATTTTCAAGCAGACAAAAAGAAGTTCAATTTCTTACCTGGTTTATTAAGTCATACAACACAATTCATTTTTTTTCATTGCAGATTTGTATGAAAGATGCAACATTTCTAAAACTGTGAGTCTGGTTTTCAGCTTTTCAGATGTAATTCTAATTGTTTTGTCAGTGATTAATTAAGTGTGTGTTTATATCTGTGTGAGATTCCATGCTTGTTTTACTAGAGCCAAAGTTGATGTTTGCTTGTGATTAGAGCTTTGCCTTTACCAACTTGTAGTGAATAATCTTCAGTGTCAGCTGAAGATGAACATGATCCTCTCCCAAAGACAGTTTTCAAGCAATTTAACTCAAAATAGTATGATATGTAGTCGTTTGTAGCAGTGCACTAAATACCAGTCTAGAAGACTTGTAGCCACTCTGCCATCACTACCTCATCAGTGCAGGTGTGAGGGCCTAGTTTCACATCTCTCTCGTTCAAAATAGTAGACCTCCTTGTGTGTTTGGAGGTGGAAATAGAAACAACAAATTCAAATTAATTGACTTAGTTTTAATTTCAGAAAAAATCATATGGGCTCTATGTAAGAACCTGCATTATCTCTTGAAAACCAGTACTTGTGAATTTCTCATACGCTGCTTGTGATGTTTGCTTGTGGTTCATGGGGTAGGGCCATCTCAAGTTCATACAAGGAAGAAAGCCACTACTTCAGTCTTTTTGTACTGGTTAGAATGACCTAATGGAAAATACTGTCTTTTCAGCTTTAACTGGGCTGCCTTGGTTGTAGATGAAGCTCACAGACTGAAAAATCAAAGCTCTCTGCTCTACAGGACGCTTTCTGAGGTAAAGTAGCTCACTCATCTTTTAATGTTTAAAGCCTTTGTCTTCAATGTAGCAGACAGATTCTCTGTTCTTCTGAATATTTATGATGCTGTAAGACATAATTATTTGCCATCAGAATTGGTGAATAAATTCTTACATTTAGTGGCAGACAGATAAAGGCCTATCTTTCTGAATTGCATGGAAGTGGGCTGCATTTGGAGCTTCTCTCTTCTTCTGACTCATGTTTGGGCTTGACATTTTGGAGCAGTTTGAGAGACTGAAAAATGCAAAGCAGCCAGAACCACAGCTGTGCTACTGAAGTTGTAGAAGTTTGGCTGACATATGACAATATAAAGTGACAAGAAGCTATCTCCAACTTTAGGAGGGTTAAGGAACTGTTGCCTCCTTCATGGGACCTCAAGTAGTGAACTACTGGCTTCCATTGTTCTGTTTAATGGAGCCACCCTTTTTAATTGAACTCAGTAGAATTGCTCAAGCTTCCAAAGCACCCTGCCAACATAGAGTGAGCTCCTGAGCAAAGACTATACTTCTTGCCCTGTCAGTCAAACATGAACATTAGGTCTGAGCTGGCATCAGCAGCGATGAACTGCACTACCTTGAAAAATAAATTTTCTATTAAGTTCTTGAAAGTCTTGTGTCTTCTGAAGATGCTGTTCATGCTGTGTGTATTCTAGGAGCTGTGGTTGTAGTCACAAAGAAATAGGCATAGTTTACCATAGGTGTCTTTCTAACCTGTTCTGTATGACTAAACTTGAGAGAGGGCTTGTGTTTTTCAAAGGTAACTGTATTCTCTTTATGAGAATTACCATAAGCAGCATGGATGAATACTGTTGCTGTGTGTGTCAGCCAGCCAGCAAACAAGATTGGAACATAAAGACTAGCCATTTCAGTTCACTGTCCTGTTCCAACAGCACTTTCTAGTCATCTCTCATTACCTGACACTGAGTATGCACTATTGGGCCATAGAGCGCATTGATCTGAGAATTTTAATGGTGTCAGCTTTGCACTTGGTTCTTATTTTGCTTTTACCACCCTCCCTGCACTGGTGCCATCGTAGTCAGTTTGGTGGAGCTGTTTTGACTGTCACACCATTACCTTATGTTGTGTGGTTTTGGTGGAAGCTTGCGGCATTTTGCGGGCAGTGCCACCTGTCATCTTCAAGTTAAGCTTCAGAGTGGTGTGAGCAGAGTGTTAGGTTAAGAAGCTTTTCATTTCAGATATTTTGTCCTATTAATTTTGGTTTATTGCTGGTTCATTCAGTTCTCAGTAAGCTTCAGCCTGCTACTCACAGGCACTCCAATCCAGAACAGCCTCCAGGAACTGTACTCCTTACTCAGCCTGATTGAGCCTGACGTCTTTCCTAGGGAACAAGTGAATGTGTTTGTTGAGTATTACCAAGGGATTGAAAAGGACAGTGAGCCAGGTCAGTAAAAAGCAATGATGTACTTGAATCAGAACCATTTGTTATTTTGACTGGGAAGCAGATATTTTGTTTCCCCTTTGCTTTAAAGTGTTTTGAGAGGAGCAAATAAAGCTCTGAAAGCAGTGATGTAATGTAGCTCTTACCTGTTTAAGGTATGCAGCTATGTTTTTGATTTCTCTACTGGTAAAATTAGACTTAAATCATTCCGCTAGTACATGTATAAATTTTTATGTTTATTTTGAAAGTACAGTTGTGCAGATACTGTATTAATTCCTTAAATTTAAAGCAGTAATCTCCTCTTCTTTTTCCCTGCCTCTGTATAGCCAAAGAACTGCACAATCTTCTGCAGCCATTTTTACTTCGGAGAGTCAAGTCTGAGGTGGCTGCAGAGCTGCCGAAGAAGGTGGAAGTGGTTCTGTACCATGGAATGTCAGCTCTGCAAAGGAAGTATTACAAGGCCATTTTGACAAAAGATCTAGGTAAACCCTTTCAGTTCATTTTAAACCCCAGATTAATTCCTTTTGTAAATCTCTGCTCTGTTGTAGTGAAGGAGATGACCTCCAGCCTGCAGCATATGCATAGAACGAGCATTTCAAATTCTGTGCTTTGGGCTGCTTGATTTGTAGTTTTAGCTTGTGATAGAACAACAGACAAGTGAATCTAGAGTTGAGTTTTTGCAGAGCTGGGAGGGTCAGCTTCAGGATTCTGCTCTGGGCCAACCTTTAATTACAAATACTTACCACCCAGCAAGCCTGCTGGTATCCAGTGTTTTTGTGTTCAGACAAAAGGGTGCCACTGAAAAATTCAGATCTGTGGATCTCTGTAAATTTTCCAGTAATAGCACAGATGCTACAAAAATTTAAATGCACTGTGTGGAGATTTCCAAAATAGCTCACTCTTTTCATGCCACATATGAACTAACTGTTAACAAAGCATTCTGTGGTATAAGAAAGTGTGTGCTTCATTCTGAATTCCTCCTCTTCCATCTATGCATACCAACCACATCTTAATGCCATTGTTTGTCAGTGCTTTCTGTGTTGTAGGGAAAGTAAAACTGGGGAGATGGAAATCCTTTGTTCTTCCAGAGCTAATAGCTGGTGCATCAAGGAGCCAAAGCATGCACTTTGCATGCACATCACCAGCCTGAATCTTCTCATCATAGAATTGTATCATAGAATGCTTTGGGTTGGAAGGAACCTTAAATATCATCAGGTTACAACCACCATGCCATGGGCAGGGACACATCTCACTAAACCAGGTTGATCTAACCCCCTTCCAAACTGGCCTTGAACATGTCCAGTGATGGAGCCTTCCTGAACAACTTGTTTCAATGTCTCTCCATCCTACCCGTGAAGAACTTCCTCCTTATATCTAATTATTTCATCTTAAAGCCATTGCCCCTCATCCTGTTACTGCCAGCCCCTACAAGGATTCTTCACAGCTTTCCTGTAAGTCCCCTTCATATATTGAAAGGCTGCAATAAGGTCTTACCGGAGCCTTCTTCAAGCTGAACAACTCCAGGTCCTTCAGCCTGTCCTCGGCATAATGTGCTTTTTCTTCTTACAAAAGCACAACCTTCCTTATTGCCCAGTAGATCCTGTCTTGGCTATATTACTTCTTTTCCTTGGAACAGTCATGAGCACTGCACCATAATTCTTTCAGTACTTTGATCATGGGGATTTTTTTTCTACTTTGGAAAACTGGCAGTGACCCTTTTATGAGAATCCAGAAAGTTCCAAGGAGTTTGACAAGCACAGTAGTTTTCATCTGTGTCTTTTTTTCTAAAGGATTGTCCAAAAAATGAGGGAAATTTTGTTTGAGCCGTGAGATGAAAATTCAGTGTATGACTTGAATAAAATTAATGCAAATAATTTGAATTTAGTCTTGAGATGCAAATTCAAATGCAGATGTGGTATGTCCTGGTCACATAGGAGCACAGGCTTTCCTGCTCAGATCCTTTTCTGTGTACTTTGTTCCAGATGCGTTTGAAGGTGAAACAGGAAGGAAGGTTACACTTCAGAATGTCTTAATTCAGCTTCGGAAGTGTGTTGCTCACCCATACCTTTTCAATGGTAAGAAAGCTCTCCTCTCCCTCAAACAGTAAGTTTTTCTATTTGTGCAATGTTTTTCTGTTACTGCTTGGCAGGATAATGCTTAGAAGAAATAAGCAATGAACGACGTTGAACTTGAATCAGAACCAGCTGTGGGTTTGTGACCTGTTCCAGCTCATGACAGTTCATCAATAATGAGGAATAAAGTAGGGGACTGTATGAAGTCTGAGTTTCCTACTGCAGCTCTCCACTTGTTTTTGTATCGGTGCTTCTGCTCTAACCTAAACAATGATGTCTCAATGCTTTGTGACCTACTAAAGGTGTTCTTTAGAGTCAACATAAGGACCATCCCTGCTCAAGCAAGTGTCATAGGAGTGTGCTTGGTGATAGTTGGTCATGCAGACATGCTCAAGGTGACCACTCAGATGTCACTTGCATATTAATGTCTGCTTCTGAAACTCCTTTCCATTCCAGGTGTTGAGCCAGAACCCTTTGAGATTGGAGACCATATTATTGAAGCCAGTGGCAAGCTGTATTTGTTGGACAAACTCCTTTCATTCTTGTATGCTGGGTATGTCATCTTGGGATGAGAAAGATAGGGTGGGATTGACATGGGAAGAAGAGTTAAACTGGGAAGTCAAATACTCATCTTAACACAAGCTACCCTATTAATCACACTTTATGACTACCTGGAAGAAGTCCATCCAGTATGAAGAGCTGCATTAGAGATGTGTCACCAGTTTATCAGTTATCAGGTCCAGTTAAGGTCCTAATGAGCCAAAACAAAACCAAGGAGGTTTCAAACACGCTTGTAAATTTACAGGTAAAAACAAAGACTGGATCGAACAACAAGACGTGTTTAATTCAAACAACATAAAAACCTCAACACTAAAACATACAGAGATCAATCACATGTTCTTGCATAACTGAGACAGGCTCTGTTATCTCCTTCCCCTCAGGGGGAAGAAATTTCTAGCAGTTCTTTTCCCGGTGGCAACAGGGAGACCATAAGACTTTGCCTGATTGATCAGTCTGGCTTTCCCTTCCTCAGGGACAATGATTCCTTTAAGGATGCTTTACTTGCTCCAGGCACACTAGTCCCTTGGTACAGCAGTCTTCTTCCATGGGCTGCACATGAGACTTTTTCTCCAACATAGTTTTGCAGGCATGCTTCTCCACTAGCGGCTCCCAAACCATCCAGGCTAAAACCAACCAGACTCAAACTACAAAGATGACAGAGGAACCTCAAAGCTTCCCTTTAAACATTTCTTCAAACATTTTACTAACCCTCTTACATGTTGTCACTTTTGGAACCCTGGGAGAATAACCATCTGCCATGGTATTTATATCTGGTTTGACCATGGCTTTCCTGAAAGTATCTTCCAATGCATCAGTTGAGTTCTGTTGTGCTACCATGCATATGTTAGTCCAAGACATAGAATGCATAGTAAATGTGAATAATTAATTAGAATGGACAAAGAATGAGCTGAAACTTCAGTTTTGAGAACGTACTTCAGAAGTCCTAGTAATCAGCAACCCAAAGACCTTGGATATTTACTTCTAACTCTCAGATGGGAGATAAATCAAACATTCTGGTGCAGCCTGTGAAGCAGTGCCTCTTCAAGGCAGAAATTCCACCTTCTCTTCTAATTGCGCTATTTCCTTTTCACTATCATCAAAGGACAGAGCTTCAGCAGGCCTTGTAAAGTTACAGTAAGGTTGTGGAAGACTTTATGTTGTACAGCATCCTGTGAGTCGGCATCTCCTCCTTCGGTGTCTTTGCCACAGAACTAGGCTTTTGCAGATTCTGGGTTTGAAAACACTTGTGTTCTGCTTTACAGTGAATTTTGATTTAAACAGAGCACTGAGACCTAGAGCTGTGAGAAACTAGAGTTGATTTCTCACTTATACACGTTTTAAGGCAGAGTTTGATCGTTGAGGGTCATTTGCTGGAGGAAGAAATGCTCAACTGTCGCTGAGATGCTGATACTACACTTTCCCAGCATTTAAGATGCTTTTTAGCGTGTGATTTGAGAGCAGTCTGGTGTGGCAAGTTGTGTGGTGAGAAAGACTCTGTGAAGTTAGGTTAAAGCTGCAGATTGTTGTAGACAGGCTCATTTTTATCCTCACTAAGCAGAGCTGTGTCAGGACCTTGTTACTTTTCTGTGACTCCAATCTCTAGATGTGGCAATCAATAATGGCAGATGAAGCTGTTTGTGTCTGGATGTGTGGCTGAACAGGTGATGAGGGAGTAGACCATCACTGTGGTTTAGTGTACAGAGTTGGTGAGGCTCTGCTATGTAATGAGGACTAATTAAGCTGTCTCAGTATGGTGAGGTTCATGAGGTCTCATGTTCTTCTTCCAGTGGCCACCGTGTCTTGCTCTTTTCTCAGATGACTCAGCTCCTTGATATCCTTCAAGACTACATGGACTATAGAGGTATGTTCCGCAGTGCTTTGGCAGCAGAGGACTTATCCTAAAGATATTTGTCACATACTGTTCCTCTGGTTTTGCCTGGTCTGCCTGTGATGGAAAAGGGACTATGATGAGGATTTATTGCTTCTTACTGGATAGAAAACATACTCTTGCATGGATCTGTGAGATGGAGAGTCTTGATTTCAATTATTTTCTGTATTACCACCTGCCTGAGATGAGCTGACATTTAAGTGTTGTTCTTCAAAGTAGTTTCAGCTTTGGTTAGTCGACAAAAAGAAGCTAAATATGGCAAGGTAGTAGTGTTCCATTGTATACCTGTGCTGTGTTCTGCACTCGAGTCCTGAAGTACTGCGCTGAGGGTAGTAGGCTTACTTCACATTGTTTGTTCAGCACAAAATGTAAATTGGGCCACATTCATCCCAGGAAATTAATTTTTGATTAAAACAGTTGTTGGCAGTAGGGCCCCGACATGTCTGCAAGGGCAGGTTGGATCAGATCCTTTTTGGCAAGGTTACCGAAGTGTTCTTGGGACATTTTCTTTTGTTTCAGTGCACATGGCTCCATGCCTGCTTAGGATTTCCCATGAAAGAGGCTTTTGTTTGGCGTTTATGGTTTTGGACAACTAATAAATGTAGGATAAAGCCAAATGTAGGGCCATATCCCGTACCACTTACTCACAGGAAAGCATGCACTGAAGGCCACAGGGGTTTGCATAAGGAGGATCCAATGGTCGTTGGCCTGTTTTGTGGGGCCAACAGCCAGCACGGCATAGTCTGAAATGGGACTGTGCGTTAATGTTCTTTTACTTTGGCTCTGAATTTTCTTGTGTTTCCAAGCAGTAAATTAAATGCTTGAAGTCTCTGCTTCAGACTCAACTGAATTACCTGCTTCAGTTTATACTGGGTTTAACTGGGAAAGAATGTAAGAGTTGAAAGCAATAAAATGAGAATCAAGGCAGGAGGATTTGGCATAAAAAGGTTCAGGACAGCAGTGAGACAACAGTGAAGAAGGTAAGAGGGTAAGAGTGCAGACAGAACTTCAGAAACAGTAATGTTTTCTTGTTTGAAAGGCTACAGCTATGAGCGTCTGGATGGTTCGGTTAGGGGTGAAGAGAGGCATCTTGCCATTAAGAACTTCAGTCAACAGCCCATCTTTGTCTTCCTGCTGAGCACCAGAGCAGGTAAGTAAGGAAGGAAGAGCCAAACAACCTATCTTACTTCTTTTGCTCTCTTTGGCAAGATTTTAAGGAGTTCTAAATGCTTCAGAGCCTGTTAATGTGGGGGATTTTTGAGGGAAAGATGACACATCTTGAACTTGTGTCTCTCAGCTAGGACATCTGGGGTTTTGTGCTTTCCTTTCAGCAACTAATGCCAAGATACTTTTCATATTGCAGTCACTTGAGTTATTTTTTAATTCCAAGTCCCATAATGCCTGTCCCTGTGCCAGATTGAGTTTAAGGAACCTTGCTAGCTTTTTATTTCAGCAAGCACCAGACTTTAAGTGGGAACAGGCTTCCTTGAAGTAAACTGGTGGAATTACTTCTTGAGTTCACTGAACATGGTGTTAGAGAGCCTTTTATTATCCTGAGATGGCAAAGAACACCATGGGATTGCCACCTGTGCTTCTTGTCCTCTTAGCTCCTCAGACAGATCTGCATCTCATATGCAGTTTCAAACCTCTCTCTCTGTTCCAAGCAAGTGCAGAGGAAGGCTTGTCTCTAGATGAGAGATCTACACTGCTTGATCTCAAGCATCAAATTCAAACTAAGTTTTCATTTGGTCTTCTGGTCAGACTTTTCTGAATGAGACTGGCTCCAATGATACTGCAGAGGGGAGCATGCACAAGAGACTGAAGAGAAGTGCCTGGTGCTAGATGGTAGGAAGAAATGTGTCAGTCATAACAGTGCCTCAGCTCTCTGCCCACATCAGCCAGACTTGTTTTTTATTGCAGATGGCTGTGTCCAGCCAAAGCATCTTATATACACATGGGAACCGGTGAGCTAGCAGTAAAAGGAAATGGCCTCAAGTTGCACCAGGAGAAATTTAGGTTAGACATTAGGATAAACTTGTTTATTGAAATGATAACATTTATTGAAAAGGTCAGTAGTCATTGGAACCGGCTGTCTGGGGAAGTGATTGAATCAACATCTCTGGATATGTTTAAAAGTCATGTAGACATGGATCTTAGGGAGATGGTCTAGCGATGGATTTGGCAGAGTAGAGGAACAGTTGGAATCAATGATCTTAAAGGTCTTTTCCAACCCAAATGATTCTATAATTCTATGATTTCCATCAGTGTTAAGGACACAGCTTTTCAGGTGTATGACTGCCTTTACTTGAAAGGGTGTTCTGATTACTATAAAGATGCATGAGCTCATTAAATGTAAGGCAGAAATCTCCTCTTCAACTGCAGGGTGTAATCACCTTTTAATAGTGACTATTAAAATCATACAATTAACTATTTTATTTCATTCCTTAAGACCTAAACTCTAATGTCAGATCTCCAAGTCATATAACTTTCTAGACTCTGGTTATTATAGACTTGGGCTTAGTGTTTCAGCAGTGTTGCTTTTGCGCTGAAGCCAAGTCATGACTTTGACCATGACTTGTAGCCTCAGTGGACCCAGTCCTTGCTTGGTTAATCTGGCTGCCACGAGAAAATGATGTCTGTGTTCATCAGTCTTCACAGCCAGTCTCCTTTGATTTAGTTCTCTTGTAGCCTGACTTTTTTTATTGTTATTGTTACATTGCACAGTACATCTTAGCTTTCTGCAACAGCTAAAAACTGTAAGCCAGAAATGGAAGGCTTACCCATAATTCGGGAGTGACATGTTGTCATGTTATCTGTACTGAGTGGATATACCATATTGCCTACCGTGCTCCAACTGCTGGGAAAGTGGAAAGGTGCAATGGACTGTTGGACAGGGGGATTTTCAAAAACTCGGAACAGAACTTAGCAAAAGTTACCTGGCTGGTTAACACCAGAGACTTGGTTAATCAGGCCAGGCCTGCCCAGTCAGAACCTCTTCATGTTGTGGATGGGGAAAAGTCCCTCTGGTGCACCTGAGAGGCATGCTAGGAAAGACAGTTTGGATTAATCCTGCCTCAGGTTTTAGGGCATGGCAAGCTGTTTTTTCTAACTGCGCATTCAGACCCTGCTTCCAGAACATAAGGCAGAGGTGACCAATGCAGCTCTTGCATGGCACCCCCAAAAATAGACAAGCCCATGTTGGTTGCCTTTGACATTGCGATGCTGGTGCTGATACCTCTCACCCTGGGAGCTACAGTCATGCTAGTGACTCTGGCTTGCTTAGCCATAGGTGACTGCAGGTGCTTTATGGGGAGGATTCAGGCATGTTTCACCTGTTGCTGGGGAGAGAGATCCACTGCTCCCCATCACAAACCTTCCCCTGCAGATATGGCATCCAGGGCCCTTCTGTGCTGTTTGCATTGTTTGGAGGCAGAACTCACTAATGCCTCAACTGCCTCTGCTGATGAACAGTCAGTCCCCTCTCTGCCTCATTCGGATTTCTACCCACAGACTCTTTCCAATACTGGAGTCCAAACTGAG
>VZRI01009994.1:731-24284 GCA_013397515.1 Upupa epops
CTGGAGCTGGTCCAGAGGAGCAACGAGGCTGGGGAAGGGACTGGAGGGAGAGGCTGATGAGGAGAGGCTGAGGGAGCTGGGTTTGTGTAGCCTAGAGAAGAGGAGACTCAGGGGGGACTCTGTCAGTCTCTCTAACTACGTGAGGGGAAGTTACAGACAGGTGGGGGTCAGGCTCTTCTCCCAGGCACCCAGAGCCAGGATGAGAGGGCAGGTCCTGAAGCTGCCAGGGGAGGGTTAGGTTGGGTGTTAGGAAGCCCTTCCTCAGGGAAAGGGTGCTCAGAGCCTGGACTGGACTGCCCAGGGAGGTGCTGGAGTCCCCTGGAGGTGTTGAAGGACAGCCTGGCTGTGGCCCTGAGTGCCCTGCTCTGGCTGCTGGGGTGCTGTCGGGTGCAGGGCTGGGCTGGAGGAGCTCAGAGGGCTTTGCCAGCCTCAGTGACTCTGTGATAGAACTGATGACTTAGACTCACACCTGCGAGAAAAGGAGCCTTTGCAAAGGCTGCTTTGGATAAAGTCCCCTGTATGGCCCCATTTCAACTCTCCCTCATCACCCTTTTGGAGACAGCAGGCTGCTTTCAGCATCGCTCGAGTGAAGGGGGTGCTTATGAGTGATTCCCTTAAATAGCCAAACTAGAAGACGACAGAGAGAGAGGTTAGGGACGTTAGCAGGCTGATAATCACACTCCACTCTCTCTGTCCACGGATCCCAGGGCTGCTTGGCAATCTTTTAGAAGGCGCACCCGCATCTCCCGGGTGAACAAGGGTGTCGGCACCCGGTCACTGCTCAACAGGGTGGAAAATACTCGACTTTAACGAGCTCAAAGCAGCAAAACATAGTAAAAAAGGAGAAGAACTTGCTGGCCTGGGTACCAGTGGCAAATGCTGTCTGACCTTGGCTGCTCCCGATGTCATTTCCCATCCCATGGGGCTGATTTTATAGTCTGATTTCTTATTCCCTTTTCTTTCAGCTGATTGAGAGGACAGGTGAATGGGGCAGCTTCTGATCTCTCTTTCTATTCAAATTGAGCCTCTTGAAAGCCCTGGCTGTGTTTTACAGCCAGAGGGCTGCATTCTGCTCTGTTTGGGGAGGAGAATCTGTGCATCCGTGATAGCGCCTGTCAGTCATCCTGACTCTTCTGAAAGCCATTGTGAGGGCTGTGGTCTAGCTGCCACATCCAGAATGGAACCTCAGGAATCGCTGAGGAGAATCACAGGGAATCAGGCTGCTCTGTAAGATGTGCTCAGCACGGGGTTTCATTCAAACAGGGGAGCAATCGCGCTGGCAGCCGGTTACAAGCGGTGTCCTCGGGGCTCAGTTCTGGGGTCGGTCTTGTTTAACAGGGGGCAGTGGTCTGGGGTTGAGGCAGGGGAGGTTTAGATTGGATCTTGGCACTGGAAGGGCCTTCCAGGGGAGGTTTGGGGTCCCCATGACTGGAGGTGTTGGGAGACCCCATCCCTGCAGGTGGTGGAGTCCCCAACCCTGGAGGTGTTGGGAGTCTCCATCCCTGGAGGTGGTGGAGTCCCCAACCCTGGAGGTGTTGGCACCCCCATCCCTGTAGGTGTTGGGAGACCCCATGCCTGGAGGTGTTGGAGCCCCAATCCCTGGAGGTGACCAAATCCCCATCTCTGGAGGTGTTGGCACCCCCATCCCTGGAGGAGGTGGAGGCCCCATCCCTGTAGCCATACAAGGTCAGGCTGGATGGNCCCCATCCCTGGAGGTGTTGGAGTCCCAATCCCTGGAGGCCTTGGAGCCCCCATCCCTGGAGGTGTTCTCGGCCAGGCATTCTATCCTCGGTCCAGAGGAGAGTGCTTGTATGGAACAGAGGAGGTTCCCTCTCAGTCTCAGCAGGACCTTCTTCCCAGGGAGGGTCCCGGAGCACTGGACCAGGCTGCCCAGGGGGGCTGTGGAGTCTCCTTCTCTGCAGATGTTCCAGCCCTGCCTGGCTGTGTTCCTGTGCCACTGGGTCTGGGTGATCCTGCTGTGGCAGGGGGGTTGGACTGGATGGTCTTTGAGATCCCTCTGATCCCTAAGGATTCTGTGCTGATTGAAATGAAGGTACCAGAAGACCCTGGCAGGGTTAGGCAGGATGAGGCAGTCTGTGTTCAGCCTTCGTCAGGCCGTTTGAGCACACTACACACGCTGTGCTCCAGTTCAGATACCACCCATAGCTCACAGGACAAGGCACATCACTGCGTAAGGGCGAGCAGTGCGATGAGAAAGATAAACTCCTGCTCTTTAACCGAGATCGCTGAGGTACCCGGTAAGGAAGCAGCAACAGGGAACCCTCCTTCATCTAACAGAAAGCACCAGCTTGATAGGAGGGATGAGGTGATGCAACCACATTAGCTGACATTTACTGCTGGTTCATCACACAATATTTGCCCCTCTCGTAGGGAAAGGGGAAGGTCAGCCCTGCGAGGAGACCCACCTGGCTGTGTTCCTGTGCCACTGGGTCTGGGGGATCCTGCTGTGGCAGGGGGGTTGGACTGGGTGATCTTTCCAGGTCCCTTCTGATCCCTGATGATCCTGTGATTCTACAATCATCTACTAGTATGTTCATCTCTAACAGACACTGATATATTATCACTGGGTCTGTAGTCTTTTAAAAATTAAGTGACTGCTGTCTGCTCTGTTTGAGGTGACTTCGTGATGTAGCATCTCAGTAGGTGTCATCTGTGAAGGCTGAATCAGACCTGATAGCCCAGTGATAGTGAACCTGAGGCACCACTGAACAATTCCTCACCGAACAGCACTTTTCCCTCCTAGAAGGCACTGTCCCTACAGCTAAGAATATTCTGGTTTTATTCCACTCAGCCTTTGGATAACAACAAAACCAGTATTCCTTGTTTTGATTCCTCAGTAGAACCAAAGACAGATTTCCTGTCCCTCCCGATCCCCAATGATTCTGTGATTCTGTCAGCAGGCACCAAGGAGAGGAGTCCAGCACCCACCTCTCTACAACCTCCCTTCAGGTAGTTGCAGAGGGCAGGGAGGTCCCCCCTCAGACTCCTCTTCTGCAAACTCACCCTGCCAGGCTCCCTCAGCCTCTCCTCAGATGAGTCCTTCTCTCAACCCCTTGGTAGTTCTGCTCTAGACCAGTTCCAGCATCTCCCTGCCCTCTCCAGCTCCCTGCAGGGAGGCTGTGGAGGGGTGGCTGTTGGCCTCTGCTCCTTGGTGCCTGCTGACAGCAGCAGGGGCACTGCTCTGCAGCTGAGGCAGGGGAGGGTCAGACTGGCTCTGAGGCAGAGATTCTCTGCAGCCAGAGTGGTTGGGCACTGGCAGGGCCTTCCCAGGGAGGTGCTGGAGTCCCCCTGCCTGGAGGTGTTGAAGAACCCTGTAGCCATGGTGCTTCCTGCCCTGCTCGAGTGGCAGCAGGGAGGGGGTCAGGCTGTGTCTGTCAGTCTCTCAGGGACTGAGGGGTTGTGTTGGGGTGGGGATGGTTGGACTGGGGGAGCTGGGAGCTCCTTTCCAGCCAAGATTCTCCTGGGATTCTGCTTGGAAATCTTATCCCAGTGTGTGCTAAAGCCTCAGAAACTATAATGAACCTCACAGAGGCAACAGAATCCTCTAGAATAGAGCAGATCAGGATCCCTTGGTGTGGAATGTGCTAGTAGGTGCCCTACTGCAGCAGGGGCAGCAAGGGCTTTGTTTGCAGGCAGGCTAAGACGAAGTCATCTGTGTAAGGGAAAAGGGTTCCCTCTGCTTCTCTAAGGCCACTGCAGAAGAGCTGAAGAGGTGGTGGAGAGATGCAGTGGCAGTGACATTTTTCTTCCCTGTGCCCTGTGACAGTGATCTCTGCTTGAGACTCGAGCAGGCTGCCCAGAGGGAATAAAAGCAGCAGTCATGTTCGGTGCCTGTTTGCAGCATGAATTTACTACCCAGAGGAGGAAAAAGACTTCAAGGACTCTTGTTTGCCCAAGACACACAAGTTGAAGGAGAAGAATGTCTAGTACTAGATGCATTGAAGGGGGTAGAAGTATGCCTGTGTTTTAGGCTGTACGGTTGCCAGCTGGAGTGAATGCCATGAAGAGGTCACTCTTTCAGAGTGCCTTGCTCTCCTGAATGCTCAGAGCACTGACTGATGAGGAGCCTGTTATCTGTGAGCTACAGATGCGCTGTCAAAGGCACGGTAGCTGTATATGCCCAGGACACTCACCCTAAGGTACTGCCTCTCTGAGCTAACGAATGCCTCCAGTACTAACGAATGCCTCCAGTACAGGCCTCTCCTGCTTAGTTTCATCTAGTGGTGACAGTAGCCTTCAGAATGTGACACAGCCTCACCGAGCATCCTCACAGCCAAAGGGAGGCAGTGTGGACTGGATGATTGGGTAGTGAGGTGGATCGTGAATTGGCTCCATCCTCCTGACAGCCACCCCTCACAGATTTAGAGACAGGAATGAGGTCCCCCCTCAGCCTCCTCTTCTCCCAGCTCAAGAGCCCCAGCTCCCTCAGCTTTTCCTCATCAGGGAGCTGCTCTCCTTCCTTCATCATCTTCGTTGCTCTATGCTGGACACCCTCCAGCAGCCCCTTGTGCACAGTGGCTTTCGGGATTCCCTTCTGGAGTGCCTTCTTACTGCCAGGCTGAGCCTAGGATAATGTGCCTAGTCAGAGGCTTTGTTAAAGCCTGCCTCAAGGAGCATCCAGCCTTACTCTGCGCTTCCTACAACAGGGAGTCTGACTCTTGGCTGGACTGCAGGCGCTGCTTTAATCGTAATAAGTAGTTGAGAAGATGTCTTGAAGCATGAAAATACAGCTATAATTCTCAGGCTCTATCATCTCTCTCTGTTTACTCACAGCGAAACTTTAATGTGCTTGGGTTTCAGTCCAGTGGCTGCCCTGCACCACGTGTGAACGTGACAACTCTGTGTGCAAACTGGTTTGCCTGGGGATAGGCAGCAATTTAGCCAAGCTAATTGGGGCTTTCTGTGCTCAGCTGGCACCTCACGTGTGCCTTTCATAGCTGCTGCAGCTGAATCCTTTAGTGCCTGATCCCACGGAGAGCAGAACTCGCTAGGTGATGTCCAGACACGATTGCAGAACAGAAGGAATGAGGAAACGGAGTCAGTGTTTACAAAAGTAGTTTCCTCTGCTCTTTAACTCTGTGCAGCCTGCTTTGATCCATCAGACAGATCTCAATAAAGCTCTTGAGATACGCTGGATGCATGACTGATAGCACTGAAGGCAGTGGCTGCAGGGAGTGTAATGGATAACTCCTGTGCTGCAGGGGGTGTTACTCTGCAAGCATATGGCATAGAATCCTTAGGGATGGGAAGGGACCTGGAAAGATCATCCAGTCCAATCCCCCTGCCACAGCAGGATCACCCAGACCAAGTCACACAGGAAGAAGAACATCCATTAATCTGCTAACCACCCCCCTTCTAATCCCCCTCCAGGCTGCTGTTGGCCCTCTTGGCCACCAGAGCACACTGCTAGCTAGCTCATAGTCATCCTGCTGGCCACTAGGACCCCCAGGTTCCTTTCTCCTCCACTGCTCTCCAACAGGTCAGTGCCCACCCTCTCCTGTTCCCTGGGGTTGTTCTTGCCCAGATGCCAGCCTCTCCCCTGCCCCTTGCTGTCCCTCACTCCATCTCTCTCTGCCCAGCTCTCCAGCCTGGCCAGGTCTCGCTGACTGGCAGCCCAGCTTGCAAACAGAACACTAGGCACAACTGTGGGTCATTCCTGATTCTCTTAAGTGGATGATTAAAACGATGTGAGTGTCTGCAGACAACTGTTGCTGCTCTTCTTGCTCTGCCTGGAGGCTCTGCTGTCCTTACAGACCTGACAGCGTTTCCATTAGTAAATCCCATGTTAATCTTCGTTTGTTTTCAGCCAGGAATTCGTATCCTCGGTCCGGAGGAGACTGCTTGTATGGAACAGAGG
This sequence comes from Upupa epops, assembly GCA_013397515.1. Taxonomy (NCBI): domain Eukaryota; kingdom Metazoa; phylum Chordata; class Aves; order Bucerotiformes; family Upupidae; genus Upupa; species Upupa epops. The sequence continues at coordinate 6,610 of VZRI01009994.1, forward strand.
AGGTTCCCTCTCCATCTCAGCAGGACCTTCTTCCCAGGGAGGGTCCCAGAGCACTGGACCAGGCTGCCCAGGGGGGCTGTGGAGTCTCCTTCTCTGCAGACGTTCCAGCCCCGCCTGGCTGTGTTCCTGTGCCACTGGGTCTGGGTGATCCTGCTGTGGCAGGGGGACTGGACTGAGTGATCTTTCCAGGTCCCTTCCAGTCCCTAATGACTCTATGGCTGTGTGATTTCTGCATAGCTTTGTGTTAGTTATAGAGAACGAGGAGAGCTGTGAACATCTGACCTTTTGTAAGGTGTGTTTTATGCTCTGAATAATTTTTAGAGTCCTCCTAAAACGCTTCACGTCATAAATCCGTTACGACTGCTCTCCACACGTTGTTATCCCGACTAACAGCGAAGTACCCAGCAATGTGACCGTTTCAGGTGGTAAAATAGAGCAGCCTGTGGACACAGACTCCGAAAGCACTGGCAGCTATAGTTACACTCCTCAAACAGCAGGGGGGTTGGAACCAGATGATCTCTAAGGTCCCTTTATCTTCCAACCTAAACCATTCTCTCAACCTATGAATCCAGTGCTAGGACAAGGGGCACTGGGTGTCAGCTAGAACAGAGGAGGTTCCACATCAAGAGAAGAAACTTCTTCCCAGTGAGGGTGACAGAGCCCTGGAAGGGGCTGCCCAGGGGGGCTGTGCAGTCTCTCCTTCGCTGGAGACCCTACCTGGGCTGTTCCTGTGGGGCTGGATCTAGAGGATCCTGCTCTGACAGGGGGATTGCAGGATGATGTTTGTAGGTCCCTTACAGTCCCTAACCCTCTGTGGTTGTGTGATGACAGGCAATAGTGCTGTATTTTTATTTACTGGTCATAATCTCAGCTCTTTTTGGTGAAGAGCACCTAGCAAGTTCAGGAACAATGCTCCTGTCAAAGAGAAATACATTTGTACACCAGCGAAGCTGGCCTTTGAAGATGAGACCCTCCAGATGAGACCCTCCAGATGAGACCCTCCAGATGTGACCCTCAAGATGAGACCCTCCAGATGAGACCCTCCAGATGAGATCCTCAAGATGAGACCCTCCAGATGAGATCCTCCAGATGTGACCCTCCAGATGAGACCCTCAAGATGTGACCCTCCAGATGTGACCCTCCAGATGAGACCCTCCAGATGAGACCCTCAAGATGAGACCCTCAGGATGACACCCTCAGGATGAGCTCAGAAGCTGCTCTGCTTTTGCTTTGCAACAACCAAAATGTTCTGGAAAGAAGAGGAAAAGGTGAGCAGAGTGTGCTTGCACACTGCAGTCACCCGGAGCTGGTTTCACTCCAACATCCACCAGTATATAATAAATAATGAAGACATACAGGAGTGTTGTCTTTTATAGTACAGTAAGGTATTTTTAGGGGAAGACAAGTCCTGTAGTTACACAATCAGGCACAGACCAGCTTGTCCAGAACAGTGATTCCCACACAACTCTGAGTCAGGATTACAATGGGATCCGTATTCTGCCTGCCTCTGCAGTCCTGCAGTCAGTGCCTGAAGCTCAGGCCCAGGAGCAGGAGGTAGGAAGGTCCTGGGCAGAGACTGATTACACTGGGCTGCTAACTCCTATCTGCTAAGGCTCGGGAAAGCCACTGGGGTCAACGCTGACTTCTCCCCGTCTGCTAAACCAGATTAACTGGAAATGCAGAATTAGGAAGAGAAAAAGTTCTCTTCGTGAGGACTGCACCTCGGGTTTTCTTTGGTTCCGTGGTAGCGACAGTTAGAGGAGGATGCAGCCCTCTTTCCTCAGCTCTACTGCCGTTCATCAGAGAGACTCGTGAGCAGGACGGTGTCTGAGCAAGGGTGTCTGAGCAAGGCATCCCCGAGGAAGGAAGGGCTCTGCAGGTCTGCCAGCACCGGGCGAAGCGGGGCAAGGGCAGACCCGGAGCTGGTGTTTCAGCTCCGTTAGGTTTCAATAGCACTATAACAAATGACAGAGGCGCGTGATGCGCCCCGTGCTAGTTAATATCTGACAGCCAGAGAACAGGGGATTAAAGCCAGCTCAGAGATACAGGCTGCTCACTCTCCTTCTAGATCACTCTGAGTCCAAGCCTAGGTTTCCTGGAGGGTTTAATCCTTGACTTATTTCAAGCATCATATGCAGAGACAGTGAAACATTGCTTAGCTGAGGTTGGAGTGAAGATGATCACGCAGTCACAGTGTCACACACGAATGACAGGCTGCTCTGCTTGCTTTTCAATAGATAACTCTGCTTTTTTAGAACTGAAAGTATTTAGTGCTCCCACAGTAGGAAAAGACCCTTGAGATCATCAAGTCCAACCACTAACCCTGCTCTACCAAGTTCAGCACTAGACCAGGTGTCTGAAAACCACATCTGAACTGTCCTGAAACGCATCCAGGGATGCTCCCCACGTGTGCTTGCAGCTCTTCTGGGGGAAAGCCTTGGTCACCTGGACTCCTGGCCCTGCTGAACTGCTGGCTGGAATCAGGGGCTACAGGAAAGCTGTTTCCAAGGGCTTGGAGTGGTAGGAGCAGGGGGAATGGTTTCCAGCTGGAAGAGGGGAGGTTGAGACTGGAAGTCAGGAGGAAGCTCTTCACACTGAGGGTGCTGAGACCCTGGACCAGCTTGCCCGGGGAGGATGTGGCTGCCCCCAGCTACCCCAGACTAGCTGGGACCTTAAGCATCCTGGTCTAGTGGGGGGTGTCCCTGCTCATGGCAGGGGGTTGGAACTGGATGATCTTTCAGGTCCCTTCCAACCTAACCCTTCTAGGAACCTATGAATCCAATGCCAGGACAAGGGGCACTGGCTGTCAGCTGCAACAGAGGAGGTTCCACATCAAGATGAGAAGAAACTTCTTCCTTGTGAGGGTGCCAGAGCCCTGGAAGGGGGTGCCCAGGGGGTTGTGGAGTCTCTTTCTCTGACCCATTCTAGGAATCTATTCCCATTCCTGATGATGCAGTGCTGGTCTTTGTGCAGTTCAGCTATCAAACTGCACACAGGAGGCATTAACACAGAGATTCTGAAAAACAATAGACCATTACACAGGGAAGTCAAGTAATTACAGAGACAATAAACAATTAGCTAAGTTTAAATGATGCCTGCTATTGCAAAGCACTTTTCTCCTCAGAATCCCCACAGCAGTTGTTGACCCTGATAAATATCAGCAGGAACCTCTTCCCAGGGAGGGTCCCAGAGCACTGGACCAGGCTGCCCAGGGGGGCTGTGGAGTCTCCTTCTCTGCAGACGTTCCAGCCCCGCCTGGCTGTGTTCCTGTGCCACTGGGTCTGGGTGATCCTGCTGTGGCAGGGGGATTGGACTGGATCATCTTTCCAGGTCCCTTCCCATCCCTAAGGATTCTGTGACTGTAAACTGGGTGATCTTTCCAGGTTCCTTCCCATCCCTAAGGATTCTCTGACTCTATGGTTCTATGAGATCCCCTTTGATTTTGTTCTCCTTTTCTATGTGATGGCCGTGGCACTGCTCTCGTTCATGAGCACTGCTTCTTGAGGGGAAAACCTTCACATCCATTCCATCCCATCCCACTGCAGTGTGACACTTGGGTGTCAGTAGAGAGGCAAGTGGTCAGAGCCTCTGAAGAGTCAGGGTACAGAGCGATTGCCCATGTATTCAGCACTGGGGAGATGGTATCTGGAATGCTGTGTGCAGATCCTGGCTCCCCCATCCAGGACTGAAGGGGCTACCAAGATGCTTAGATGGGCATGTGATGCATGAAGAGAGTGTAAGGGAAGACCTGACTGCTGTCTTCAGCTCTGACACGTGAGGCTGTAGGGAAGATGGAGGCAGCCTTGGCTCAGGGTTCTACAGCAAAAGGATAAGAGGCTCAAGCTGTAGCAAGACAAAAATAGAATCATAGAGTCATCAGGGATCGGATGGGGCCTCCAAAGGTCATCAAGTCCAGCTCAAGGAAGGCTAAACCCCAATTCACACAGAGAATGGTTGAGCTGGGGAACGGGTTGCCCAGAGCTGTCTCCATCTTTAGATCTATCCAGAGTAACCCCACCAAGTCCTTAGCAAGGCCTTAGCAAGCTAACCCTGCTCTGAGCAGGGATTTGATCGGAATGACCCCCAGAGTTCCCCTCCAGCCTAAATTACCCCGCTGTGGGGTGAGCTCCCTACTTCTTTCTCAGCTGTGCAAGAACTGAACAGGAGCCTTGTTCCTTCCCTCAGAGCGAGTTCTGCCTTCCCCCAAGGACCGACTAGTTATCCCAGGTAGATTCTCCAAGGTCCTTTGCCAACAGTTGAATGACAGGGCTACGTGAGAGGTTCTGAAGACCTCATTTTGAAGACATCATTGGTATTAATGAGCGGCAACCAGGGAGGGGGGGAACCAGAAAGCAATTTAAATTCAAAGCGAAGAGTAGGAGCATCTTCCTCGGCTTTGTTCTTTACTCTTTGTGTGAACAACATCACTATAGCTGTTTGTCCCGGCATATTTTATCCATCATGCATTAGGGATGGATCCTACCCAAACAGAGCAGTGTGGGGCACTCAGCCAGATCGTTAACATTTCAAAGAAGACTCTTCTTCGCTAGGGGAGGCATCAGTCATCTTCCATTCCTCCAAATCCTTGAGAGTGGAGCTCTGCAGCGTTGAATTTAACCAGTGGCTTCCAGCTTCTGACACAGACTGCCTTTATGAAGCAGAACTGAGGGAGCTGGAGTGCTTGCAGTGGATCCCTCTGAGAACCGGGATAATTGGTATGGCGTCGGGCTGGACTCTTCCCTCTGCCTGGAGGGTAACTACTACATCCTCAGATTTCCCTCAAGATGAAAGGACTTTGGCTGACAGAAGGCCTATGCATTGCTCTAACCCAAACCTGTGTGAAGATGAAAATGTTTAGCTCCCCAGAGTCTCGGGAGCTGTGAATTGCATATCTGAAGAGAAGTGAGAACACTCTTCTAGCTACTGCTTTGAACTTAGTGCTTTTCCCCTTCCATTAACTACTGCTGAGGCTACCCCAGACAGAGGACAAAATGGCCAGGAACTCTGGTTCTCGGGTGGTTGTTGAGTTCATCACCTTTTATTCGTAATGGTTATTGGAGGTTTGGCCTTAATTGTCTCCTATTTAGGCCAAAATACTTCTGTGAGAGCATTTCTGACTGGGCTGTGGGAGAGGCAGGGCAGCACACGGGCTGCTTAGCATCACACTGCTCGAGTTCCTTCACTTACCAGAAGCTTCCTGGACTGCAGAAAATACTGCATTGTTTTGCCTGAAGTGCAGTTTGCTTTAAAGAGTGGCTGTCAGAGGAGGCAATGCCTGTCGCTAGGACAAGTGAAAGAGGCCAGGCAGTGGTGAGGCTCCCATCACTACAAACACAGTTGCCTCTACCTACTGCACTCTGTAAGCTTTGGGTTTTCTGCAAAAACATCCTTCTCGTAGTCTCATTGTTCAGTATCATAGGATCATGGACGCATTAGGGATGAGAAGGGACCTGGAAAGACCATCCAGTCCAGTCCCCCTGCCACAGCAGGATCCCCCAGACCCAGTGGCACAGGAACACAGCCAGGCGGGGCTGGAACGTCTGCAGAGAAGGAGACTCCACAGCCCCCCTGGGCAGCCTGGTCCAGTGCTCCGGGACCCTCCCTGGGAAGAAGGTCCTGCTGAGATTGATAAGTTCTCCCACATGTGGCTAAGCAGAGTGAGTTCCTTTGTGCTCTCACCTGCTCTCCAGGTCAAACCATAGCAGACCCTTCAATCCCAAAGCTCTGCAGCTAAAAACACTCTCCCTTTATTGAGTGCCAGAGCGTCAGGAAAGACCCCAATGTGACCCTTCCTCAGTTTACTTGCAGGATCCCCTGTTAATTTTGGTGAATATTCCAAATGACAGTGAGTACTTAAGAGACAAAGGGAGATACAAAGAAATGAAAGCAGTACTGAAATCCCTCCCAAGAGGTCTCACTGTCCTTCCTCCAGTGCCTTTGTTTTCCACTGCTTCCATTACCTGTGGTCACTTGTCTGGATCACACTTGGAGGTGTTCAGGGAGCTGGCAGGTCCATTACTTGCTTGAGTCCCTCGATTCCCATCCTTTCTTTAAGGCTACTGTCAGGAAGGTGTAAGAGATGGGGAGTCCTTTGGCTCCTGTGCTGCTGCTTTCACACATTCGTTTAGAAGATGTCCAGTTAGAGGCTTTCCATCTACAGCTACAGGGCCATGTGAGAGAGGTTTTAAGCCTTGAGCTGACTTCTTCCTGAGTGGTAAACAAAATAACTCTGGGAGAGGAACAGAAAAGTACAGGGACAGTGTCAGGAACAGGGGCACTGAAAACTCTCTGTGGTGGGACCTAGGTCTGAGTGAGATGACTGAGGTTCACTAGGGACAGCAGTAAATATCTTTTCCAAGTACTGCCCAAGATATTTTGCACTATAACCCCATCATCTGTAGGGGGTTGTAATCCTTGAGGCCTTTATTTCATGAGCTGGATCTGAGCAATATGTTTGAAAGTCACTGGCAGAGCTGCTGGAGAGTGTCCAGCTGTTAGAGATGAAGATGATGAAGGAAGGAGAGCAGCTCCCTGATGAGGAAAGGCTGAGGGACCTGGGGCTCTGGAGCTGGGAGAAGAGGAGGCTGAGGGGGGACCTCATTCCNTCCCGGAGCCCTGGACCAGGCTGCCCAGGGGGGCTGTGGAGTCTCCTTCTCTGCAGACGTTCCAGCCCCACCTGGCTGTGTTCCTGTGCCACTGGGTCTGGGGGATCCTGCTGTGGCAGGGGGATTGGACTGGATGATCTTTCCAGGTCCCTTCCCATCCCTAAGGATTCTATGATTCGATGACTTCATTTGCAGGTTTAGCTTCCCCTGTGCTTTGAGCTACTCGCTTCCTCCAGCCTTTTCACTGACCAGGACCCAAGAAGAGCAGTGTCTTCCCTGATGCACAGTAAGCAGGAGCAGTACCCTCACTGCTGCAAGCGACCCTGGAGCAGACTAAGCCTTTCCACTTCAATTCCCTACCATTTCAGACTTCGTTTGAAATGCACGGTGCAGGGCTGTGTCTCTCTGTACAGAGACTCTCAGGGTGACTGCACAGCTGTTACTGCAACCCCTACAAACCCCGGGGCTTTACCTCGGAGACAAATCCTCCTTAATGGATTTTGTGCATCATAAACACAGATTTAATGGTGAATATCTGAAATGGCTTAGGGTGAGGAGGCTGTTTTCCATCACCTGGTGGCGTAAAGGGCCAGCAGCTGGAGTCTCTGGTGAAACTAGAGAGGGAACAGGCTGCAGCACCTGTGTGCATGGAGCATCCTCCCGGTTCGTTGGCTTTTACAAAGAGTTTTAGCACCTGGACCTCTGTGAAGGTTGGATGTTGGCTGTTGTTCTGAATAACCGAGCCCCTTTCTGACACAAACAAGGAGACAGCGAGCGCCCTTTGCTTTTCCTGCTGTGTTGCGTTATTGTTAGGATCATAGGATCCTTAGGGATGGGAAGGGACCCCGGAAGATCATCCAGTCCAATCCCCCTGATAGAAGAGGTGGAGGTCATCCTGAGGGACCTGGACAGGCTGGAGAGGGGGCCAGTGCCAACCTCATGGGATTCAACAAGGCCAAGAGCAAGGTCCTGCACCTGGAATGAGGCAATGCCAGGCACAGAGACAGGCTGGGTGGGGAACAGAGTGAGAGCAGCCTTGAGGAGAAGGACTTGGGGGGTTTGGTCGATGAAAAACTCAACATGACCAGCAATGGTCGCTTGCAGCCCAGAAAGCCAGCCGCATCCTGGGCTGCAGCAAGAGAAGTGGGACCAGTAGGGTGAGGGAGGTGATGCTCCCCCTCTATTCTGCTCTTATGAGACCCCATCTGCAGTCCTGTATCCAGTTCTGGAGCCCCCATCTTTCGAGGTCCCTTCTGATTCCTAATGATTCTAGGATTCGATTCCACGACTCTACCCCAGTGTCCCTCTTCATCCTCTCATCAGTAGCTGTTTCTCCTTTTGTCACGATGCTGGGGAAGCCGGATCAAACATCTGAGCTTTGTGTTTTGTTTGTGGCCACTGTGATCTCCGGGATAGTGAATTTCTTGGTCCCAAGCCAGCTGCTGAGGGAAGCGTCTGACTGGCTCATGGTCTTATTCAGAAGGCTGACATTTTCCGTTCCCCTGAGGAATTCATTTGTCACTCGAGGCAGTGATTGGGCACTAAGAGCATCCTTTAGGTTGCCAAGGCCAGTCATACGGTGACCTTTCAAGAGCAGGACTAAACCACTGAGCTTCAAATGCTATTCAGCTGGGAGCCAGCACTGAGGGCAGAGACAGGAGTGATGCTCTTTTGATGGTCAGGGCTGCCAAGCAGTTACAGGTTATTGCAGTCTGGAAAGCACAGATGTTGGGAAGAGAGGGTTAAGAAAGAGTAAAGAAGAGCCCAAAGCCTTTGCTTTCATCCTGGTTGTATCGTCAGGGTGCTCTGCGAGCCTGGAATAGGAACCAAGAAGTGAGGGAGAGGCCCATAGGGACCAGTCAGTCAGACTGGGGTCTGTGCAGTCACTCATTAAGGAGACTCTGGTGCAACCCTAGCTGTGGATATCAGTGATGAGCTAGAGTCAGGACATAGGTCTATGTCTGGTCAGGATAGTACTGCCTGGAGCTGCGGGCTGGCCCTGTTACAGCATCTCTGGGGTAGGGACTGGTGACCTCAAGTGGCTAGGATTGGGTACTGGGTCATAAGCAGTGTGGAGGGACCCACAAGCAGAGCTGGGTGGGGACAGGGTAGAGAGGGATAAGAACCTCTCTCGATCTGCTAACCACCCCCTTCTCATCCCTCCAGGATGCTGTTGGCCCTCTTGGCCACCAGAGCACCTTGCTGGCTCAGAGTCACCCTGCTGGCCAATAGGACCCCCAGGTCCCTTTCTCCTCCACTGCTCTGCTTAATTTCCAGCAAAGCATCTAGGTGAGAAAACCCTTGTCCCCAGGTTTCTGTCGCAGCCCCAGCTGTGACAGCTCTTTAAGTGACAGTGACCCCACAGCGCAGAGTCATTCTAGCCTCATCCATCCTATCATTTGCTCCCTGCAAGAGTTGCTGGATTTAGTAACAGAGTCTTTATTGTTTGTTCTTTTCTGTCAAGTCCCCATAATCTAAAGAGCCCTGAGAGACGACAGGGTGTGAGGAGAAGAAGCTGGATTTACCCAATACAGCACGGAGGTGGAAGATATTAATCAGATGTGAGAAGCGACGTGTCCTCGGATCAGCGTGGTGAATGAATCATCCCAAACCAACCGTGCTGTCTGAAGGGTTGAACCTCAGGGCTCGATGCTAGAGAGCTCTAATAATCATCTGGGAAAGACTGAGGAAACGACTTTAGGGCTGGTAGTTCTGGACTGGAAGGACTGGTTCTGTAGCTGAATTTTGTGGGAGAGGGCAGGGTCCCCGTGTGCACACAGAAAGGCACCTCTCCACCCTGCATTGGGACAGGGGCTGCTGCCGAGTCTCTGATCACTGACAGTGCAAGCATCGTGGATTCAGTGTCTGCATCAGAAGGGGGGTGGTTAGCAGATCGAGGGAGGTTCTTCTCACCCTCTGCTCTGCACTGGTGAGACTGCATCTGGAGTGTGTGTCCAGTNCATCTGGGGACAGGACAAGGGGCACTGGGTGCCAGCTGGAACAGAGGAGGTTCCCTCTCACTCTCAGCAGGACCGTCTTCCCAGGGAGGGTCCCGGAGCACTGGACCAGGCTGCCCAGGGGGGCTGTGGAGTCTCCTTCTCTGCAGACGTTCCAGCCCCGCCTGGCTGTGTTCCTGTGCCACTGGGTCTGGGTGATCCTGCTGTGGCAGGGGGACTGGACTGGGTGATCTTTCCAGGTCCCTTCCCACCCCTGAGGATTCTATGATTCTACTAATACTACTTACTCTACCCGTTAGTTCTAATTCTACTTCTACTCAGCCTTTCTCTAGGGAGGACAACAGGTTCAACAGAAGCTGAAGCTACCTCCTGTTAAAGAGATAACTCTCTGCAATTTATCCTCCTCAGTTCCCACAGTAAAAAAGACAGTAGCTCTAATAAGGGTCACTTGATAATAAAAATTGAAATAGCATCTTATTAATTCATCCTCAGCTGACAGCTTTATTCGTGTCTGTAGCTGCTGCCATTTGATAAAGAACAATATATAACAAACACTCTGCAAACCAGCTAATTAGGGATTCAGCAGCAGCAGCTCTGCTATGAAAACAGCCCGGAATCAGGTGAAAACCCCCAAAGATAATGTTTGTCTTGGAAAGGACCAGCTCTTTGAGAACCTTCCTGGTTTATGATGCTCTGGCTGCAAACTGATCAAAGAATAATGATTCGTGGTCCACAGCAATTTTCAGGCAGCTGTTCTTAGCAACAGCTGGACCAGCTACACTACCTGCCTAGTGATGATAATCTTCCCAGGGAGGGTCCCGGAGCACTGGACCAGGCTGCCCAGGAGGGTTGTGGAGTCTCCTTCTCTGCAGACATTCCAGACCAGCTTGGCTGTGTTCCTGTGCCACTGGGTCTGGGTGGTCCTGCTGTGGCAGGGGGATTGGACTGGGTGATCTTTCCAGGTCCCTTCCCAGCCCTAATGGTTCTGTGATTCTGCAAGGTCAGTTATGAGTGTTTCTGAGGAAAGCTCTTTCTAGACAAGGCTCTCATTAGTGTTTTGTAATAGCTGTGTCCTCGTGTCACTGCCCTTCTAGTTACCTACAGCACGTGTCCTCAGACGTGTTTGAGTGGACTCACAGCATCACAGTCTCGCAGTACTGATGAGGCTGGGAAAGACCTCAAAGCTCATCCAGTCCAACCTAAACCCAACCCAGTAACCCCAACAGCTGCCATCTAGCTCATGCCACTCAGCACTTCATCCAGCCTGACCTTGAACACCTCCAGGGACGGTGACCCGACCCCCTCTGTGGGCAGCCCGTTCCAAACCCGGATCACTCTGTCAGGGAAAAACCTTCTCCTAAGGTTAAGTCTAAACCTCCCCTGATGGATGGAGCTTAAGGCTGTGACCTCAGGCAAAAAGGCTGATTGCTTCCACCGCTCCTGAGGTAGGAGAAGTAAAACCTGTAGGCAGTGTTTCCGCAGAGGTCAGTGAGAGCGTCCCGCGATTCCCCCGCTGCCGCAGCACAGCGCCGTGTTTATTTCTCTCCAGCTCACATTAGAGTTAACTGTCCTGGCATCAGGAGCCATGAAATCCATCATAAAACACCACGTGTTGACCTTCGCAGCACCGATGCAACCCCACATTTCAGGAGAGGTGTCCTTGGTCAGAGCAGAGCTGCGTAGAGAGGGAAAACAGCCCCCACAGGACAGTGAGACGGCGAGGTACAGTGGAGGAGAGGGTTTCAGTCAGCCTGTCTGCAGTGCCTCTCACCCAACAGCAGCAAGGTCACACTCAGAGAGGTCTGGTCAGCAGCTCGAAGTCCACACGGACAGGAGTGACAAGTGGCAGCCCTCAAGGGGCACTACTGGGACCAGTGCTGTTGGCAATATGGACAGGGGCACTGAGTGCCCCCTCAGCAGGTTTGCTGATGGCACCGAGCTGTGTGGGGTGGGGGACAGGCTGGAGGGGAGGGAGGCTGTCTAGAGGGACATGGACAGGGTGGAGAGCTGGGCTAGTGCCAACCGCTGGGCTAGTGCCAACCTCAGGAGAGTCAACAAGGCCAAGGGCAAGGTCCTGCAGCTGGGTTGAGACAATCCCAGGCACAGAGACAGGCTGGGTGGGGAGCAGAGTGAGAGCAGCCTTGAGGAGAAGGACTTGGGGGGTTGGTTGATGGAAAACTCAACAGGAGACAGTGTTTGCTTGTGGCCCAGAAAGCCAACCGCATCCTGAGCTGCAGCAAGAGAAGTGGGACCAGTAGGGCGAGGGAGGGGATCCTTCTCCTCTATTCTGTTCTCGTGAGACCCCATCTGCATCCCACCCTAGAGCAGGCCGGCCAGAGCCTCATCCATCCTGGCCTTAAACACCTCCAGGGACGGGGCCCCAGCCACCTCTCTGGGCAACCCAGTCCAGGCTCTCCCACTCTCCCAGTGAAGAACTTCCTCCTCACATCCAGTCTAATCCTTGTGGGCCATGAAGTCAGAAGGTCTGTGTGCAAGGGCTGTGACTTCCAGCTGTACCAGGATAAATTCAGATCAGTTATCAGAGATGAAATGATCAGCACCCCTGCTCCGTGTGTAAAGCAGCTCTCAATAACACAGTGGGCTCCCTCACTTCCACACCAGGGCAGCTGTGTCAGCCGTCAGCACCCAGCTGTAAGGTGCTAAAGCTTTAGCAGAAGCCCTCCCCTATCTTATTGAGATTGTGCTCAGGTGGAGCTGGTTTGCAGGATATAGAGAAGGGAGTAGTGAGAGAAGGGTCCTGCTAGGATATGGGTGTGCTGGGGCTTCAGTGGCTGAGGGGATGTAGCTCTCAGCATCTCTGAGTTGGCCCCAGCTGCCTCTGGTGCGAAGCTACTCAGTGCCTCTGCAAGTTAACTGATATAGGAGGAGAAGAGTTGTCTGGCAACTTCCTCTGGTTGCTTTGTTTCAGACCTTGGTGTGGATGCTCCTTTTGGTTTGGAGGAGGAGATGCAGCCGTGCAGTTGCCCAGGGCAGTGAGGAGGGAGAAGATGTGGCTGAACAACCATTACCTTTCTGTTCACGGTGAGAAGAGCGCTCGCCTTTGCAGACCCCAGAGCAGAGCAGCAGAGAAGGACTGAGTGCAGGTAGCGATGTTTTGTTCATATTAACTTTGATTTTAGTTTTTCCCCAAGCTGAGCCTGGCTTTTGTCCTGAGTCATAAGTGTTGAGTGAGCCCTTCCTATCTTTTGTCTTTGCTTTCAAGCCTTAACCTGATTATAGAGAGTCCAGCTGGGGACGGGCCAGCCTCAGCCAACAGGGGATGGTTACTATGGGCTTTCTCTCCAAGCACTGTGCAGTAAGAGAGTATTTGAGGTGCAGTAGTGTGTTTGTTTCACCACAGGACCTTGTTCTGGTGTAACAGTCACATATGATGTGCTAACTAAGGAGTTAGGGTCTTTCTCTGTGAATTAATTTAGATAATGAGTGGCTTCTCTACTTCTAACAGGATTTCATGATCCAAGTACAAGGACAAAGTGGATAGAAGGTGATGTCAGGGTCACGTATATACGTATATAAATCACAACATCCCGGGTAGATCCTTTGTAGAGTCTTTGTTTGTTGAGGAGGGCTTTAAGGAACTCTTGACTCTTGCAAGTAGATTTCCAGCCTAATTAACGAGTGAACTGTGTTCCTGTGCCACTGGGTCTGGGTGACCCTGCTGTGGCAGGGGGATTGGACTGGGTGATCTTTCCAGGTCCCTTCCCATCCCTAAGGATTCTATGAAATCATACAAAGTGAGCACTGTGATGTAGCTATGGGTGTGTTTTCCTCTCTTTACAGAGTGAAAAGTCCACCTGGGGAGTACAGTATTGTCAGTCTTTTAAAGGATAAAGAGAGCAACAGGACAACAGTTGGGCTTTGATACTCTTTTTCTGAGGTTATGCTGAGGTTACTGGCAGTCTCTTTGAAGAGTCTCTTTCTCACTGCATCTTATAATCACACAGGAACACAGCCAGGCGGGGCTGGAACCTCTCCAGAGAAGGAGACTCCACAACCCCCCTGGGCAGCCTGGTCCAGTGCTCCGGGACCCTCCCTGGGAAGAAGGTCCTGCTGAGATTGAGAGGGAACCTCCTCTGTTCCAGCTGGCACCCAGTGCCCCTTGTCCTGTCCCCAGATGCCCTTGAGCAGAGCCTGCCTCCATCCTCCTGACACCCACCCCTCACAGATTGAGAGACAGGAATGTGGTCACCCTAAAATGCCTGTAAACTCTTCAGCCTCTAGTTAGGAGAGTCATGAAAACCACACAGTTCAGCTCCCAAGGCAAGCAGGGTTATTCCTGTGTTCAGCAGCAATACATTCTAGAGCTTTGGGTGAACTGGAGGAGCCCAAACGACCCAGCAATCAATAAAGACTGATTAGCAGGAGCGCCAGCAATCTAAACAAAGATAATCCTCTGAAATCCTTTTAGGCTTTTGAGAGACAGAGAAACAGCTCTGCCAGTGGAATTGTGATCTTCACCGCTTTGTTCTGTCTCCTTTTATAGAGTGGCTCTCTGTTAGTTCATCCTTTCAGCACCTGGCTGCTTCAAAGCAAGGGGTTTAGTTTGAATTCATAAATAACAGTGGTCATTGAAGAAAATGATATCTCTGAGGACTCACGGGCTTCTGTAGGTCTGCTTTACCTTAGCAAGGTGCTGTTGGTTTAGCTTGGGTTTCAAAGCTGTGTGGCACTGTGTTCCTCAGAATCAGCGAGACACGTGGAGAGTGCTGAAAAAGAGAGGACCAGTGAAAATGGGGGTTAAAATTCACAGCTTGGAAGGGAGCTCAGGGAGCATCCAGTCCAACCTCTCAGAGCAGGATCCAGTTGGAATGAGCTGGCTCAGAGCCCTATCCAGCTGAGCCTGAGCTTTACAGTGGGCATGACCAAACCCTGGGAACAAGTTGCTCAGAGAGAGGTGGTAGAAGAGCCATCCTAGAATCGTTCCAGGCCAGGTTGAATGGGGCTCTGGGCTACTTGATCTGGTTGGAGATGTTCCTGCTCAGTGCAGTGGATGCTGGATGGGATGACCTTTGAAAATGACTTCCAATCCCAGTCACTCTGCGATACTACAGTCTGAAACGATGACACTGGAAGAGTCAGTTAATTGTGATTGTCGTCCAGATCTCGGCAAGGCAGTGCTGAGGAAGGGGAGAATTCACTTCTGGAAGAGAAAATGAAAGATGTAAGAGATTAATTCCTTTGACATCACTTTTTTTTACAGTCTCCCATAATTTTCTGAAACAGTAATTAGAGTGGTGCCTGTTTCACATCTTGAGGATGTCTGGGTGACCCTGCTGTGGCAGGGGGGTTGGACTGGATGATCCTCCCAGGTCGCTTCCCATCCATAACGTTCTGTTCTGAGACTCGGTCTGGGTGATCCTGCTGTGGCAGGGGGGTTGGACTGGGTGGTCTTTCAGGGTCCCTTCCCATCCCTGATGATTCTATGGCTCTATAAAACAAAGAGCACAGTTGGATTCTTGAATTCTCAGCTGTTGTGAGGTTGTAGGAGCAACTCTTGCATAGGCAGTGTGGGGATGCTCACCACAACCTCTGGAAGCATTATTACACATGCTAAGCTCTTCGTTGTCAGCTCCTCCTAACCTCCCCTGCACAAGCACATCACGAGGCCCGTGACTGTGTAAATAGGGTAGAAATGCTTGTACTGTTGCTGTTCCCAGAGGACTTGGGGAATTTTAATGAATGCATGTATAATTCATTCAGGAGGAGCTAACTGGCGTGTGGCTTAGCGGGAACTGTGACCCGTTCCACTGATGTTAATGACAGCAGCCTGAGCTAACTGCTGTGATGAACCTCCTTGAACCTTCCAACAGCTCATCTATTTCCCCCTTGCTATAAATGTTTTATTTTACCTGATCTAGGGATGAAATTGTCAAGATAATGAAGGGAGCAATCATTTCACACAAACGGCTGACTTTAATTAAAACTCAGTGTTGACTGCTGAAATATGGGAGGGACAGACCATTGGTCGGACTACGGAGCAGGGATAATTGAGCTGCGGCTATAGACATCCAGACCTGTGAACTCTGCCTCACCAGAGGACATCCTGTTGGCTGTCAGAAAGCAGTGGTCTCAACACACCATTAGCCCACGGAGATGTAATTCTTCACGCAGCTGTTAAATCCGCAAGGACAAATATTACCTGTTAGAGCATCTCCCGTGTAACAGTGGGAATTAATGAGGCAGCCGCTAAGGTGAGGGATGTCAGCGTTCTAAGAAGGTGTTTTCCAGGAGCAATGAATAGAAAAGAGTATTTGTTCTGCGGGGTTTTGCGTTTGGTAATGAGGAGCAGAAATTCTCCTCTCTTAGGGCATGCTGTGCCTGTGGCTACCGGAGCAAGAGACACTCTCTACAGAGAGAAACTGGTGTCGGCTTCCCTAAAGAATGTCTCGGACCTGTGGAGTTCTGGAGTAGTGATCAGACATGTGTCCTGCTGCTTTCTGCTCGCACCATTTGCACGAGAGCCTGTAAACTCATGTCATAAAGGCAGAATGGGAGGGGGGACCTCACTGATGGCTATAAATGTGTGAGGGGTGGGTGTCAGGAGGATGGAGCCAGGCTCTGCTCAAGGGCATCTGGGGACAGGACAAGGGGCACTGGGTGCCAGCTGGAACAGAGGAGGTTCCCTCTCGATCTCAGCAGGACCTTCTTCCCAGGGAGGGTCCCAGAGCACTGGAAGGGGCTGCCCAGGGGGGCTGTGGAGTCTCCTTCTCTGCAGACGTTCCAGCCCCGCCTGGCTGTGTTCCTGTGCCACTGGGTCTGGGTGATTCTGCTGTGGCAGGGGGATTGGACTGGATGGTCTTTCGAGGTCCCTTCCCATCCCTTATGATTCTAGGATTCCATGACCTAAGCCATAATATGTCTCTCCAGAGCACACCTGCTAATTACACGAGGGCACCAATAACTCATGAGATGCCATTACAGCTATTTTTGAGGCTTCTCCTCCCAAATTGTGAACTGCTGGTTATTTTGATGCTAAAAACCCTCCGCAGCATTGCACCTCTCAGTAATGATCACTCTAACAATTAAAACCAATCCCTTTCTGCATCTTTCCACGTCTCAATCGGATTTTCTTGCTGAGCCACGGGTGGCCCTGTGAACTGCCTCTCGTTTCATCGTGCTTATACCTGCCATCCCTAATGCATTGCCAGGTGTGAGATTTATGAGCGGAGCACATGAGAGCTGCCACTGTTAATCACATTTGTAACCTCTCCGAAACAACTGCAGCATCTCCCTTGCTGTGAAACACGCTTTACCTTTTAATCTCTGCTGAGCATCCTTCTCACACGATACCGTGGTGCTTTTCTTCTGAGTTTCAAGCTCAGTCATCAAATAATCTCCTGCTTCTTCCTCTTTCCCATTTTTCTATCAAAGTACTGTTTATATTGCAATGAAATACGGGAGCAGTCAGAGAGAGATAAGCATGCATTAACCTTTGGTGGATGTAAGAGACATGTAAATGGGTGGGAACAACCCGGCACCGATGCTGCTGGGTATCATAATGCAGATAATTTATATCATAACTGTGTGATGCTGGAGTGTGTCAGGAGCAGAGTTATCAAGCTCATGAGTGGTTTAGAGAACAAGCTGTGTGAGCAGAGGCTGAGGGAGCTGGGCAGGGTCAGTTTGGAGAAGAGGAGGCTGATGTGGAACCTCACTGCTCTCTCCAACTCCCTGAAGGGAGGTTGTGGAGGGGTGGCTGTTGGCCTCTGCTCCTTGGTGCCTGCTGACANTGTCAGTCTCTCAGGGACTGAGGGGTTGTGTTGGGGTAGGGATGGTTGGACTGGGGGAGCTGGGAGCTCCTTTCCAACCAGGATTCTCCTATAATTTTTAGAATAAGAAAAATTAGTTCAGAAATGTAGGCTCAATGATTTGCAACTTTGGGTGAAATCTGAAGAGATCACTTGAAAACTCTCTACAAAGGATAGCCAAGATAACTCAGCTAAATATTATACCTGGTTGAAGCTATTAAGGTGCTTGCAGATGTCACTCCATCCAGGCAGAAACTGTGTCTTTTGAAATTGGCGTTATTCCTAGATTCATTGAATGGGTCAGGTTGGAAGGGACCTGAAAGATCATCCAGATCCAACCCCCC
>VZRI01009994.1:24706-38939 GCA_013397515.1 Upupa epops
AAATATTATACCTGGTTGAAGCTATTAAGGTGCTTGCAGATGTCACTCCATCCAGGCAGAAACTGTGTCTGTCTTTTGAAATTGGGGTTATTCCTAGATTCATTGAATGGATCAGGTTGGAAGGGACCTTAAAGATCATCCAGATCCAGCCCTCCTGCCAGGAGCACAGACCTCCCCTGCCAGACCAGGGTGCTCAAGGCCCCAGCCAGTCTGGCCTTCAACACTTCAGGGACCTGGGGGCAACCACAACCTCCCTGGGCAACCTGGTCCAGGGTCCCAGCACCCTCAGTGTGAAGAACTTCCTCCTGACTTCCAGTCCCAACCTCCCCTCTTCCAGCTGGAAACCATTCCCCCTGCTCCTACCACTCCCAGCCCTTGGAAACAGCCCCTCCCCAGCTCTCCTGTAGCCCCCTTCAGGGACTGGAAGGCTGCTCTGAGATCTCCCCAGAGTCTCCTCTTCTCCAGGCTGAACAGCCCCAGCTCTCTCAGCCTGTGCTCATAGAGATGTTCCATTCCCCTGATCATTTTGGTGGCCTCCTCTAATCTCCAAAGAAGATGGAGCAGTACCAAGAGAAGAGGGAAAATGGACATAACTTTTAAGTCAGCATAAATGACTCCCCTGGAGCACAGGAGAGTTCCTTTTATCCTTAATAGAAGGATTATGACTAATAAGTAGGCAGGCTGTTGAGCATTACATCAATAGGAGTCACGCTTCACTGGAGTGACTCCAAAACTCCACCAGAGAGTTGTTCACTCATTTCTCCTCTCTTGTTTCCTGAGTCTTTGATTCTTGTCTGACCTACATCAGCAGAGTGACTGTCTGCTGCTTCTTACTATGGGTAAGCTCAGCAGCAGCTGGTTTATCCCATGAATCATCTGAGGGTCTTTCCACTAGTGATTAACTGTGGAAATAACAGGGAAGTCCAGGTTGGAGTACTCTTAAGAATTGAAATCATGGAATCATTAGGGATCAGGAGGGAACTCATGAGGGAGTTGTTCTACTTCTTCATCTTGGTTGCTCTACGCTGGACACCCTCCAGCAGCTCTGTGTCCTTCTGGAACTGAGGGGCCCCGAACTGGACACAGTACTCCAGATGCAGTCTCACCAGTGCAGAGTAGAGGGGGAGAAGAACCTCTCTCCATCTGCTAACCACCCCCATTCTTGTGCCTACTATTACCCTGTAGTAGATAGCTTCTACCCCCAACGATCCCAGATCACCTCATACATCAGCTGACATAATGTAAATTCAAAATACATCTCAGGATGCTTATAAATCCATGCTCCCCTACACCTTTGCTTCTCCAAACCCCTCCTGAACAACCAGTGAGCTCCGTGGAATTCTACATTTCCACCAGCAGACGGGTGAAGAGTCGCAGAGAACGGCAGCCCCTAAGCCTCTGGGAGTGCTAACCTCTACCTCCCAGCCTCCAGCAAGGCGTCTGAGCAGTTTAATTGCTATCAAATGAGGTTTAGCTCTGTAGGTGAACAGAGAGCATCCCTCCTCCCATATCATGGACTGCACAAGACAATCACAGGCATAATCTTTGGAGACCGAGAGGTGCTGATTGTCCACTGAGTTCTAAAAGCTAACGGCACACATTGGGGAAGAGCATTAGGGCTTGCTACCTAACCCCTGTTCTGGTCCCTTTGAAGTGATAATGCAGCTCTACCAGTTGCTAGGATAACCAATACCCTGTGATGAAGAGCCTGCAGAGAGCCAGGATCTACCCTCTAGGGGAGTGCAGAAGAGCAGAGAGGGATGGGACAGACTTAACTGTCCTTGGATTCCTACAACTTCTTCCTCTCCTCCTCATTTTCTTCTGATTAATGAATGAGCTTCCTTATTCCACTCGCTGAGTTTTACAAATACAACCAGGGTGTTTGTGAGTGCAGGTCTGAAGGCTGACTGAGTGCCCTTAGGATTTTATAGCTGCAAGGTGCATTTTTCAATCCCTGGGGATGCTTCCAAATCCAGCAGGGGCAGTTAGGAAAGGCTGAGGGAGCTGGGGCTCTGGAGCTGGGAGAAGAGGAGGCTGAGGGGGGACCTCATTCCTGTCTCTCAATCTGTGAGGGGTGGGTGTCAGGAGGATGGAGCCAGGCTCTGCTCAAGGGCATCTGGGGACAGGACAAGGGGCACTGGGTGCCAGCTGGAGCAGAGGAGGTTCCCTCTCAATCTCAGCAGGACCTTCTTCCCAGGGAGGGTCCCGGAGCACTGGCACAGGCTGCCCAGGGGGGCTGTGGATTCTCCTTCTCTGAAGACGTTCCAGCCCCGCCTGGCTGTGTTCCTGTGCCACTTGGTCTGGGTGATCCTGCTGTGGCAGGGGGGTTGGACTGGATGTCCCAGGGAGGATCCCGGAGCACTGGACCAGGCTGCTAAAGGCAGTTACTGCAAACTCCAAGATCACCCAGGAAATCCCTCAGGGAAAATTTTACTTCTAATTTAAAGTTCTGGTGCATATAATCACCTCTCTTTTCTTCTCTTTCCTTCTGATTTCAACGTGAGTATTTCAGCAGCATCTTCAGTCCTGCATTCATCAAGCAGCATGCTTCAGTAACTCTTGCAGGGCTTGCATGAAGGATGAGGTTCCAATGATGATCAGTATTCCCTACGCTTTATCTGCAGAGCAGGTCTGGATACACAGACTGTAGGAAAACAAGAGCTTGCAGTCAACTGCTGTTGATTTGGGTAGGGATTGCTCAGCCTCCTGCTGCTCCACTTCAGCCGGACACAGCATGGGCTAAATGCATGAGAGAGGAACGCGGTGCTAGCTTCCCAAGTGGGTTGACTTACAGGAGTGGAGCTGAAGCATTGCTTTCAGACCCTGCAACTGTCCTTTTTTTTCCCCACTCTTATTTTTTTAACCTTTACTTTGCCAAAATTTCCCTCTTGTTTTTCCAATGAAATTGGCTCTGTTTGAAGAGCAAAGGATCCCACTCCATATGACATAGAATCAGGGACCAGGCTGCCCAGGGGGGTTGTGGAGTCTCCTTCTCTGGAGATGTTCCAGACCCGCCTGGATGTGTTCCTGTGTGACTTGATCTAGCTTGAAGGTGTCCAGCACAGAGCAATGAAGATGATGAAGGAAGGAGGGCAGCTCCCTGGTGAGGAAAGGCTGAGGGAGCTGGGGCTCTTGAACTTGGAGAAGAGGAGGCTGAGGGGGGACCTCATTCCTGTCTCTCAATCTGTGAGGGGTGGGTGTCAGGAGGGTGGAGCCAGGCTCTTCTGAGTGTCGTCTGGTGATAGGTGAAGGGGCACTGGGTGCCAGCTGGAACAGAGGAGCAGAAGAGGTTCCCTCTCAATCTCAGCAGGACCTTCTTCCCAGGGAGGGTCCTGGAGCCCTGGACCAGGCTGCCCAGGGGGTTGTGGAGTCTCCTTCTCTGCAGACGTTCCAGCCCCGCCTGGCTGTGTTCCTGTGCCACTGGGTCTGGGGGATCCTGCTGTGGCAGGGGGATTGGACTGGCGGATCTTTCGAGATCCCTTCCCATCCCTAAGGATTCTATGACACTTAGACCAGGTCATCTGATAAGGTACAGTCCACATAGCTCCTGTTGGCAGTCATTCTTCTTTAAAGAGAGGAATTTAGCCTACTGCAGCTGGGGGTACTGCCACAACTATCAACGTGTAGTAGTGTCCTGGTTGTGTAGCAGCCGAATATTTCATGTTGATGAAGTATCACAGTAGCTATGAGATGCAAGTGTGGCCCTGTTGAAATTAATGACTTGCTCATTAACCTCTAAGGGTGCAGGATATAATATATCTTGTTTTCACATCCTCTCTGCTCTGATGAAGGGTCCTTTAAAGACTGTGCTACAGACAAAACAGAATACTAATGTTCTTTGCCCTAAACAACCATGACTTTCAGCTTGTTTAGCTACTCAGTGAGGTTTGCATCACAGAATCAGTGTTAGGGACGGGAAGGGACCTCCACAGATCATCCGGTCCAATCCCCCTGCCACAGCAGGATCCCCTAGATCCAGTCCCACAGCAACAGTCCAGGTGGGTTTGTAACTTCTCCAGAGAAGGAGACTGCACAACCTCCCTGAGCAGCCTCTTCCAGGGCTCTGGCACCCTCACTGTGACCAGGTTTCTTGTCGTGTTTATGTAGAACCTCCAGTTTAACCTCTCTGCCAGTACCTAGGGCAGCATCAGTCCCATCTTCATCGATTACGGAGAGAAAAGCACGGCTCTCAGTGATGTAAAGCAATGCACAGCCTGCTCCCTGTGCTGGCTACCAAAGCATCTTCAGTCTCTCTGAGCAGAGTGATTGTTTCTAACGTTCTGGAGTACAAATATAACTCGGGAACAAACATGAAGGAGTGAAGGGGGGAACAGGAGACCTTTCCTTGTATAAACTTCCCGAGTGTTAGGTCCAGAGCACATGGATTCCAAAGGGGCAGAGTGTGTCCAGCTGAACAGATTGCAAGGATCTGCGTGTTCCTGTTACACAGCCCTCCAGGGAATAACCCATCCACAACCAAGTCTCTCTCTGCCTTTTCACCACAACTTACATACGATGTGGTCAGTGTTCTCTGCTAACTGGGGATGATTTCCACTCGGCTAGGATAGTGGGTGGGTTTGGTTAGAGGGAAAATCAGGCTTCACTGTCCAGATGCTTCATGGCCATGTGAAATTACTTTGAATAATTAAGAGCATAATCGAGTCTGTTATCAGGAGGTGATGTTGATGTGAAGTAGAAGAGGAACCTAAAGAGTCACTCCAACCTAAGAGTTCCTTGCCAGTGATTCACTTGACTTTCTTTCCTGGATTGTTAATGTGTGTGTGTTATGAGCTAGAGAATCATTAGCACATGACAGCAAATGGAATCATAGAAGCAATAGGGATCAGGAGGAGGTTCCTTCTCAATCTGAGCAGGACCTTCTTCCCAGGGAGGATCCCGGAGCACTGGACCAGGCTGCCCAGGGGGGCTGTGGAGTCTCCTTCTCTGCAGACGTTCCAGCCCCGCCTGGCTGTGTTCCGGTGCCACTGGGTCTGGGGGATCCTGCTGTGGCAGGGGGTTGGACTGGATGCTCTTTCCAGGTCCTTTCCCATCCCTAAGGATTCTCTGATTGTGTATGTATTGGATAGCTGCTCATTCCATTCTCTGACAGGACACAGTGATGCATTGTGCGAGAAGCAAAAGACAATTGATTTACAGCAGCTGAGAATCTGATTGTTTGCCCCTTGTTATGGGAACTTCCCCCGGTGCCCTCCGGATCATTGCACGCTGCACACAGACTTCACACCTTGTAATTAACAAGGCAGTGTTTCTCTGAGGAGAATGCACTGCAAACACGCAAACAATGACATGCTCTCCTCTATTACTGTCTTTTCATGCTGTCTTCTATCAGGTAATGAAGTTCAGGAATCTGTTAGGCATATGTTTTTTCCTGACACCCCTCTCATATTTATAGACAGCAATGAGGTCCCCTCTCAGCCTCCTCTTCTCCAAACTCAAGAACCCCAGCTCCCTCAGCCTTTCCTCATCAGGGAGCTGCTCTCCTTCCTTCATCATCTTCATTGCTCTACGCTGGACACCCTCCAGCAGCTCTGTGTCCTTCTGGAACTGAGGGGCCCAGCACTGGACACAGTACCGCAGATGCAGTCTCACCAGTGCAGAGTAGAGGGGGAGAAGAACCTCCCTCGATCTGCTAACTCTTCCAACTGTGGGCTACCTGGTCCAGGGTCTCAGCACCCTCCTGTGAAGAACTTCCTCCTGACTTCCAGTCTCAACCTCCCCTCTTCCAGCTGGAAACCATTCCCCCTGCTCCTACCACTCCCAGCCCTTGCAAACAGCCCCTCCCCAGCTTTCCTGTAGCCCCCTCAGATACTGGAAGGCTGTTAATAGCTATTAAATATTCATTAGCTATTGATTACTGGAATAATACGCTCAGTGCTATACAGAACAGGGCAATAGTCACTTGAGGAGAGCCCAGGCAGTTTGTTTTATGGAGAACTCGACTGTGTAGCTCCGAGGGAAAAGTCTCTTTCCTCTGTGTGCATCATCACTAATTTCCATCAGTCTGAGCTTCCCGTGAAGGGCTGTCGGGACTGAAGCAGTGTTTGTGATAGTTGTAGCTCCGTAGTGAAGTGTGCGATCGTGTCTGTCCTTCACTGCAGAGAGGATGCTTAGAATCCCTCTGCGGAAGGGTGAGACATAATGCACCCCTCTTCAGAATGCAGCTGAGTCAGAGGGACGTGTACGGCTCATCTTTAATTTAGCATCCCAGCCTCATTCAGAGCCACTGCAGCACCGAGTAAAAGTAAAGGCAGGAAGAAGAGAGAGAGAGGGGCTCTCTAGATGCTTTCCCACAAGTTCTTCATCAAGCACGGACAGTGTACTGCTTAGAAAACAGCTTGTGCTTCCCCTGAGTTAATCTTTTCTTAAAACAACTCTGATTACAGGTAAATCCTGGGCAAGAAACAGTGAGGGCTGGTCCAGTCCCACTTAGAAGCCAGGATTCAAAGTGAAGTTTCAGAGTGGCTCCACAGAGGGAGTGCAGGGCTTTGGAGAACCAGTCGTGTGAGGAGAGGCTGAGGGAGCTGGGCAGGGTGAGTTTGGAGAAGAGGAGGCTGATGTGGAACCTCACTGCTCTCTCCAGCTCCCTGCAGGGAGGCTGTGGAGGGGTGGCTGTTGGCCTCTGCTCCTTGGTGCCTGCTGACAGCAGCAGGGGCACTGCTCTGCAGTTGAGGCAGGGGAGGGTCAGACTGGCTCTGAGGCAGAGATTCTCTGCAGCCAGAGTGGTTGGGCACTGGCAGGGCCTTCCCAGGGGGGGGGGGGAGTCCCCCTGCCTGGAGGTGTTGAAGAACCCTGTAGCCACGGTGCTTCCTGCCCTGCTCGAGGGGCAGCAGGGAGGGGGTCAGGCTGTGTCTGTCAGTCTCTCAGGGACTGAGGGGTTGTGTTGGGGTGG
Source organism: Upupa epops (assembly GCA_013397515.1). Lineage (NCBI taxonomy): Eukaryota > Metazoa > Chordata > Aves > Bucerotiformes > Upupidae > Upupa > Upupa epops. The sequence goes on from VZRI01009994.1 coordinate 31,617, forward strand.
GGATGGTTGGGCTGGGGGAGCTGGGAGCTCCTTTCCAGCCAGGATTATCCCAGGACTCTGATCAGTGTTAGCCTATGGAACTAAAGTGTGCTGCTCCACACTCTGAGCCTGGTTGGGCTGCCCTTACCAATAGCACCTGCAAGATGAAGTCGTTTCCTTCATGAAAGGAAACTCTCTCTGTGCTTCTGTCTTTAGTGCAACCATCACGAGGAGCGAGGAGCAGGAATCTCTCTTCTCTTGTGTGAAAGTTTACGTTGCACTGTGTTTATTGCCCCCACCGCTCCCTCTTAGGGTATCGATTATTCCAACAGCCCTGCTGCTGGCAGTATTTCCCGCTGACTGACAGATCCCATTACTTTATCTGCTGAGCAATTCAGGTTGGTTCAAGTTATGAGAACCAGCGCTGTGTACGAGTCATCCATCTCGCTCTGCCCTTAGCTTCGGGATGCGCTGCCGACAGCTGGCGTTTCCTTGACGTGTCGTGCCTTGTCCCCCAAATCTCTCATCTCTCCAGACCTGACAGGAAGGAAATTAATCGTGCAGACAGCCATTTGTCATTTCCAGGATTATCCAGGCAGCCCAGTAACACTGGAAGCAGGGAACGTGCTGCTCGCCACAGTCACTGGTGCCCGGACGACTCGAGCAGCGATGCGGCAGTTGTTGGGTTGCACTGAGAGGTCGATCGGTCTCTTCCAAGTCGTGGGTGCTTGTAACATCAGCGCCTTCATCATCAGCCGGTGCATCCTGCTCACCTTGAGATGGCAGCAGAGCACTTTGAGAGTGGGAGAGGTGCTGTAGCTGGACTCCAGCTGAGGAAGGGAGAATGGGCTGTAGGTAAGGAGTCACCGTAACTCGGTAGGAAAGGAAGGAGGGACAAGAGCAGTCGAGCTCTGTGTTTCGTCTGACACTGTCCTGGTATTTTTTTTAGAAGGAAATAGCTATTGGTAAGAGACGACACCCTACTTAACTCTCTCTGATGTGATAGAAGCAATGATACTGCAGAAAAGAATTGTAAATCACTGGGACTCTTGAGCTGGGAGAAGAGGAGGCTGAGGGGGGACGTCACTCCTGTCTCTAAATCTGTGAGGGGTGGGGGTCAGGAGGATGGAGCCAGGCTCTGCTCAAGGGCCTCTGGGGACAGGACAAGGGGCACTGGGTGCCAGCTGGAGCAGAGGAGGTTCCCTCTCAGTATCCACAGCACCTTCTTCCCAGGGAGGGTCCCGGAGCACTGGACCAGGCTGCCCAGGGGGGCTGTGGAGTCTCCTATGGAGACATTCCAGCCCCGCCTGGCTGTGTCCCTGTGTGACTCTCCTCCACCGTGTCCCCCAGCCCACACAGCTCGGTGTCATCAGCAATCTAGCTGAGGGGGCACTCAGTGCCACTGTCCAGGTCACCGACGATCTGTAATGCTGCGTGTAAGTAGGCGATGTGTGGAATGATAGTTTACAATGGATTTGTGATTAAGTAGGAGCTTGTGAAGACAACTTCAAAGGACCTTTCACTCCAGTTATTCTGATGACACCTACTACAACAGTTAGCAGTGTGTACATGATTTTACTCTGTTAATGTTTCCTCCCTAGTTAATGGATGCTGCTTTCACTTTTGCATTCAATTACTCTGATTAATTAAGGTTTTTTCCCTGCTATTTCTATTATCAGATTAAATGTTATAAATGTTTCGTGTTGGGGTAATTAAATACCCTTTTCAGAAAGAAAACTGATTGTTGTTGCTAGCTTTGCTTCATGAATTACATTCTATTTCTTCTTTCCTCATGGAAAGAAGAAGAGGGAGAAAAGGTTTCAGAATTCACCTCTTCCTTTTTTCTAGGAGCCAGCAATCCGCTCTGGTGGCCACGAGGGCCAACAGCATCCTGGGGGGATCAGAAGGGGGTGGTTAGCAGATGGAGAGAGGTTCTTCTCCCCCTCTACTCTGCACTGGTGAGACTGCATCTGGAGTGCTGTGTCCAGTGCTGGGCCCCTCAGTTCCAGAAGGACACAGAGCTGCTGGAGGGTGTCCAGCACAGAGCAATGAAGATGATGAAGGAAGGAGAGCAGCTCCCTGATGAGGAAAGGCTGAGGGAGCTGGGGCTCTTGAGCTGGGAGAAGAGGAGGCTGAGGGGGTACCTCATTCCTGTCTCTCAATCTGTGAGGGGTGGGTGTCAGGAGGATGGAGCCAGGCTCTGCTGACGGTCATCTGGTGAATGTCTCAAGAGAAGGAGACTCCACAGCCCCCTGGGCAGCCTGTGCCAGTGCTCCAGGACCCTCCCTGGGAAGAAGGTCCTGCTGAGATTGAGAGGGAACCTCCTCTGTTCCAGCTGGCACCCAGTGCCCCTTGTCCTATCCCCAGATGCCCTTGAGCAGAGCCTGGCTCCATCCTCCTGACACCCTCCCTCACATGAGTACTTGCAATTCTGCTTCTGTGAGGAGATGCAGCAGCGTGCCCTAGCTGTGAGCTTTCAGTGTCTTCACTGCGGCGCCCCGATGTGACATTAGTACAGAGACATCGCGTTGGACACGGGCAAAGTGAGGATCCGGGTGATGCATGCGAGCCCTTCCTTGGATTTATTTTGGAGAGAAATCATTTCATCACTTGCGAAAGAACCAAATGGCACCCGGGCTGAGATTCAGCACACAGATAAAAGGGATAAATTTAGCCCTTTGGCTCCTGCTAAACAGACAGATGGTGCTCAGTTTGGTTGCCTAAACACGAGTATCAAGTGCCATTTGACTTGCCCTAGGGTATTCCGCCTGCTCCTCGTCGGCTGCTCCTTGGATCTTTTACAGGTCCTTTGCAATGTCTGATGGCCTTACCTGTCAGGCACCGTGAGACGCCCAGACAGAGCTGGATTCGTCTGTTTAGACAAATGGGTGCCTCCTGTTAGTAGCCAAACAGGAACATAGAATCCCATGCATGCGTTAGGGTTGCATCAGCTCAGGGGACGTAGACTCCCAGTGCCCAGAGAGCTCTCAGATGTTCAGTTAGGTTGACTTGGTTGGGTTTAGGTTGGACTGGATGATCTTCAAGGTCTTTTCCAGTACGGTGTGACTGGGATACTGGTACTGAGTATTAACTATAGCTCTGACAGGGTCAAGTGGTGGCTCCTGCCCTTGGGTCATAACACTACACTATACTACAGGCATGGGGAAGAGGATCTGGAAGATTGCCTGGCACAGAAGGACCTGGGGGATGTTGGTCAACAGTCAACTGAACATGAGCCAGTGAGGTGTTCAGGTGGCTTATGTTAGGACTAGTGTGGCCAACAGGACTACAGCAGCGATTGATCCCCTGTACTTGGCACTGGTGGGGCTGCCTCTTGTGTGGTGTGTTCAGTTTTGGTCCCCACACTAAAAGAAGGACATTGAGGTGTCCAAAGAAGACCATCAAGGGTAGGGACTGGTCGAGAGAACAGCTTTTACAATGGGCAGCTGAGGAGGCTGGGGTGGGGGGTGTAACCTGGAGTAAGGGAGGTTCTCACTCTCTACAGCTACCTGAAAGGAGATGTCTGTGAGGTGATTTCTGGTTGGTTTCTGGTTTCTCTTCCAAAGTATCAAGTGAGAGGATGACAGAGGAACTGGCCTCAATTTGTGTCAAAAGAGGTTGAGAATGGATATTAGAACAGAAGTCTTCACTGACAAGGGGCACTGGGTGCCAGCTGGAACAGAGGAGGTTCCCTCTCAATCTCAGCAGGACCTTCTTCCCAGGGAGGGTCCCGGAGCACTGGCACAGGCTGCCCAGGGGGTTGTGGAGTCTCCTTCTCTGCAGACGTTCCAGCCCCGCCTGGCTGTGTTCCTGTGCCACTGGGTCTGGGTGACCCTGCTGTGGCAGGGGGACTGGACTGGATGATCTTTCCAGGTCCCTTCTGATCCCTAAGGATTCTCTGTTCAACCTAAGCAACCTGCAGTAACTATATCCTCCCCACTTGTCCCCGAGGCCGTGTTTTCGTGAACATAAGGGAGAGTTAGATAACTTTCCAAGGATCAGCTGTACTACATTGTAGTCCAAAGCCCAGTGAGACTGATGATCCTTTTACAGTATGCCATAATAATTAACTGTGTGTGTGCAGTGGGTGAGAAAGCTACAGCACTGCATTCCTACCTGTTCATGTCCACTACGGAAATGGTTTAGTGCTGATGTAGACAAATCCCTACATCCAATTATTCTTCAGTGACTCTGAATGACTTTCCTCTTATCTCTTTCAAATGATTTTGTTATTAGACTATAATAACAGCCACCAGATCTGCAGCAACCTTATAGGGTGACCTATTGATCCGAGCTTTGAGTGACAAACCGCTGCAGGACCACTTGATGGAATAACTGCCATTGCTTTCTGCGAGCTTCTCCTGTTGGAAAACCTGGCCACTCGTCCATCGGGTTTCATCAGGGAGATGGGAAACCCTTCTAGATAGAAAAAACCTCATGAAGGGAAACAGTGAAGAGTATGCTAGCTGCACTACCATCAGCGGAGTGTGAGCATCCTGCTCTTGGGCATTCAGCAGCTTTTCAGTCGTCTTCTCTTCCCTTTACTCATTCTATTACCTCCTGATGCAGAGAACTAGATGGACACTCCTACTGGATAGTAGAATTAGATGGAGAGGTGGATATTCCCAGTGAATAACAGAATTAGATGGACATTCCCAGTCAGTAACAGAATTAGATGGACATTCCCAGTCAGTAACAAAACTAGATGGACATTCCCAGTGAATAACAGAATTAGATGGACATTCCCAGTCAATAACAGAATTAGATGGACATTCCCAGTCAATAGCAGAATTAGATGGACATTCCCAGTCAATAGCAGAATTAGATGGACATTCCCAGTCAATGACAGAATTAGATGGACATTCCCAGTCAGTAACAGAATTAGATGGACATTCCCAGTCAGTAACAGAATTAGATGGACAGATGCACATTCCTACTACATAAAGCTACTACAGGTGCTTGTGTAACCATCGCCTTTTATCTGGTGTCTTCACAGAGCCATAATAGACTTGTTCATTCAAACAGATAAAATTAGAGTGTTCTTTTCTCTGTAGCTGAGAGAAACGTGCAGCTCGCAAGACCAGAGCCTTTTCAATGTTCCCTTCCTTTTACCATCAGAAAGTCTTCTGTCACAGCTCTTAGAGCTTCCCTGCTTCATCTGAATCTTTGTGGCTGAGCACGAGGCATGCAGGATATCCTCTTATTTGCACATTAGGTACTCGAAGACATCCATGTTTTGATTTAGGAAAGACACGGGGACTCCACCACCTCCCTGGGCAGCCCAGTCCAGGCTCTGAGCACCCTTTCCATGAGGAAGGGATTCCTAACAGCCAACTTAACCCTCCCCTGGCAGCTTCAGGCTCTGCCCTCTCATCCTAGCTGCCTGGAGTTGGAGCCTGACCCCCACCTGTCTACAACTTCCCTTCAGGGAGTTATAGAGAGGGAGAAGATCCGCATTGAGTCTCTTCTAGGCTGAACACCCCAGCTCCCTCAGCCTCTCCTCACCAGACTTTCTCTACAGTCCCTTCCCCAGCCTTGTTGCTCTCTGCTAGACCTGCTTCAGACCCTCAACTCCTCTTTTAATTGAGGGGCACAGAACTGCCACCAGTACTCGAGTGGAGGCTCCTCCAGTGCCCAGTCCAGGTGGGAGAATGCCATCCCTAGTGCTGCTGGCCACACTAGTGCTGATCCCAGCCAGGATGCCATTTGCCTTTGGTGCCACCTGGGCACCCTGCTTTGTCCTTGCTTTGTTCTGCCAACCCAAACTTTTTTGTCCAAAGAAGTGAATAATAAAGAAGTAAATAGTAAAGTGAATAAAACTAATTAGCAGTATTTACCCATTTATAAGAAAATTATGAAAAATATCAGTGTTATTATGAAAAAGAACACTCATACCGGTACCTCTAATAGCACAGGGACAAATCTTGCAACTCTCTAAGATCTTCCTTTCACTACTCAATGTCTAATCAATGTCGTGGGTACGTCTAACTTCACAACAGTTATTCATGAGGCTAATTTAACTCTGGAAGAATTATTTATGACACTACTCTGTGGAAACACTTCACTCATGTACAGAAGGTGCTCTAAAATTATAGCCCACAATTGTAGAGTAAAAACCATTGTAGCCACTGATACCACATTGAGGCATCCTCTAGGTTTGCAGTAAAAGCTGTTACACTGCACTGCTGCCTCGATGAGAATTTCTAATCAATATTTTCTGTTCTAATTCTTAAATAATAATTTGATATATAGTGATATAGGACCCCTGTATGTAATCTTAGAATCATTAGGGATCAGAACGGACCTGGAAAGATCATCCAGTCCAATCCCCCTGCCACAGCAGGATCACCCAGACCCAGTGGCACAGGAACACAGCCAGGCGGGGCTGGAACGTCTGCAGAGAAGGAGACTCCACAGCCCCCCTGGGCAGCCTGGTCCAGGGCTCCGGGACCCTCCCTGGGAAGAAGGTCCTGCTGAGATTGAGAGCGAACCTCCTCTGTTCCAGCTGGCACCCAGTGCCCCTTGTCCTGTCCCCAGATGCCCTTGAGAAGAGCCTGGCTCCATCCTTCTGACACCCACCCCTCACAGATTGAGAGACAGGAATGAGGTCCCCCCTCAGCCTCCTCATCCCCAAGCTACAGAGTGTTTGCCAGTTCACCCACAGCCCTGTACCTTTGGCATGCACAAGTAAGTAGAACAATACCTTGCCCTTCTTTAATGTGAATTTAATAGTTGATGTTACTGTAGTATTAACTTCAGGGGTTATTTTAAACGTACTGCTCATGCCTCCCCGTTTTCTCGAACACTAAAGTGTGTGTTATTTATTCCTAAGTGCTGGTTAATGAATTTCACGGGCATGTTGGATGCGAGTTGTATAAACAAGCCAGGAAATTGGAACTCAGAGCCAAGGCAAACCAATGCCAAAGCGTTAGTCGATCCATTGGAACTGGTTCTACAAACACAAGAGGGAGAAGGCATGAAGTGATGTATGAGGTCACCGGCACAGCTGGAAGGTACTGCCAAAATATTCCTACTGCCCTGACGCGTCCACATGTATGGGCGCAGACGTGATTCAGAGCCAAAGGCTTTGCGTGAGCCAAACTTCCCCTCCTTGGCTTGCCCACCTCCAAAACACAGCTGTTGTGGCAACAACAGGCCATCAGAACTGAATTCATCTCGCTCGTTTTCATCTGCCGTGACTTTGTAAGATGCAGCCACCGCAGGTTGGGACAACCAGGGGCAGGGGAGAGGCTGGCATCTGGGCAACAACAACCCCAGGGACCAGGAGAGGGTGGGCACTGCCCTGTTGGAGAGCAGGGGAGGAGAGAGGGACCTGGGGGTCCT
>VZRI01009995.1:0-48942 GCA_013397515.1 Upupa epops
CCACTAACCACTACTCTCTGGCTAATTTCGTCCAGCCAGTTCACAATCCACCTCACTACATAATCATCCAGTCCACACAGCCTCAGTTTGGCTGCGAGGATGCTATGTGAAACTCAAGATAGGCCACATCCACCACTGCCATCATCTATCCACCTGGTTATGCCCTCATGAAAGGCTATCAGGTTGGTCAAGCATGACTTCCATATTGCCATAAATATGGCTTCCATGAAGCCATATTGACTGCCCCTAATGACCCTCTCGTCCCTGATGTGCCTAGAGACAGCGTCCAGGACAAACTGTTCCATACCCTTTCCTGGGATGGCGTTGAGGCTGACCAGTCTATAATTACCTGGGTCCTCCTTCTTACCTGGTGTCTTACAGAACCAGTTATCGTTAGAGAACCTAAACCCCTGCCTGTAGCACCATTCTTGTAGCCAGATCTTAATGGACTGTGTCCTTCTATTCCAGCCTGTGTCTTCACCCCAAAGTGGAAGTAATGAAGAAAACTCAATTTGTGCCCTAGACTCTTTTGCTAAACATATTTTAACGCGTTGTAGTCTTTCTTCATTCCCCTCAGGCTGGAAGAGACTTTCAAGGTCGAGTCCAACATTTTCCTAGCCCTATCACCACCTTTAAACCCTGTCCTCTAATGCAACAAATGCTCTTCTCTTAAAGACTTCCAGGTATGGGCACTCAACCCTCCCCCTGGGCAGGCTGTTCCAATGGCTGACAACCCCTTCAGTCAAGAAATTCCTCCTGACCTCCAACCTGAACCTCCCTGGTGCAGCTTCAGGCAATTTCCCCTTGTCCTGTCACTAGGCACTAGGGGAGCAGACCAACCCTAGCCTCTCTACAACTTCCTTACAAGTGGTTATATAGAGCAAGGTCTCCCCTCAATCTCCAAGCTAAGCAACCCCAGATTCCTCAGCTGTTCCTCACATGACCTGTCCCAAATACTTTGCTAGCTTGGTATCTGCCTCTGACCCTCTCCAGCCCTTCACTGTCCCTCTTGTAGTGAGGGGCCCAAAACTGGACACAGTTTTTTGACCATCTACCCTTTAGAAGCAACAAGAATTTGAAAGGTTGACAGTCCTCTGAATCACTATTTGGGAAATGAAGGGCTATATTACTACAGGATATTAGTTTTCCTATCACAAAATGCAATATAATTTTTAATTTAGGGTAGCTACCTTTTACTCTCTAAAGGAGTTAAGCCTCTGGTATAAAGGCACGTAACTAGCTGAAACTTTACCAAAATAATCTACTCTCCACTGCCAAATGTAATTATTAAGAAATCAGAAATCTCAGTGAGTTGTGGAAAATCTATCACTGCAACACTGCTTTTATAGTTGAGACATTTTTTAATTGAAACAATACCTTGGAGTTTGACCTTCATTAATAAAGCAAACAAAATCCAGTAAAAAATACTAGTGGCATGACAGATCTCCAAGCACAAATGTTCGTAGCAAGTTTAAATTTGAATAGTAACAATGGAAAAAACAGTAAAAAATTAAAATAAAGGAAGTGTAAGATATCCTCTAAGCATCAAAACTGTATTATTAATTTGGGAGCAATACAGTTAGATGATCTGTTACATAATATTCTTATGCTGTAGTTATAAAAAATTGCATTCCAATTTAAGAAACTTTTCCACACCTATTAGCAGATGTTATGACAGCCAGCTGGAATCCATACAATTTCATTTTCATTTTATCTCCCTTCATCTGTCTTTTTATGATTCAGTATTTTATTTTTTATGCTTTTTTAATGTTCTATCTTATGATTTGACAACTTTTTCCTCTCATGTATCCATTATATTCAACCTAATTGGCCACAGACCTAAACCTGCTACATCTGCTTTTCACCATACAATGGAAATTGTATTTTTCAAGCTGAAAAATACCTACCCCAGGAATCATCATAGGTTGGAGACTGACCTGATAGAGAGCAGCATAGGAGAAAGAAACCTGGGGGTCCTGTTAGCCAGCAGGATGAGCCAGAAATGTGCCCTTGTAGCAAATAAGGCCAATGGCATCCTGGGGTGGATTACAAGGGGGCTGGTTACTAGATTGAGAGAGGTTCTCCTCCCCATCTACTCTGCCCTGGTGAGACCACATCTGGAATATTGTGTCCAGTTCTGGGCCTCTCAGTTCCAGAAGGACACAGAACTGCTTGAGAGAGTCCAATGCAGAACCACAAAGATGATGAAGGGAGTGGACCATCTCTCTGAAGAGGAAAGGCTGGAGGAGCTGGGTGTCTTAGTTTGCAAAAAAAAAGGAGATTGAGGGGTGACCTCATTCATGTTTATAAATATTTAAACAACAGCAGGTGTCAGGAGGAAGGAATCAGGCTCTGTTCAGTGTCATCCAATGTTAGGACAAGAGGCAACAGGTGTCAGCTGCAGCATAGGAGGTTCCACTTAAATATGAGAAGAAACTTCTTCATGGTGATGGTGACAGAGCACTGATCAGGGAGGTTGTATGGAGTCTCTTTCTTCAGAGATATTTAAAACCTGCTTGGAAGTGTTCCTGTGCAAATGGATCTAGGGGATCCTGCTCTGGCAGGGGGATTGGACTGGATGATCTTTCAAGAACCCTACCAATCCCTAACATTCTCTAATTCCATGATTCTGTTTCTCTACAGACTTTGTTAAAGAAGTGAAAAATCTTTCTGTAAAAGCAACTGTCTGACTATCAAACTGGATGCAGGTATGTGTTGGTCAAATTAGCTTGATCACTCTCCACTTCCTACCTCTAGGGGAAATTGCTCAACATCAAGTTTACAACAATTTTCTCCATCTTTGGAGACTAAAATAGTACTATATTTTCTCATTTGGCCATTCATTGAGCTAGTTTCTTGTCGAATCGAATTTATTCCCCTTAAGATGTTTACAAACACGATGTTCCTCAGCTTGATTTGGACCTTTTCTTGTTAGCAAAGTAAGGCTTCAGACCTGTAGTTCCCCAAGGCCTTTCTTCCTTTTCAAGGTAGTAATTTGTCTTTTGCCATCTTTCCTCTACAGGGACCTCGTTTAGTCCTATAAAACCTCTCAGAGATAATTGCTAATGGCCCAGGCATTATTTCAGTTAAATGCTATGCACTGTAGAAAGAATGTCATCTGGCCCTGTCTATGTGAAAAGTAACTCACAGAGCACTTAACTTGATTGTTTTCTCTTTGTCTTAGATGTTAAAAATCCCTTTGTTGTGTGACAAGAATAATATATTGCATCTCCAGTGGCAATGAATGGACTACAAACCAGTACATGGGAAATCCAGTCAACTGATTGATCTTCAGCTGAACTTAATGATCTCAGAGGTCATTTCCAGACTCAATAATTCTGTGATTCTCATCTGTGTCAACTGTTTGGTTCTAGAGTTTCAGATAGCTTGGATAAGATATCAATTCATGGTAATATACTATTTATTTGCTGACAGCATGATAGCAAACCTTGACTCTGCAAGTGTTAGCCAGCCTTCCTGACTGGATTGGGTGTTGTTTAATGTGTACATGGAGAGGTTTTTTCGCCCCTGCAGTACTTGGTGTAGGAAACACAAGGCATCCTATCAAGATGCAGTAATTCTATCCATATTCTGCTGATATGGAGATGCTGGGAGAACAAAACCATAAGACACAGGACATTCAGGAATTAGTTCAAAATAAGGAAAATGTCTGACTACAATTGTAAGTAACAAACATGCAAAAGGAAAGTAGGGGCTTCTTATTTTCCCAGTCACTCATAATTTGATTTATGAAGTGTTTGTGTAGTTAAAATGAATGTATTTTTCTCAGTTGTTTGCCTTCTTGCTTATATGATTCTAAAAGCTTCCTATTTTTGACTCATTTAGAGTAAATATTTTTAAGACTTCATTTTATGTTTTCTTTCTCTTTCTTTTCATTGGTATCTAACTGTTATAGTATCACCAGTACAGAAAATAAACAACAGGAGTTAGGTATTTTCCAAAATACCTCTTCTTTACAGATATTTTCTTTGAATCTTTCATTGAATTTTTAAGGACATGTTTTGTCTGCAATGTTTTCCAGCCCATGTTTCAAAATTTCCTACATAGCTACTAGAAGGCTTTGATCACATGAATTGCTAATGTTTAACTGTTGTTTCTCCAGGCTTTCCATAGCAACCCAAATTGGCCTTAGGGTATAAAGCGATGACAGCAATGGCTAAACTGAGATAGAATTGTATGTAGGGGGAATAGTAAATCAACATCAGAGCTCTGACCAAACCCCTTTATGGCAGCATGCCTTAATTCATAGCTATTGAGCAAGCACAGATATAGTAAAGCAGACTGTTAGAGAAAATTTGGCAATGGTAACACAAGCAATTTTACATACATGGATGACAGGCTATAGAAGCAAAGCCCATTTCAGCATGTACAACTGCAATGGTATATTTTCTATCTTGCTGAGAAGTAGAACAAACTATAATAAAGGAAGAAAGGTCACAGAGAAAGCAGCCTTACACTGACACAAATGTGAAGCTAAAAAACCTCACAAGAATTCAAGCCTCTGACTCTCTTTATTCCCCACACAGTAGATTATCTGGAAGGAACAGAATAAATAACCAACAGGGAAAGGTTAATAATAGGTTTCAAAACCCCATCAAGTCAAAATCAAAAGTCGAGCAAAGTAAACATGAAAAGCAGACATAAAGGCAAGCATATGCAGGCACTGGTACACTAGGAGTGTTATTGACTCAGATAGACTTAGGTAAGAAAACACCAATTTTTTGCTGTGTGAAATATGTCTGTTCATTTTAGGGTTGTTTTATCATTCAGATGATTATGAATATCCAGAAATGAAGCATGTCTATGGATATTTGCAGTGAAAGAAAAACAGGATGCCTGAATATTGATGGATTAATCTATACTAGGCAGCAGGATACTCCATCAATCACATAATGAAAGAGTATTCTGAAGCGGCACAGGGAAAAGGGCAGAGTACAACCAGCTGATAGACCTCAAATGACAAGAAAATTTTCTGCTGACAGAAACTGGTGCTGTGCCAGGTACATCAGTGAAGTTGAATCAATCTATAGAGAACATGATCTTAAATAATCCAATTTTAGTTCTGCTAAAAAATCTATGGGGCTTAACAGCCTTCTATATATTTTATTAATGAAAAATCTGGAATAAACAGCAAGGTGTGTCAGTACAGTTAAAATATGATAGAAATCTCCACAATAAATTGTGATTGTAAGCTGTGAATAACACACCATACCTTTTCCTGCCTTGACAGATATAGAGAATTAAAACAACTCTTTCTTCTGTCTTCTCAAGGCCACCAAATAGCTCTTCTACTCAAGCAGATTTAGACTGTCTGCCTTCTAACAGTTTTGGCTAGGTATTTCGGTTAGTTTCATGTTCACTAAAATGAAGAATGGGAAAGAAAAATTGATATGGAGAAAAGTGAGCAAGGAAAGGAAAGGAAACTGTTTCAGGGATTCAAATCTGTGAAAGAGACTAACAAAAAAAATCACAAAATTACCTTCAAGACCTTCAAGATAATTGAGTTCCACCATAAAGCTGACATAGTTCTTGACTAATCACATAAATATTTGGGCTGGAAAAGCCCTCTGAGCTCATCCAGTCCAGCCAGGATCTAACATCACCACTTCAGCCAGACCAGGGCACTAAGGGACACAGCCAGTGTGTCCTTAAATAACTCCATGGATGGGGACTCCTCCATTGCTCTGGGCAGCCCATTCCAGCGTCTGATAACCTAACATCCAACCTAACCCTCCCCTGGTGCAGCTTCAGGCCCTGCCCTCTTGTACTCACGCTACTTGCCTGGGGGGAGAGCCTGACCCCCACCCGACTAGTTGAGGGAGTTGTAAAGAGGTCTCCCCTTCATCTCCTCAAGGCTAAAGCATATCCCTAAGCACTATGCCTGATTCTTAAATTTCTCCAGGGACGATAGCCTTGGACAGACTTTTCTGGTATATGATAAACATTCCAGTAAAAAAAATCTTCCTAGTATACAATTAAAACTTCTTCTCTTCTCCTATGACTTGTCAATTGGTTGAACAATCATTAAACTACCATGAGATACATATGGAGGTCAGACACTGCTATAGGTAGAGAAGTATCTGCCACAACAAAACATTAAGTTGCAAGGGTATGAGCAAAGAATACAATCTCTAATAGGACAGTCCATGCTCATAATTTTCTGCAGAAGGAATTAGAACACCCAAAGAGATTACAGGCAAACCACAACAGGAGTTCAGAAGAACTAAAGAGTGCAGTAGCTATTCTTTCTACTCTTTTTTTTTTTTTTTCAGCGCAGAGATAACTTCCAATATATCAATTTATGCCGACTGCTCTCCAGTCCCATTGATTTCCGACTTCTTAAACCACCATCTAAACCATTTCCTGATTAAATCCTCAGAATGCAAGCAGTCTCCTTTTTAACATTTCCTTCTGTTTTCTTCAGCTGATTGGAATATTTAGTAAATAATGCTTTATTTTCAGCAAATGGGCAGTGGTGGAGTTGCCATCCCTGGAAGTATTTAAGGACAGACTGGCAGTAACACTTACTGCCCTAGTCTGGCTGATGTCATGGTGTCAGGTCCTAGGGTTAGGCTTGATGTTCTCAGAGGTCTTTTCCAGACTGAGTAGTAACAGTAATGACAACAAAGTTGAGACTACAAATATAACCATCTAAAATTCATCTGTAGAGACACAACTACACATGAAACAGCCTGTGTTGAAAAAGTTAATTGAAAAATAAAATTCCTTATTGTAATGTCTTGTATGCAAATTAATTGATTTCCATGCTCAAATTAATTATTTGTAAATATTCCGCAGCTCATTATCACCCACAGTCCCCGACAACTATGGTAAACATAACCTTTCACATAACATACGAACAGGACTCATAGAATGTTTAGAGTTGAATGGACCTTTAAAAGCCATCTAGACCCTCTCCCCTGCAGTGAGGACAAACTATTTGAACAGTTAAGCCAGAACTTACCTTCAATTAAAAAGAAAATAATATGATGTATCTGTTAAACATATTGATGTTGCTATCTCTTATACCTAAATGGGGATTTACACTAACCCAAATATAAATATAGTGGCATCAATAAGATCATAATATCATCTCTATTAATTTCAAAATTATTTTAATATTAAAAAGATAACCTTTCCACTGATTATATCCATGGACCTTTTATTGTTTCACATCAATTTGCAATCATATTTTTTTCATGGGTCACAGAATCACAGAATGTTAGGGATTGAAAGTGACCTGGAGAGATCACAGAATCCAATCCCCTGCCAGAGCAGGGTCCCCTAGATCTAGTCACGCAGAAACATGCCAAGGCAGGTTTTAACTCCACACAACCTACCTAGGCAGCCCCTTCCAGTGTTGTCACCCTCACCATGAAGAAGTTTCTTCTACTGATGTGGAACCTCCTCTGTTCCAGCTGACACTTGTTGCCCCTTGTCCTGCCTTCTCCCTCCTGACACCTGCCATTTCTATATTTATAAACATGAATGAGGTTACCCCTCAGTCTCCTTTTTTCCAAGCCAAAGAGACCCATCTCCCTCAGCCTTTCCTCATCAGGGAGGTGCTCTTTGTAGCTCTGCACTGGACTGTCTCAAGCAGTTCTGAGTCTTTCTTGAACTGAGGGGCCCAGAACTGGACACAATATTCCAGATGTGGTCATAGTACATCTGACAGCAGAGTGATCAGATCCCTGTCAAAGTTCATACTTCTTTTAAGTAATGTCAGAGACTCTAATACTTACACGTACTATCTAATTAGTCAGTTCAGACAAGGGATTTCTGTACAGAAAACATTGTAAAGCACTGGAACAGGCAGGCCAAGGATTCACCTTCCTGTAACGATTTAAAAGACACAGAGATGCGGTACTTTGGGACATGGTTTAGTGGTGACCTAGAAGTGTTTAAAGGTGGATTCTTAGAGATCTTTTACAATCTAAACTGTTCTGTGATTTTATGAAAGTGCAAGATTTTTGAATGGATAATAAAATGCCATTCAGACAAAGAGTGGAACAGGCTCCTCAGAGAGGTTGTGTAATCTCTGCCTATGGGATCTTTCCAGCCCTGTCTAGATGCATTTCTGAATGACCTGCCCTAGTTTTGGCCCTGCTCTGGCGGGCAGACTCTATGTTCTTCAGAGGTCTCTTTCATAAGTCTATGAGGCTAGATGGCATTTACCCAAGAGTACTTAGGGAGCTGGCAGGAGAGCTCACCAAGCCTCTCTCCTTCATTTTTCAACAATCCTGCTCAACAGGGGAGATCCCAGATGACTGGAAGATGACTGATGTGACACCTGTCTACAAGAAGGGCTGGAAAGAGGATCCAGGGAACTATAAGCCTGTCATCTTGACTTCAGTACCAGGAAAGATCATGGAGAGGATCATCTTGAGTGACTTCTCACAGCAACTGGAGGACATCCAAGGGATCAGGGCCAGCCAGCATGGGTTTATGAAAGGGAAGTCTTGCTTAAGCAACCTGATTGCTTTCTGTGGAGTCTTCTTCTCTGGAGATGTTCAAGACCTGCCTGGATCTCTTCCTGTGCGACTTGGTCTAGGTGATCCTGCTGTGGCAGGGGGGTTGGACTGGATGATCTTTCAAGGTTCCTTCCAACCCCTAATGATTCTATGACTGTATGACCATGTGACTTGACTTTTAGATGGGGAGGAAGGCTGTGGATGTGTGGAAATGGTCTGAAGTTGAGGCAGGGGAGTTTTAGATTAGATATTAGGAAGAAATTCTTTACAGAAGGAGTGGTGAGGCACTGGAATGGCCTTCCAAGGGAGGTGGTTGAGTCACCATCCTTGGAGGCATTTTAGAAGTATACATGGTGCTTCCTGACAGGCTGTAGTAGCAGGCATGGAGGGGGTTATTTTCTGTTTTTCAGTATCTCAGTTACTTAGTTTTTTTGTTGGTGTAGGTATGGTTGGACTCAGTAATCTGTGAGGTCCTTTCCAACCAGGATTATTCTGTGATTCTGTGTTTCCAACTCCGACATTTAGTAATTCTGTGACAGTACAAAATGGAATAGACAGACCAAAACGTGATACGACCAGTTTCAGTGGTGAGAAATAACCAATAAACCATGCCTCTGGCAATGCAGACCTCAGAGCTAGTTGTTTCAGTACAGGAGAGATTCTTTTAGTCACTTTCTATGATTCTTGGAAATCAGCAGCTTAGTGCTCAGCATCCAGCAAAGAAGCCAGTAAGACACTGCACATCAAGATGACAGAAAATCTTCAGAAATATAAAATACTCAGAAAAATAAAAGGATGGACATTCTGTTACCACATAAAAGCTTGGTAAATCAATGTTATAAACACCAGCTTGGAGTTTTGCATCTCTGGAAGAGTAAACTGGAACTACAAAATGAGATCAAAAGCATGAAGCAGCTGCTGTACAAGACTAATATGGCTAGGGTTCCTGTATTTGGAGAGGAAATGCTGATGAATGTTTACAAAACCATGAAGACAAAAGGCAATTTATGCAGAGCTGGTTCTTGCATACAAGATCTAGTAGGTCCTTGATAAAAGAAGCAGGCGATAAGATGAAAAGCAATAAAAGATCTTCCCTTACAAAGCAAGTGGTAGAATTTGGAGACACAGAGGCATGTGGAGGCAGACACTCTCAGCGGGTTACCGTGTGAATCAGACTACTGGACAAGAGGCATACAGAAATGATTAGTAAGTGTCAGTTCCTGGAATATCCCTAGCATAACAGTTGTAGATACTGGCAGAATGTCAAGGCAACAGAGCTGCTGTGTTACTTCTGGACACAAATGCTGTGCTAGCTGGATTAGTGGTTTGGTTATGTAGGGCATTCTCAAAATGTTCCTCTTAAAAAGAACTAGCAGCATCTCTTAAAATATTGCAAAAGGCTCTGTACTGTAAGAAGAGATCTTTTTGGCCTTAGAACAGACTGAGAAATAATCTACAAATCAAAACCCTTAGTGGAAGTTGCAGCAATGCCATTAAATTATTGAAAAAGTCCATTGGATTTCCTTCAGTGAGCTACTGAGCAAAAATTAAATGGGAAGATGTTAGTTTCAATGCCTGATTTTCTTTATCACATAAGTTTCTGCATGATCAGAGAAATCTAGGAACTGACTGTGGTTTGGAACTCCTCTGCAGTTCACCTGAAGTGCTAACGTGATCAGGACTACCACGGTGTGAACCTTGGCTAGCAAATCTTGTTTGTCACTACCTAATTGGAAACACTGTTAAGGCATTCATCTTAAACCCTCATCAAAATAAGGCACCTTGTACCACCTTCAATTCAGGATTCATAGCAATGACCTGCCTACTAAAAATACACTTTGAAAGAATGATTGCATATTAGAAATGCAATGCTTTAAAAATACATCTGAAAGCAGAACATTCACTTCCCCTTAGGCTAATGGTTATAGTACTCATGTGTAAACCAGGAGGAAATGTATTCAGCTGTCCTTTCCAGCCTTAGGGAAGAGTGTTAGAACACAGTGTATGTATGCATGCCTTCTTCCTAAGCAGTTCTTTGTTTAGGATGCAGCACAGAGTAAACCTGAGCAGCAAGGTGTTTGTATCTAAGTGTGGCCTTTGTGAGGACATGCCAGGTGCTACATGCCATGCCACACACAGATCCATGACAGGCACCACCTAGGATGCAGCTGGGTCTATCAGTGACACTGGTCATGCCTCCATGAAAACATTCTTAAGGATGAGCAGAAAATGGTGGACAAAGAGAAGAAGAAACAGAGAAACAGCAGAAAAAATACCAGGGTGCTTGGGAGGCAGAACCTCTGCATGGCAGAGCAGGGCAATCACATGGATAATGCCTGAACAGAGCACGTATTTCCTGAAGGAACTGTAGCCCGTGTTGATTCCACACTGGAGCAAGTACTCACCAAAGTGATGACAACCTGTGTGGGTCCTGCACTGAAACAGAAGTGAAAGGGGCGAAGAAAGGAGCAGCAGAGTGAAACCACTAGTACTGATCATGTTACCCAACTGAGCGCTGCCTGTCCTCATTGAAGGGACAGGGTACAGTCTGAACTGATAAAAGGGGGTGAAAGGTGGGGAAAGCAGATGTGTTTGCATGGATATGGGCATGGGTGTGAGGTTGAGCCTGGGAATGAAATAATGGGCATGGAGAACTATAACCTATAGCTTAGTAGTTAAACTTGTAACTCATATTGAAAATTGATGTGAGAGGGAGAAGCATGCTGGAGAGATAACAGGGGCTAGAAAAGGGAGCCGGCAGCTGCAAGACAGAAGAAGCCAATCTGTGAAGATTGGAGAAAGGAGCAAACAACTTCAAGATAGGAGACACCAATCAACAGATACTTCTTGTTATCACAAGGTTGAAAGCCTGGTACTGGCATGTTTTGCAGTTAAAAAATGGAATATCACAACAACAATTTGTGCCAAGCAAGTCAAGGCAAAGGGTTTACTGTGAGTAAGGTCTCCAGGACCCCTGAGTGACACTGTGCAAGCAGGAGTTAAAGGCATGGTGTATGCTAATGATGTTCCGACCTTCTGATACATATGTATGGGTAAGTGATGTTTATGTATAAGATCCTCTAATATAAACCCAAAAAGCTTGAACCCTGGTGCACACACTAAGTGAAGCTATCTCCCATGTGCCCCATACTGAATAAACCCACCTGCTTCTACCTCTGGGGGTTGGAGGTTTATTTCTGCACATCTTCAGAAATGGGGGAGAAAAGATGTTTTTGTCAAGTTTGTTTTGATTGTTTCTCAATAGTTATTTTGATTGACAATAAATTAACTTAATTTCCCCAAGTCTAGTTTATCTGTGATAGTAGTTAACACATGACCTCCCTGTCTTTATTGCAACCTACAAGTTTTCTCACTCTTGTTCTTCCTGTTTCCACCAACCCTGTCCTGCTGAGAGAGAAAGTGAATAACCAGATAAGTGCACATTTGGCTGCTAGCCAGAGCTAACCCACCAGATATTATTATATCCTACTTACAGACATGTTAGAAACACTCCTAAGAACAGCACGAAAATCCAGTTTGTCTTCCAAAAGTGGAATAATATCAGTGTCATGATAGCATGACTTCTTTTACTCTGAAGGTAGTGGTTGCTTGCCCCACATGTCAGGTAGAATCTGAACCAAAAGTAGACAGCATGGTAACGCTGTATGAATAAATTAACAAACCAGAAAATAAGACTGGTTGTGTATTAAAAAGGTTTTGTGTCTCCTAAGCAAATATCATTGCTTGAAGCCTACAAAATCACATAACCACAGAATTCCACAGATGCATTAAATTCGGTTCCAGAGTAGAACAAAAAGGTGTGTGACAGTGCCAGTGATAGCAAATGATTGCTGTGATTTGTGTATATAAATTTACCCATACGATAACCAGATCTCATAGTAATGCCTTAAAACACAAAGGGTTGAACAATCTCATGCATAACACATTTGATGACATTTGCTCTGAGACAAAGAAGATAACAGAGACAGTAAATGTAAACTTCTAAACTGAGGATCACAGGCAATAGGAATTGTCATAACCACTTTAAAATGAATGTGGCACCTGTCAGCACAAATTTACAGGTGAAGAGAATGCTACTATCTATCTTCACAACAGCTAGGCAGATAGACTGTATGTTAATCTGCTCCTTCTATTTCTCTGTGACTTTTTAAAGGAGATTACTGTGATAGGACAAGGGGCAATGAGTGTCATCTGGAACAAGATGAACACAAACGTCTTCATGGTGAGGGTGACAGCACTGGAAGGTGCTGCCCACAGAAGTTGTGCAGTCTCCTTCTCTGGAGTCATTTAAAACCCACCTGGATTGTTTCTGTGTGACTGGATCTAGGGGACCATCCTCTGTGAAAATGGACTGGATGATCTTTGAGGTCCCTTCCAATCTCTAACATTCTGTGATTATGTGAATCATTAAAACCTGGTTGTGTAGTAAGTTAAAAAATTTCAGATAGCTCCAACAAGAAAGGAACTAAGGAGAATAATGTTTATAATTTGTTTGTGCAATGACTAGTTTGTCTTCATTTAGAGAAACTCCTTTTAATCACATAAATATTTTTTACTCTACACCTCATTCCATAATTCCACAGAAACTGTGTGTCAGTAGAAAGGAATTTGTAATTTCATTAACCTAAATTTCAGGATCACTCAGTTGCTTTAGTTAAATCAGGTGAAAAATACTGTGTATATTCTTAGTAAATGAAAATGATAAATCTCTGTAAAATGAAGAGATCACATTATGTTACTGTAAAAATTCTTAAGATCATGAAGCATTGGCTGTTCTATCAGAGCAGTGATTAATTGAATCTGAATTTGTAAGGGGATTCTGTCTGTTGTGTAATTAAATGCTATCAGAGCTTATTCTAAATTACTGTTAGGATATCCATTTAATAATTCTACAATGCATATGTTTCAAAACATTATGGTTGGGGATTAAAATTAGGAAAATTAAAATTAGTTTCTACTTTTAAAAATTTCACTGAATGAGTATTGAGAGAGAGGTTTAATATAAACTTTGATTCCAAGGAATAGGAGAAGTTACCTCTCAGATTCTTGTAAGGCATCCATCCTATGGAAGCAAAAAAGATATTAGAATGGGTTTATGATACTTTAGCAAATACATCTATATTGCTGAGGCAAATATTCATAATATTCTGGAAATACTAGTGGAAACAAAAGCATCAATCCTAGAATTATAGAATTCTCATGGCTGGAAAGGACCTTCAGGATCACCAAGTGCAGCCCTCATCCCAACATCTCCCTGACCCCTACACCACGGCCTTGAGTGCTCTAAACACCTCCAGGGATGGTGACTCCACCACCTTCCTTGGCAGCCTGTTCCAGCGCCTGACAACTCTCTCAGGAATGGACTTCTTCCTAAGAACCAGTCTAAAACTCCTCTGATGCAGTTTGAAATACTTAAGCAATCTGGATGTTAGCACTTTGCTCTCATTTCTGTTTACCATCTATGATCAACGATCAATGGCCTTGTTAGAGTATCTGCATTTGCTGAGGTTTAACAGCACCTTTCAGCATCTCTTTTTGCAAGTTCAACTGTAAACACTAGAATGGAAATAGTAATTTTAAATTCTCAAAATGAATCAATAAAAGAGACTAAATAATTCTGTCTTATTGAACTTGCTTTCGTTAATGAAAACTGTGTTTCTTTCATAGCATCCAGAAAGTGTCAGATAAAGTAAGGAAAATGAAGGTGGAGCCGTACTTCCTACTGTATATCAGGTGTAAATCTAACATATGTGTAGATCAGACAAGAGCACTGAGCTAGTACTGCAATTCTGCTTGAATTTACATTTCTAACAATTATGTTGCCAAATGGCTGCAACACCTTTCACTTCTCTTATACTTCTCTTTCTTGCTCATCTATCTCAGATTACATGTTTATGCCATATATGTGGCAAAGCCTTTCTGCATTCCTGTGTGGAGGAGGCAATGCTCTTCCCTCCCCCTCTATCTACATCATCATGGAATTCTTGTGCAGGTGACTTTTTGTTGAAAGTGACAGTCAACTACAGCAAAAAGAACTCCCTAGAAACTGCACGATTTTACTTGCCTCAGCACTTTCACAAGAGTGAAGAGACAAACATGCCCAGGGAGGGAATAGAGTCATTACCCCTGGAGGTTTTAAAAAATGTGTAGCTACAGCACTTGAGGCCATGGTCTAGGGGCAGGGAGATGTTGGGATGAAGGCTGGACTTGATGATCATGGAGGTCCTTCCCAGCTATAATGCTTCTATGATTCCATGCCCTCAGAGTCTAGTGATTTCAACACTCCCTGCATAGAGTGCAGGGATTCAGCCTAGCAGAGATGTTTCCCACAATCATAATTCCAATACTATGTTTGGAAAATGTTGCCCCACTATAGAAAAAAGCCTGGACACATTAGGAGAACACTTCATCAGCTATACTCCCAATAGGATTTACAGAAGTTATGGCTGCCACAGATATCATGTCTTGTCAATATCTATCAACTGGATTAAAGCTGAAGGCCAAGTTTTGGCAGTGAGAGTAGGCTGTCTCAGCACTGCATTCTACTTTTGTCTGTTTGTTTTCTGAACAACCTGTGCAATGCTTATGTTTGCTGTTCCAAATACCTAATGCTAATTAAGATAAGTATACATTACTTGGATGGTTGGTGCTACCACTTACTTACATCATTTCAGCAAATTGGATACCAGGAATAAGTTCTTTACTGAGAGGGTGGTCAAGCACTGGAGTGAGCACCCCGGTGTCGTGATCACAGCCCCAGTCCTGGAGTTTTAGACAAAATTGGTATCAGGAGGTGAACAGAATAGTCTTCATGGATAACTTCCATCTCAAGATACTCCATGATTCTAGAATCACAAATTCATACAAGAAATAGGTAAACTCCTTCCTTCATCCTTCTATTTGAATCAGATACAAAACAGCTGGAATAATTTGTAAGGTTTGAGCTCCAAGCAGATGCAGATAAGATGTTTGTTCTGCCAGCTGATACTCTCAGCATCACAGTGTTCATATAACTGTTTAATTTCAGGTTGTCATCCCTGCAGTTTTAATTCAAATGTTCACATTATCATAGTAATGATGAGGCTGGAAAAGACCTTAAAGATCATCCAGTCCAACCTAAAACTAACCAAGTAAAACTAAATATCTGACATCTAGATCATGCCACTCAGCACCTCATCCAGTCTAACCTTGAACACCTCCAGAGACGGTGACCCAACCACCTCCGTGGGCAGCCCGTTCCAAAACTGGATCATTTTTCAGTAAAAAACCTCTTTCTAATGTCAAGTCTAAACCTCCCCCGAGGTTGTGTTGAACAAGAATTATGTTGAGTTGAACACTTGTTTCTATGCTCCATGTCTATATAGAGAGAAATATCCCCTTCCTGAGGAGTTTAAGATGTTCTTAACATGCTTCAGGCTACATTTTGTTTACCATCCAGCAGCTGAAACTCCAGGTTACAGGAAAGAGATGATTACTTATTTATTATATCATTAATTCCTTACAGCACACCATTCTATTTCAAAAAAAACAGCAAACCAATTTAATGACTTTTAATGATCAAACCTATGTTTCTTAGATTACTTCTTCAGTCCCAGTCACATATACATGCAAAAGAAACTCACCTTTCTCTTTCTATTTTTTTTTCTCAAGAAATACAATTATGTCTGCAATTTCTTTAGAAGAAAGTTATCCCTGGCATTAGGACTTCCTTTTTGCTTGAGTAGAGGGACTCAGTCTGCACTCCAGAGAATTCATTGGGATTTTATATTATCACTTTCTGCTCTCATATTGCTTCCAAAAAGGTTATTTCTATGATTTAAGGCTGACAGTTTAAATAGAATATTCCTTTCTGGCCCAGTATTCCCACATATCTTATGTGAAATATACATATATTGATCTTCTTCCACATGTATATGCATTTTCTTTTTACCAGCCTGTTATCTATCACACTAATCAATGTTCATTTCATATCTGTAAGTATAACTACTCAATTTGGCCTGCAGATACTGTTTTTCCAGCATGGAATCATATTTTCTTTTAGGTTAGGATGTCAGGAATGTTTCAAATAATATTTATCATTATACTTCTTTTCATTTCTGACACATTTATTCTATTAATTTTTTCACCTTTCACACTGAACAGAAAGTAGATCGATTGCATGTATTGCGTAATTTGCAATGTTGTTAAAATATCTCTTATTTATGTTTTTTTTCTTGTGTAGAAGCTTTAATATATTATTTATAAATACATACATGAAAAGTTTAATGTGCTTTTTAACACATACCTATTATAGCTATCAGGTTCCAGAATAACAAAAATCATAGTATTTCCTTGGTATAGCAACAAAAACACAATCAATTTTAAATAGAACTATTCTTACATCTCAATTAGTAAATCCTAAGCAGAACTCTATTTCAGGAGTTCTGAAAGAATATTAAGTTTCATACCAAGTGAACTGCCAGAACTACTTTGTCTCTTGCATTCAAGTTTCATTGAGACTTCTGTCTCCCTGTAAGGCTGTTCCATTCAGATAGTCTTGCTAAGCAAGAAGCTGGCTCTCACAGTACTTCATACTGAATGAGGAACTTACTTGTAATCTGAAAATTAGATGCAGTGGTACTGCACGTATGTTTCAATTAAGTAGATTATGCTAGCTGCAGTAATATAAAAAGTATTGCAGAAATAGTAATAATAAACCCCCTAATTTAGACATTTGGATACCTGAATTTGAAGAAGTGGCCTTTAACTTCTTTGCTGTCATAAGTTCATAGAATGGCCAGGGTGAGAAGGGATTTTAAAGATAATCCGGTTCCAACCCCCCTGCATAGGCAGGGACACCTTGATCAGGTCAGGTTACTCAGAGTCCCATGCAACCTGGCCTTGAACTCTTCCAGGAATAGAGCAGCCACAACTTCCTTGGGCAACCTGTTCCAGCATCCCACCACCCTCACAAGAAAGTGTTTCCTAATGTCAAATATCAGTCTCCCCTCTTCAAATCATATTATCCTCCACCTTCTTCACAGAGCTCAGTCACTTCTTCAGGAGAGAGACCTGTTTTAGAAATAAATGTCCAAATATGCCATCTAACACATTTATAAAAGCACAGCAGTGCTAGTAGGACTAAACAAAGCAATACACACCTCTGTTTGTATTAATAAGCTGTTGCTTATTAATAAGGAGGGAGAAACTGAATACTTCATGCTGCTTAACCAGTGATACAGCCAAACAAGTGTTTGGCAAATAAAAGGGAGTCTTGAGGGGGCTGAGAGCATAGAGAAGAAGAATGATGCTCCACCTGCTCTTCTCGTTAGCTAGATGGAAAAGCCCTGCTCAGAGGTGATGTGTATGATCCTACTGAAGTAGGTTGGTGATAGCTCAAAATGTAACAGATGATCAGTACCAACATGCCTGCAGCAAGATTGGTGAAGGATAAAACAACAGAGACTGAGAACATGGCTGGGCAATACCAACACCCTTGAAGAATTTGAAATTAAAGTTATGTAGCCAGGCAAAAAACAATATAAACCCAAATCAAACATCAGAGAGGAATCTCAAGCCAATGTTACTAGCGATAGGTGGCAAGGAATTTGCACAAACTGCCTCAAACCCAGCAAGGGGGAAAAAAAGAGTTCAACAGCTTTTTCATTGCAACACTGGCAAGAATCCTGTGCTGGGCAAACTGTTCATCACAGATGACTTCAATATGTTGCTGTGGCAGCTGACATCTGGTGTGCAGCAATTGATCACAACAAAACTGGCAAGCTAAACAACAGTGAACTTATGCTGCTCAATAATTCGCTGGATTATAAGAAAGAGCTTGTACTCATCACCAATCTGACAAATCATGTTGGGAGCATCAATATTTATAAGCAGGTGGATTTCACTGTGAGAAACTTGCCTCAGATCAAGACATGGCACCATAAAGTAAAATCTACAGGATAACTACTTACGGTTCTAATCTTGACATGGCTGTCAACAAGGTTGACATCGCTGTGCAAAAAATCTTGCCAAATTTAATTTGCCTAACTATGGAGAAAGCTCACCAACTGGAAAGTATTTTGCATGAGGAATCCATGTTGGGCTTTTGCTTTTTTACTCTGTTGTGCTTCGCTGTGTTGTCCTTTTGTTGTTGTTGTTGCTAACACACATCTCTACAGAGCAGAACATGTTTATAAAGATGTATGACACAGTTTCCCAGAGAGATCAAACTGACTGGAAAAACTGAAGTGTAATGGATTTACAGTGGTGAATTCTGAAGTTGCACAATGTTGACTTGAAGAGCAGCTACTTCCAAGATAACATTTGACAATGATGTAGAGTAGAAAATGTCAGTGTAATAAACAGACACCCAGCTCTTAGAAAAAGAACTGATGTCATCAATAACCACAGAATCACAGAATCTTCCTGGGTGGAAAGGACATCCCAGATCACCAAGTCCAACCATACCCAAGCCCAAACCCTGATCAGACACCAGTACCAAACACACTCAACCAGGTAACATGTTTCTCTACCCAAGGTAATCTACATAAAGTTATTTCTGTCCCTCATCTGCTAAGATCACTGGCTTATGGGTCAGTAATACTTTTACTCATAAATACCTATGTGTACGTTGGATACTTTGTACTCTGTTATATGGTTTGTTATGTGAAAAAACCTCGGTGACTCAGTCAGCTTATTCTCAGTCATCCAGTCAGTACACCTGACTAAGCTTGCTTTTCCCATGCTTTAAAAAATACTATTCAAAAAAGTTCTAGTTTATTTTAAGTAGGAAGAATGCCACAATATAAACTACTTTTTGGCGAGTTTAGCTTAGATCAGTGTGGTTGTTTTCATAGTTTCAGCACAATCTGTTCAGTTTACTACACTTCTGTTAAATATTACCACAGATTTATTGTAAAAAAGGCAGTCTTTAGAATCTACTTAAAGAAATAATATGCATACCAGCATTTATTCATTAAAGTAATCCAAAATCTAAACTGCAAGTATCTTTGCTTTGCAGCTGTTCTATATCACATGGATCTGAAAAAGCTGCAGAAATTAAAAGACCTTGAGGTAAAACATATTATTTCAATATATTTACCCAAATTAAACTTGTTTAGTAAACAAGTAAAGTTTACAAGTAAAGTGTAAACTTTCCTGTTTCACAATAGTCATAGAATCATTATAATTGGAAGAGACCTACAAAATCCTTTCATAATTCTGGAGACAATGACAAGTTTTAAGAGACATAAAGTGATAATTTAGAATCTTTAAAATGTATTAGGAAGCTCTTCCTCATGGAAAGGGTGATCAGACACTGGAATGGACTGCCCAGGGCAGCAGTAGAGTCCCCATCCTTGGATGTGTTTAAGGACAGACTAGATGTGGCTCTTAGTGCCCTGGTCTGGCGGATGTGCTGTTTTTAGGTCCTAGGTGGGGCATGATGAGCTGAGGTCTTTTGCTGCCCCAATAATTCTGTGATTCCGTGATTTTATTAATTTCAGTCTTCTACACCCATAATATCTTTTCCAAAGAAAAACAAAGACAAGGAGCCAATGGGGAATGAGTGTGCCAGTAAAAAATTTCAGATTTAAAACATAGATGAGTATCATTATCATTTTTCATCAGAAAAAAAAATCCTAGAATTGATAAATTAGAAACTAACTCCAAATAGAATATTGAACTTAAAATAGTCAATGAGATTGGAGTGGAAAAGCTACAGAGTCTAGTTCCTCCAGCTTGCAACATAGATAACAAGGGATTTTTTTTCATTCCTGCAATCTGTAGGCCAAAGTCTGTAGGGCAGACATTCTTTCAACTAACTGACAAATCATTAAATAATTCCTCAAATTCCAAAATCTAGCTGAGATGCAGAGATATTTCCCAGTCACATTACTACAGGACATTTAAAATGTAGCAGTGGAGAAGTTCCCTGAGGTTCAGGTCAGGAATTACATAGCATTCTTCACAAAATTGTGGTTGTTAATTTTCCTTTTAATCTAGGGATGAAATGAAGTATTTAAGAGTTCTTTAAGCATTCTACTTATGGAAGACTCCTTATTGCTACAGTATCTTAAGTGATAAAGTAATCTCAGGCAAATAACTGTAGGGACAATTAATTACTGTCCAAATACTTGGTGCAATGGTACATCTCAGTCTTCCTGCATGACTTCTCAACACAGGAATGTGTGTTATCTTATCTGCAAATGCGAGAACCTGAGACAAATATTCTTTAAAACATCAATCAAAGGAAGGATTGGAAAACAGTTTAATAGAAGACCTGCATAAATCTCCTAGGTTTATCTTCCCGATGCTGCTACTGTTGAATGAAAAATGGATATGATTTTGTTGTTGTTTTTCTTACAAAAAAAAATTCAATTTGAAAACCATCTGAGATTTATTGAGCTTGCAAAACAAGGTATTCTCTAAGGAAAGAGAAATTCTGTACCAATACTACAATTGTACAAAGTAGCAACAGATGCAGGAAGGAACAAGGGTTTCATGCAATGTCTGAGAGTCTGAATTATGTCCTGATTGTCTATATAAGCTGCCTGCTTTAAAGGAATTAATTTTGGTTAACTTATTGGTTAACTTATTAGTTAGCCAAAAATTGTTTAACTTAATTATTATAACTTATAACTTATTTGGTTAACTTAATTAACTGATTAGTTAATTTTTATAATCAGTTGATTATAAAAAGTGATTTAGATTTCTGGTTTATGGTCCCTCTTAGAGAGCAGTTAGTGTCACAAGTCAGACTTACTCAGGTCTTTGTCAAGCAATACCATCCACTGAATATGCCTTCAAAAACCCTCTTACAGTATAGTTAACACTGGAAGTACAGTATTTGTTGTTTTGACAATTCATTTAGCCACCAAAGTCTGAATGAATCTAGTGAAACGCTGCATCGCACTGAGAATTGTTGCTCTGAGACATGACCAGGATTAGCTGATTACATACAGAGAGGTCACACACATTCAGGGTGCAAATTAGAGTGGAAATGTGAAATAGCCCTTTAAAACCTGTGATTCCTAGTGTTCCTGCAGATGCCAACCACGCAAAAATTGGCCACAACTCTAGCTGAGGTGCCAGGCACACAGCGCTGAACAACTACATCCCTTTGAGACCAGAAACTATGCAGACCATTATCTGAATCACTGAGGCTATAACACACCCAGAATATCAGACCAGGTCAGTAAAAAAATGTTTTCACTGTCTTTTGTCTTCCAAAACAGGAATGAAAAGGGCTGCTCATTTTGCCTTATTCAGTATTTCAGAAGCAGGCTGACTCATTCAGAAAATGGAACACATGCTATCCTAACCAGTGGATTTTTAAGTAATTTAATAAACCTTGCTAGGGGCTTTACTAACTTGTAAGTTAGAGGTTAGAACAAGAGGATGGCCTATGTGTCCAAGCCAGCCCATTGTACATCACAGAATGCACAATTCCCACTGTTGAGAGTATGGAAAAGGCAGCACAGGGCTCACTGCAGGAAAGCAAAGTTATCCTTAAGTGGAAATCGCACTTCCCAGATTTACTTCAGATTTCTATCTAAAGGCCCTTTACTGTGAAACACCCACTGGTTGGGCAGATACTCTAATCTATATGTTTTAAAACAGTCAAGTACTGCACATCATCTCCTACTCCTCTTGAGCAGGAGTGTTGGAGCTCATAAGTTGTCACATTCCTCAGCGGCTATTACTGACATGAATTCTTAGGCACAGACTGAACACAGGTGCAGACATAATTTAGATACCTAAATCTCAGGTCATGGTAAAAATGCAGGCACATCTTTGTTGAGAAACAATGTGAAAATCAAAGAATCACTGAATTATTGAGGCTGGAAAAACCCTGAGCTCATTCAGCTCAGTCTGTGACCTAACATCACCACATCAGCCAGACCAGGGCACTAAGAGCCACAGCCAGGCTGTCCTTAAACACCCCCAGGGATGGGGACTCCACCGCTACCCCAGGCAGTCCATTCCAGTGTCTGATCACCTTTTCTGTGAAGAAGGGCTTCCTAATATTGAGCCTAACCCTCCCCTTTAAACAACTACTGCAATCAAACCTCTATCAGTCCATGGCATTGCCTGTCTTGCACAACTTTGTGACTCAATGCATAAATTAGTGACACTGGACACTGGAGTTTTAATATCTTTTCCGTGAAGCAGACATCAGCACTCTCAATGACAATTTGACTTGTACGTGTTAGCAAAGCATTCTGGATTAGGCAGCTAATAATCAGTGCACATTATGCTTATGTAAAGTATCCATCCTTTTCAATTAGCAAAAACAAAAAGAACAAAGCAGCTGACTTTTGTTCGTTGCCCAGATCAATTATAGCCCGCAATCACTATGCAGCAAACTACACGTCATGGGCAAAATGTATTATAAAGATTTCCATACTTTACCAATATCCATGCAACTACACTTTATACAGGGGCATACCTGTTGCAGAACATAATTATGAATCAATGGGGAATTTTTCCATGAGTTTTTCATGTGCTAGAAAGATTTCCTTCCTGAAAATAATTTCTCTTTGGATTATCTAAAATATTTCAATTGCTTTTCTTTGCTGCGTGAGGACACAGACCACAGAAATGTTGCTCAGATTTTTCAGATGTGTCTGCCATGTGTCTTAGAATCACACAACAGTTTAGGTTGGAAAGGACCTGAGAGATCATCTAGTCCTCCAATGGGCAAGGACATCTCTCACCTGACCAGGCTGCCCAGAGCCCCATTCAACCTGGCCTTGAAACACTTCCAGAGGTGGAATTCCAGAGATGATTGGTATTAACCTTTAGCTAGAAGGCCACTTGACAGACACTAAAAATACGTGATTGGCTTCCACTGAGACAAAACCATTTTTCTGAAGTGAAGAGGAAGAACTATTCAGTCTACACAGACTCACTCTTATCCACATGGACAATTAAATGCATTCCCAAGCCCACATTCACAACCAGGTCTACTCTACACAGTGTTAAAAAACAGGTCAGTGCTCTACGCAGCCTTAGCACCTCACAGAAGCTGAAGAGCCTGAACACTCAGAAGTGCACAGAGGTGCTGGATTTCCCACTTATTCTTTATTCTGAGCAAATTAAAAGAAGTACTGTAAAGTATACTTAGTGTTTATGTTGAACAGATTATTTCAGAACACTAACATCCTGGGCTGGAAATACTTCAGACCTACTACAAGAAGGAGTCTGTATAGGAATATGAATGTTAGGTGAGCTCATTGAAAAGCCTAAAAGCTTCGATCCATTTTGCAAGGTAATGTGTAACCCTTGAATGTGGACACAGCCTTTTTTACTTTCTCCAAGACTTGAATATCAATAATTGAATATGAAATTGAGCCAATTATATTCACCAATTAGAACAAATGTTGTTGTTTAGAGCACTACGACAGCACATAAAGCCAATTTAACTTAGGGTTTATGCTAAATCACAAAATGTTAGCGATTGAAAGAGATCTCAGAAGATCATCTAGTCCAATGCTCCTGCCAGAGGAGGATCACTGAGATCCAGTCGCACCATGGATGCCATGGTCTGGCTAATGTGGTGATGTTAGGTCCTAGGCTGGGCTGGATTAGCTTCTTAGACGTCTTTTCCAGCCTCAAAAATTCTGTGATTCTGTGAAATCAGCTACATGAACTTTTTTATGATTTTACCTCATCACAACCTGTCTAGATCTTCTTTCAAAACTAATAAGCACCAGGTGACTGCATACATTAACAGTAATCACTCAGAGGAAAAGAATAATCAAGAGAAGCAAGAGCTTGAAGAGCAGGGGGAAAGTAATTTCTTTAAAACAATGTGTTTACCTTTCCTGGAGAAAAAAACTTCTTAAAAAATGTGTCTACTTTTCTAACACCCCTGGATCAAAAGCATGAAGGAACAAGGCAGAATGCCAGGAATGTCAGAGCACTGAAAACAAAATGCCAATGAAATCAGAGAAGGTTGAATATTAATGTGAGAAAAGAGAAAGGTCATACACCTTGTCATGAGAATAAGCAAGGCATTTTAATACTTCATAGCGAAAGGAGCTGGAGTATATCATCAAAAAGAACACCGTTATCACAGCTCACTTGTTACACATTTAGCAGAAAACTTTAAAAGAAAGATGTGAGATTTTAGCTGTCACAGAACATTTGAGCAATATGTCATTTATAATTTTAAAATTAACAACCTCACCAGGAATAAAAAACACAAAGAAAACACTTGTAGGCCCCTCACTTCAAGAAAGACATTGAGGGGCTGGAGGGGATCCAGAGGAGCAACAAGGTTGAGGAAGGGACTGGAGGGAAAGGCTGATGAGGAGAGGCTGAGGGAGCTGGGGTTGTTTAGCCTTGAGGAGACTCAGGGGGGACCTTCTCTCTCTCTCTAACTCCCTGAAGGGAGCTTGTAGTCAGGTGGGGGTCAGGCTCTTCTCCCAAGCAACTAGCACTAGGACAAGAGGACAAGAGGACAGGGACTGAAGCTGCCCCAGAAGAGGGTTAGGTTGGATGTTAGGAAGCCCTTCCTCAGGCAAAGGGTGATTAGAGCCTGGGATGGACTGCCCAGGGCTGTGGTGGAACCTCCATCCCTGGAGATCCAGACTGGATGTAGCACTTAGTGCCCTTGTCTGGCTGATGGGGTGATGTTAGGTCCTAAGCTGGACCTGATGACTTTAGAGGTCTATTCCAGCCTCAATAATTCTGAGGTTCTGTGAAAAATGGAAGCCCATGTTTCTCTAAAAATTCCCTTAAAATCAATTCATGAGCTTGAGATTTTGGTTTAAGAGGATCAACAATATATGTAGTCTCCTTAAATGTACTGAGGACAGGTTGAGCAATAAATGAATGTATTCAAAGTTTCTTATGTTTTATAACCGGTAAAGTCAAGCCACCAGAGTTAAATCTGGTTATTCGGCATGTCATTAATTTAGTTGAAAAGTGGAGAATTATAACATTATTCCCATTCCCCTATATTTGAATAATCAACATTTAAAAAAACAAATCAAAGCATAGATAAACCAACAAATTATTAAGATATTTTTTCTGTCCTTTTTTGATGACATTATCTTGAATGTAAGTAAAATTTCTTTTGAAAATAGTGTCAAAACGCCATTTTCCAAACTAATTTCATAGTCATCTTAGAAATCTCTTCTACAATGCTGAAATTATAAATTTGAAGTAAGAATGCTATTTTAGACAAGAAATAAAATTGTCAGTCCTTTTTAAAATTGAAAGTCAGTTTTATTGGAATTAATTGGGAAGCAGAAGAAAAAATATTTCCAATGGATTTCAATATAATTCACTTGCTTCTACAGAAGATAATGAAGACTTAAATGGAAAATGCCCTTTTCAGTTATAATAATTTTTAATTTTCTAATAATAAAGATATCTGAGAAAGCACTGTTATTCTGGTTATATTAGCTGGAATATACAGAAGGATGGGAATTAATTGACTAAGAATATGGTACAGCAGAAGAAATAGCTGAAAAATGCTCCCAGTACCTTCTGCCAAAACAGTATTCCAGCTCTTTAACAAATAAAGAATAACAGCTAATTACAAAGAGGATGGCTAAATGCAATACATCTCAAGCTGTAGCATTTTGTGCCCCAGCTAAAGCAGCAGCAAGGAACTACAGACCTGTCAGTCTGACACTGGTGCGGGAGAAGTTTATGAAATAGGTTGTTTGGGTGCCATCACACAGCACATACAGGATGACCAGGTGGTCATGTCCAACCAGCAGGGGTTTATGAAACTTATCACTAAGTTGATCTCTTTCTACAGTAAAGGATGCACCATCAGTCCATTGGCAAATGACACTGAAATAGATGGATGTGTTGATCTGCTGGAGGATAGGGAGGCTCTACAGATGGACCTAGACAGGCTGGATTGAAAGGCTAAAGTCAACTGTATGAGGTTCAACAAGACCAAGTGATGGTTCCTGCAATTGGGTCATAACAACCCCATGGTAGGCTTCAGGCTTGGGGACCTGTGGTTGGGAAGCTGCATATCAGAAAAGGACCTGGGTGTATTGACTGACCATTGTCTGAATATGAGTTAGCAGCATGCCCCCGGGTAGCCAACACTGTCCTGGCTCTATTAGAAACAGTGTGGCCAGCAGGAGTAGGGAGGTGACAGTGGTGAGGCCACTCCGGGAATTACTGTGTCCAGTTCTGGTCCCCTCTCTACAAGGACATTGAAGTGATGGATCGTAACCAGAGAAGGGAAACAAGGCTCATGAAATATCTCGAGCCCAAGTCCTGTAAGGAGCAGTCAAGGGAACTGGGGTTATTTGACTTAAAGGAAAGGAGGCTGAGGGGAGACCTAATCTCTCTACAAGTACCTGGCAGGAAGTTCTAACAAGGAGGGATTCAGCCTCTTCTCTCTGGTGAAAAGCGATAGGACCAGAGGAAATGGCTACAAGCTGCTCCAGGGGAGGTTTAGGGCGGATGTTAGGAACAATTTCTTCATGAAAAGGACTAGCAAACATTTGAAGATGCTGCCCAGGGCAGTGGTGTCCCTGGAGACATTTAAAAAACAGATAATACTCAGCAACATGTTTACAGGTGACTTGTAAATGCTAGGTCAAAGGTTGGTGTTAATTGTCTTAGATGTGTCTTATAAACAGAGATATTCTGGGATTCTCTAATATGAAGTATCTCTGCTGGGAAAAGAGGGAATACATTTCAAGTGTCACTTTTACTCCTGTTTCTACCATTTTCTTGTAATTCAGATTACCCATAAAGGGGGAAAGAGAATAAAAACGTGGGAGATATAAAGAAAGGTATTTGTTACTTGGTTACAGTTCTTTTCCCAGAAAGTCACACTTGCAGCTGACAGCACAGTCTCTATTCTCTATTCTAGAACATTTGCCTCCTAGTCCCAGTGAAATGCTGGGTTTTCCTTCTCCCCATTTCAGCCTCTGAAGCAAAATATTACATTATGAGTATCAAGATATCAATATCAATTTTCTTCCCTCCCTAACCACAGTTGTTACACCAAAGTATTGTCAACAGAAAATTTCCACGTGTCTTGGAAGGAAAGCAAATAAACAAGGATTTCAGGAAGGCTACCTAAAGAAGAAATGTACATTTTGCACAGATCAAACAAGGTTTTTTTTTTTCTCCCTTTTCCTTTCTTTTTCCTTTATTTCCTTTATCTTTGTATTTCTAGGGCACAAGGGGCACAAGAATAAGTAAGATATGAAATGATCTGGGAGAAAATGTTGAGCAAGCTTAATAAGGAGTTATTCAGTAAGAGTTATTTTGTACTTTATTGTACTGTAATATTGTAATTATCACTTTTGTAAACAAAGACTTAAATTAACATCAATTTCATCCTTTAGTGTCTTCATTATTAATCCTGTGTTCAAGTTATCCCCTTGTTATCCAGGAGGTATGAGTTAGAGACCTGCTGATCTGTTTGGATCCCCACAGGTCCATGGGACAGGGTGGGATTCACCCCAGAGTGATGAGAGAGCTGGCAGATGAGCTTGCTAAACCACTCTCCATAATTTATCAGAAGTCATGGATCACAGGTGAGGTCCTGGATGATTGGAAGTTGGCAAATGTGACCCACACACACAAGAAGGGTCAGAGGATGATCCAGGTAACTGTAGACCTCTTAGCTTCACCTCAGTTCTGGGCAAAGTTATGGAATGGTTAGTGCTAACTGCTGTCATGGAACAACTGTGTGACAGCCAAGAGATTAAGCCCAGTCAACATGGGTTTAAGATCTTGCTTGACTAACCTGATCTCCTTTTATGATCAAGTAACTCAACTGTTTGATGAGAGGAAGGCTGTGGATGTAGTGTATCTGGATTTCAGTAAAGCATTCTACACAGTCTCCCATGATATACTCCTGGCGAAGATGGCAGCAAGGGGCTTTGACAGGACTATTCTATGCTGGGTCAGGAACTGGTTGGATGGACGAGCCCAGAGAGTGGTGGCAAATGGTGTTGCATCCAGTTGGCGACCTGTTATTAGAGGTGTCCCCCAAGGGTCAGTGTTAGGTCCCGTTTAACATCTTCATTGATGATATTGATGATGGGTTGGAATCCATCATCATGAGCAAATTTGAGGATGACACCAAGCTTGGAGCCCATGTTGATCTGTTGGAGGGCAGGAAGGCCCTGCAGAGGGACTTGGACAGACTGGAGAGATGGGCAGACTCTAATAGGATGAGTTTTAATAAGTCTAAGTGTCGGGTTCTGCANGAGAAAGGCAACTAGAATGGTAAACGGGCTGGAAGGTAAGCCCTATGAGGAGAGGCTCATGGAGCTGGGTCTGTTTAGCCTGGAGGAGAGAAGGCTCAGAGGTGACATCGCTGTCTATAACTATCTAAAAGGTGGTTATGGTCAGGCAGGGGTCGGTCTTTTCACCCTGGTCTCTGGAGACAGAACAAGAGGTCACAGTCTTAAGCTCCATTGGGGGAGGTTTAGACTTGGCATTAGGAAAAGTTTTTTCACTGAAAGAGTGATCAGATTTTGGAACGGGCTGCCCGCAGATGTGGTCGAGTAGCTGTCTCTGGAGGTGTTCAGGGTTAGTCTGGATGAAGTGCTGAGTGGCATGATCTAGAGGTTAGGTTTACTTGGTTGGTTTTAGGTTGGACTGGATGATCTTTAAGGTCTTTTCCAGCCTCATCATTACTGAAATTTCTGTGAAATTAATTTTAAAAAAATAATACTT
The DNA here is from genome assembly GCA_013397515.1 of Upupa epops. Lineage (NCBI taxonomy): Eukaryota > Metazoa > Chordata > Aves > Bucerotiformes > Upupidae > Upupa > Upupa epops. Next base: position 29,172 of record VZRI01009995.1, read on the forward strand.
TTCTGTTAGGAAAATCCTAATGAAGTAATAGCCATATCACATTCCACAGACTTTTAAATACCAAGATAATTCTGAAATTTTCACGGTCAGGATTTCTTTTCAGCTTCCAAAGTCACACCATTTCTCCCACCCTTCCCCAGCCTCTGTCCAGAAGAAACACCACTGTTCCCTCTAATCAGAGGCAAGCAGAGACAGACAGACTGAATTTTCAAATCTATCCAGGTTGTTAGAAACCAAACTATAGTTTTCCTAGATTTTTTTTTTTGCAATTAAGGAAATGCATGCAGAGACTGAAACCAGGCTACCAGGATGGGACACTTGATGACTTAAGTAACTGGCATGTTCACACAGCAACATGGACATAATCCTTAGTTCATTTGGGCTATTTATCTGAGGAACTTTGCTTTTGTTACTTCATCCTTGCTCACAGCAGAGTTTAAACACATTAGGGGAAAATTGTGAAGATCATTATTTTCATGTCTTTTCTGAGTGGAAAACCTGGAAAGTGAAGAAAAAAATTCCTCCAATTTAGTTTAAGAACAAGGAAAAAAGTCTTTGCCTTTCTAAAGCTACCTAGTGTAAATCTGATGTCTAATTAAAAATATTTCTTGGAAAGCATGGCTTCGCTCAAGCTCTGCTAAAACAAACTCCTTGCCTACAGGATAGTTTTCCATTGAGGTGCAATTTCCAGAATCAGTGCTACAGGTTACCTCTGGCAATGTTAGAGAAAAGCATGTTAGAAGATTTCTCTTATCTCTTGAGGACTAAGATCATGAAAAAGGGAAGAACGTTTTGTATATGCCCTCTACCCCAACCTGTCTACAGCTCAGTCCCACTTGTAACACTTGAAAGTCACTCATGAAAAAGTGTGTACAAAACTCTTCAACTATTTCAAATGTAAGAAATGATTTTTCACCCTGCTCTTGCCCTCTGTTGCCTTAATCTTTCTTCTAATACAAAATTTATCAGATTTGGGATTTTGTTGACGTCTGCAGAATATTATCTCTATATTTCTCTAGTAAGCTCATGCCTTTATTATGTGTGTTTATTTTCATTTCTACAGTGAGCTTTACAAGGCATATTACTTCTTTGCTGTTCCCACTAACCCGAAAGACCTTTTGTTTTTTAATTTTTTTTTATTATGATAGTTTTATAAACATCTGAACTGCTCTGACAAGGCTATTTTCAAAAAACAGTAGAATTCTGTCACAGCTTTCTTAAAATGACTTCACTATCCAATGATTGACTACTTTGAGAACAGGCCGAAAGGGAGGGATTAAGGAGGAATGGAGAAATTAAACCCTTTTGATACTGTAATACTGTATATATTTCACAAATCTCAAAAGGCATAAGTTTCTATCTAAAACCTCTGTCCTTATTAAAAAGGCACAGTAGTGCACACCTGTGGCATTAAGGTGGCCATTGTTAGATAACAATGTTGAGATAGTTTGTGCTTACATGTTTAGGGTCATGAAGTGGTCATATAAAAAACCAAAAATCATTACAGAATTCTTTGCACCTGGCTGTTACTCAGCATTGTGTAAATCAGTGGACTGGTTTTCGTTCCTTTACTCCTTATAGGCAATGGAATATTGGATCCATGAAACTGCTGTATCCACAGTAATGGATGTCTCTATAAGCTGCTTACAGAATTCACAGGATCACTGAGGCTGGAAAAGACTCAGTCCAAGATCATCTAATCTATTCCATGACCTGACATCACCACATCAGCCAAACCAGGACACTAAGTGCCACATCCAGTCTGTTCTTCAACACCTCCAGAAATGGGGGCTCCAAAACTGCCCTGGGCAGTTCATTCCAGGGTCTGATCATCTTTTCTGTGAGGAAGGACTTCCTAACATCCAACCTAACCTTCTGCTGGCACAGCTTCAGGCCCTGCTCTCTTGTCCTGGAGCCCAATCTAATCACACCTGAATGTAACCTCACTTCAGGGAGTTGTGGAGAGAGAGAAGGTCTCCTCTTCTCCAGGCTAAACAATCCCAGCTTCATCAGCATGTCCTCATCATAATTCTCCTCAACAGCCCTCCAGTCCCTTGCCTAGCCCATTGCTCCTCTGGACCCTCTCCTGCCCATTAATATCTTTCTTGAAGTGAGGGGCCCAGAACTGTCCCCAGTACTCGAGGGCAGGACTCAGCAGTGCTCAGTACAGAGGGAGAATTACATCCCTAGTCCTGCTGGCCACAATATTCCTGATACAAGCCAGGATGACATTGGCTTTCCAGGCCACCTGGGCACACTGCTGGCTCTTCAGTCCTCTTCAATCTATTCATTAATGACTTGGATGAGGGATTAGGGTGCACTGTCAGCAAGTTTGCTGATGACACAAAGCTGAGTGGTGCTACCGGCACCCTGGCAGACGCTATACAGCAAGACCTGGACAGGCTACAGAGCTGGGCAGAGAGAAATGTAAAGAAATACAAGAATAAGTGTAGAGTCTTGCATCTGGGCAAGAACAATCCCAGGGACCAGTATAGGTTGGGGCTAATGGGTTGGAGAGCAGTGGAGGAGAAAGGGACCTGGAAGTCCTAGTGGACAACAGGATGGCTATGAGCCAGCAGTGTACTCTTGTGGCCAAGTGAGCCAACAGGATTCTGGGGTGGATCAGAAGGGGGGTGGTTAGCAGATCGAGAGAGGTTCTTCTCCCACTCTCTTCTGCAGTAGTGAGACCATATCTGGAGTATTATGTCCAGTTCTGGGCCCCTCAGTTCAAGAAGGACACAGAGCTGCTNTCTAGGTGATCCTGTTGTGGCAGGAGGATTGAACTAGATGATCTTTCGAGGTCCCTTCCAATCCCTAATGATTCTACGATTCTGTGGAACCTTTCAGCTATGTCCACTGCAGTCTTGAATTTTAATACAGAATTTATCTCCATAGTGTTTGACAATCTTTGTATAATATTTGCACTCTTAGCTTCCCAGTGAAGTAGGGCAGTAATATTGTGGTTTACAGACCCTAATACTTAGGGTGCACTAAGGGAGGTAAGGGGGTTGAGTCACCGTCCCTCGACATGTTGAAAAGAAGTGTTGATGTTGCATTGAGGACAGGGTTTAGTTGTGCTGATAGGGCTAGGGAAAGTTTGGACTCAATTATCTTCTCTTCCAGCCAAAACTTTTCTATGATTCTATGACTGTCTGAATGTAAGAAACCTCATCAGTAAAATGTCTCTTAATCTGTATTGACAATTAATATGACCATATCCCCACAAAAAGAACCTGTCACCAATACTGAACACTGTACAGCCAGAGGAATACAAAACATATGTGTAACTGATCCTCAAATTTCCTTCTAGTCAGAAGTTTGAGTTGTAGAGTTTTTCTCAATAGGTACCAAATGCAGCAGTAACATTTGCCTTGAAAAAATTGTCTCTGAGGAAATTCTGTTACGTTTTGGCAAGATTTGGCTATTTCCATAACAGGTTACATGTCACTATGCAATTTTTTTCACAGTTCATTACCAGACTGCATGGCAGCTTGCTGTAAAATTAGGACAGAGCAGTCGCCCGCTCACCACACACTTTGGCAATGCTGCCATAGACACAGAGCTTTTAAACTCCCTAGCAACTAGAAAAATAATCTTAAAGCTGTCACAAGTCACTGTGCTCAAGTTTCCTGGATCCTACCTCTTTTAATTTGTATATTTAGTGGGAACTGAACACTACTGAAATTAATTACCTCAGCAATTAAATTCGATGCAAGTGTTCTAGTCTTGGCTTTTGGAATCTTTATTTCCCTGAAAATTATGGATGATATTATATAAATTAAATTAATTCCTCCTACAAAGAGAATTAATTAAAATATCCAATCATTAGCAGATCCAAGAAACTCAGATGTTCTGGCATGTTAGTAGTTTCAACTCTGAATGATGACATGAAAAACATTCTTGCAAAATATTATAAAAAATTCAAAAGCCTTCTATAAAATATATCACCAAACAATCTTGAAGCCTGTGATGTAAGTGGTGCATACCTTGAGATGAAGAGAAACTGAATGCATGTACAGGAGTGTAGCAAAGGAATACTAAGAAGGACACCTATTCAAGGACAAAGTCTACAACACAAGGACAGGTAGAGAACTATAATACTTACATTTCTTTTATCAATTAGTTTCATTCTAATTTTGTTATGCTAATTTAGTCAGATTTAGTGTTAGGAGTGGCAGTGTTTGATGTATTTGGTCATGTAAATTTATAGTGAAAAAATGCGTGAGATTTCAAAGTCAGAAGCATAGCAGTAACCACAAATATTTTGCTAGAGTCAATTAAAACAAGAAAATATATTCTAATCCTGCTATATTTCAGATTTTTCAACTAATCTGAGTAAATATTGATGGCATTGACATCCCAAATACGCATGAAATTCAGTAAGGAAAAACACATAGAACTACTCTATATTAAGTTATATGTAAGTTGTTAAACAACAGTTCTGTTCTTCAACATCAGTGTTGTATATAACTGTTTCCATTTCAAACTGAGATACAATATCTTTTATGGAACCAGCGAGATAAGCCTTCTGAGCATCAAAATCCTTGCTGAGGAAAGATCCATTTTCTTCACTTTGGTAGATGCCCTTCATAAGGACTGCAGTGTAACTCTCCATCATTTTATCTGGTCTTCTGTGCTTCAAGTAGATTCTGCACAGCATCCTAGTGAAGGCTGTCTATTTCTCTGTGTTGAAGTCTTTGGCCATGAGAACAATGGAGAAGTGTGTCACTTTTCTCAAGGCTGGAGAATCTTGAACTTCCACAGTGGTGATGTAGAACCATGGCCTTTTATATTGGCCAAACACAAATGTATGAAGTAATTTATTTTCATTTGTGAAGCAGCACTTCTGCAGCAACAGACTCCTCAGTTCAGCTGTGACAGATGGGTAACACTAAACCCTCAAAGCATCTCCATTGCTGTCTTTTTCAATCAGCCCCAGTGCCAGCAGCAGTTGTGCCTTGGGTGCTGATATCTTCCATTGCTGATTCAGCCCCAAAGAGCTGTTAGACAGTGAAATGGTCTTCCAAGGGAAGTGGTGGATTGCTCAACTTTAGACAATTTTAAGGCTCAGCTTGATAGGGTTCTGGGCCAGCTCATTAAAACCGTACCTTGCTTTAAGCTGTTGGACTAGGTGTCCCCTGAGGTCCATTCCAACCTGCAAACCTGTGAATCACTTATATAAGATATATACATATATAAGTCTTAGATATACATACGTATAACATATATATATACTATCTTTATAACACTTACAGAGACTGTGTCTTATAGATGACTATCTTCTCATAACTGTCAATTGGAAAGGGTGTTATTCACATCCAGACCTTGTCTGGATCTTGAATGTCGGCGTGTGTTTAATACACAGCAAAGCAAAATTGTAGAGGATGTTTCAGGTTGTAACAGTGAATGCATTTCCAATTACAAGTTATGAACACTTACAGATTCCTGTGTGAATCTTATGCTGTAGGTTGGTTTTGGTAGTCATTTTTTTACTAGTCATAAGCAAAGCTCCCGCTCAGTTCCCTAGAACTGGAAGTCTGATACAGACAGCAGGAGTTAGACCAAAAAGTATAAACATAGATTGAACTGTCATGCACTCCTCTAACTTTGGCTATTAATCTCTAAACTGTCCATGAATTTCTAGTACATGACAGCTGGATGAACTTGTTAGTATATGCAAAAGTCATTAATTATTCATCTCTAATTAATTATACTGAAGATTTTCCTTCTTGTACTGTTGCTGATTATATAAGCTAAGTGTCCTAGAGCTGCTTGACTGATGCAAAATCCCAAATGAAGACGCTGAATACATGCCACTAATAAGGCTGGTACACCTCAGTTCAAAGGAAGAGCACTTTGATAGGTGGTATATGTTGGATGGGAATATGTCTGTGATGAATCTGCACTATTGACTGTGTTCTGAAATTACCAATGTGAGCTTTAAATGCTTAAAGTTTACTTGTGATCCTCACTGCCAAAACCACAGCATTTTCCAAAATAATTTCCTTTATACTAACCCTTGTTGCTCAAGGGTTACTAAACCAGCCCTGAGCACATATCTATTCACATGGACCAGAAACTCTGTAATGCTTCTGCTCAACTAGGAATTACAGACGATGCCACAACAGTTATCAGAAAATATTCATTATTCTTCTGGCAACTTGTGTATACTAAAAAGCATTGCTATCAGTAAATGAAAGAATATATTCTCAAGTCAATATCGGGTTTTTTTTTCAAAGAAAGAGAATGGAGATACTACACAAAGTAGCTGTGTTACATAATTTCAACTACTAAATTCCTGTGTACATCAACTGAAGGCTTTAAGCACACAGGAAGCTACCCAAAGGACCTCTGCTACCAATTAGAGGAGGATTATCCCAGTGCAGAACTTAACAATAGAATAGCACAGTGGTCCTTCTATAAAGACTACAAGTGAATCAGCAAGAAGCTCTGCTACCTAATATGCACGTAAATAATGCAGGTGACTTGACTTCTAAAAATAGTGTATTTAATTTCTTTCAGATATTGATTATGCAAAAGGACTTCAGGCACAATTCCTTGCAAGAAAAGGGAGATGAGGACAGGTTGTGGTTGATTATTTTCTCCAGTTGTGGACTGCCCCTAGAAGTGTGTTCTGGAGTCACTGAGAGCCCTACCTGGCAGACATCTCTGACATCAGTGCTGTGAAATGCCTAGATGTAAAGGAGCTGGGATCTTCAGAAGATTCAGACTCAAGACACAGGTGTTTGGTTTCTGTCCTCTCCTTCCATATCAGTCATATAGTACACTACAAGTAGAAATCCAGAGACATAAATGCAAATCAATTTTGTAAAATTTAAGTAGTTATAATTGGGCCTCTCACATCTCCCCTTCACACCCTTCCTCACAAAAAAACAACAAACAAACAAACAACAAAAAACAAAAAAGGTAGAGAAAATCTTTTTTGATTTATATAATGCTTGAATATATTTAGTGTGCTTTTTACAACTCACTGAGTATTGAGTACACAAGTGTGTTATCTCAGTAAATCAGGAATCTGATTGGATGACTGTATGTATTTCTCTGACATGTTCATTTTGTCTGTCACAAAAGCAATAACTAACACCTATCAGCAACTGCTTTTAACTTTCTTATAAAAACCTTTCATCTTCCAGCCTAACTGCTATCAGAAAGAGCTCTATCTCAATCCTGAATCAGTATAGGGACTGTTAACACAGTTAGTTTACATAATGAGCAGCTACAGAGGATGCATAAATCATCAGCATAATTACTTACAAATGAAAAATTAATAGCTTGTATGCAAGTTAAGAGGTTCATCAGAGTGGCACAAATTCATGAACATTTATGAGCAATTAATAACTAGAAAGTCACAAATAGATGGGCCACACAGTGCACACAGAACCTTCAAATGGAAAAAGAAATCAGTTTTCCAAGCTATGAGGTTGCCAATGGTGTGCTCCAGTGTGGCAGAGGGCTAAGCTTCAGGGACCAAGTACCTGCTGTGGGAGAATGCAGGATCCTGCTACTTGCACACTAATAGTTCATTTGTAAGGATACAGGAGTGACATAAACCTTCCACGAGCAAAATTTGCCTTAATGATTGACATGCTTTAGAGAATGAAGCAGGAAAAGAGGAGAGGAAAGAAAAGGGCAGAGGGAGAACAGAAAAATATGTTCAGACTATATGTTCATCTATAGTCAGTCAAAGTTAACAAGTTCTGAAACAGAGCCCCGTAAATATCCCCTCAAATAGGTATAGGTAATAAAGGATTTAATGAGGTTTTCATTTCTACCTGCAGATGACTAATCACTGCAGGATCAAAGAGGAATCCTGCAGTGCTGTGTAAAGTTGCTGAAAATGTTCTGGTTTCCTACCTGTTCATAACATCACACTGGGGGCACCTGAAGATGAAATCCTGCTGACTGCAATATAACTCTGTAAAATTATTAGATACTTAATGACAATACATAGCAGAAGGGAGTGGCAGCAGTTTAGTATTAACAGTCATGTAGATCCTACCTAGAAACAACTTTTGAACAATATTCATGCTAAGTTGCATCTAACAGTATTAGATTTAGTGATGAGGTGAGGTTGTATTGGGTTTTAAGTGCAACCTTCTAGGGATTCAAAATCCCCATTATTTTTTAATCAGTTTTAATAACAGAACCAGCAAACAGTCACTAGATAGGAAAATTGTCTTAGCAAAGTTTTAATGAATTGTGGTTTCTCAGGGTAAGCAAAGTGTAGAAGCACACAAACTATTAGGGGATGTGTGAGTCTGTGTATAAAGGCTGGAAAGGAATAGTCAAGGGGTCAACAACTTTTAAAGAAGAGGACACTAATAAGCCTATTATATTTTATTTCATTGGTCCGTCCAATGTGGTGATATTAGGTCATGGCCTAGACTTGAATCTCAGAGGTCTTTTCCAGCCTCAGTAATCTGTGATTCTATGACTAGTAAAGGAAGCAAAGATAGAGATCATAGACTCATAGAATCATCATGGCTGGAAAAGACCTACAGGATCATCAAGTCCAACCCTCAACCCACCATCCTCCTAATCCCTAGATCATGGCCTCAAGTGCTCTATCTACTCATTTCTTAAATACCTCCAGGGATGGTGACTCCACCATCTCCCTGGGAAGCCTGTTTCAGTGCCCAATGACTCTCTCAGTAAAAAACTTCCTCCTAAGAACCAATCTAACCTCCCGTGATGCAACATGAGGTCAAGAGTGATGAAAACAGCTTCCTAAACTATAAGGATTGAAGGAATCTTCATTTAAGCTCTCATGTCCATAGTTGGATGCTTTTTAAGGTGCTTGATTTTCATCTGACATAATGAATATTAGTTATCCAGCTTTTGTCCATCACTGCAATAAGAAAACCTACCTTTTAAATCACTCCTCTTCCTTTCAAGCTATTCTTCTCATCAACAACTTCTCATTACCCTTTTTTCAAATCCCTCCAAATACTTTCCAGTGATGTGCTCCAGGAGGGATTATACAGATGTGCTAGAAAGAGATTTTTGGCAGTAGATAAGGGAAAGATCTGAGACAAATCAAGCAGCTTTCACAAGATGGGACCTTCTGATGAGGACACACACTTAAAATATGAGACACAGGACTAAAGAAAATGAACTAATATAAAAAAAAAATCCCTCTCTATATCAGAATCAGAATCCCAGATAAATTGCCTAACCTTTTATTTTTTTCCTGTCTGAACAGGAAAGCAACTGATTAAATTACTTTTATTCAGCAGATACTGAATTACTGCTATTAAATTACTCCTGTATTTGCTCTTTAGTACCCATTGGGCAGCTTCTAATAAAGTAAATTTTTCTTAAACATTAAAGTCTAAAATAAATATCCTTTAAAAATATATTTATTTCAAAAAGGAAATTAAGGACTAGATACATACAAGCATTTCTCTCTCCCATTTTGTCTACATCCTTCTCCCATCAATAAAGTAGAAATTCAACAACAGTCACATAACCACAGGATCACCAGAGTCAGAAGGTACCTGAAGAGATCAAGTCCAACCCCCACACAAAAGCAAAACTGCCTAAAGCACATTGATAAAGGCTGCATCCAGGTGGGACATAAATATCATAGAATCAGAAGGGACCTTGAAAGATCATCTAGTCCAATCCCCCTACCACAGCAGGATCACCTAGACCAAGATGCACAGGAACACATCCAGGTGGGTCTTAAATGTCTCCAGAGAAGGAGACTCCACAATCCCCCTGGGTAGCCTATTCCATTAATGTTGTGACCCGTTCATAGAAGGCCACCAGGTTTGTCAGGCAAGATTAGCCCTTGATGAAGCCATGATGATTGTACCAAATCACCTCTTCACTATCCTCCTGAGTAGTGCCTGCAGGATGATCTGCCCCATGATCTTACCAAGTACAGAGGTGAGACTGACTATCCTCCATCATCATGACACCCACCCCTCACATATTTATACACATTAATAAGGTCATCCCTCAGCAGCCTCTTCTCCAAGCTAAAGAGAACCGACTCCCTCAGCCTTTCCTCATAAGGAAAGTGTTCTACTTTCCTCATAAACTTTGTTGCTCTATGCTGGATACCCTCCAGCAGCTCTGCGTCCTTCTTGAACTGAGGGGCCCAGAACTGGATACAATACTCCAGATGTGGTCTTACTAGTTCAGAGGAGGGGGGAAAAAGAACCTCTCTCAATGTGCTAACCACTCCCATTCTGATCCCCCCCAGAATGCTGTTGGCCACCTTGGCCACAAGAGGGCATTGCTGGCTCATAGTCATCCTGCTGTCCACTAGGATCCCCAGGTCCCTTTCTCCTCCACTGCTCTCCAACCCATTAGTCCCCAAACTATACTGGTCCCTGAGGTTGTTCTTGCCCAGATGCAAGACTCTACACTTACTATTGTTGTACCTCATTAAGTTTCTTTCTGCTCAGCTCTCTAGCCTGTGCAGGTCTCAGAACAGGAGGCTTCACTGCCTCTTTGGGCAATCCATGTGCCAGGGCTCTGACACGTGCAGAGTAAAGTTTTTCTTTATTTCTAAATGAAACCTTCTGTGTTCCAGCTTGTGCTCATCATCTCTTATCCTGCTGCCACTTGGTGTAACTGAAAAGTTTGGCTCCATCCTCCTTGTACTCATCCTTCAGTTATTGATAATCTCATGTTATATGTGACAGTGACAAAGGCCTGGCTGAAGTCAAACACCTGCTTTCTTTTCACTCACCCAGATACACATAACATCATTAAATAAAATAACTAAAAAGCTATCACATTGGTCAAGCACGATTTCTTATTGATGGATCCATGCTGACCACTCCCAATGAGTTTCTTCTCTACTGGATGGTTAAAGATGGTGTCTAAAAGAATTTCATCATCTTTCCAGGGACTGAACTGAGACAAACTGGCCTATATTTTCCCAGGTCATCCTTCTTACCCTTCTTGCAAATAGAGTGACACTGATCTTCCTTCAGTCCTCAGACACCTCTCCTCTCCTTCCATGGCCTTTCAAAGATGATGGAAAGTGGAAAGTGGCCAGTCAATACCATTTGCCAGCTCTCTTATCACTCATGTGTGCATCATGCTGGAGCCCATGGATTTATGGATGTCCAGACTAGCTAACAGCTCCCTAACCTGGTCCTTCTCTACCAAAGGAGAGTTTTCCTATCTCCAGATCTTGTCTCTTATCTCCAGAGCTCAGACTACATGAGGGCTGGCTTTAGCAGTGTAGCAATTTAAAGCTTATTTCACTTAGCTGACCAGTGTGCTACCAAAGATTACCTTATTCTTTCCAGACAGGGGTATTCCATCAGGTTATAGTAAATCAAGGACATCCCATTGTCATAAAAACCAAAACCCTCATGACAGCACCAGCCCCGTAGTCAAGAATTGATGTGCATTGTCTGTCTGTGTTTGGTAAGGTAGAGAAAAGGGTAACTCATACACAGAATTTGTTACCTGTGTCCCTAGGGCTTTATAGTCCTACTTGGTTCTTCTGAGCTTCTTGTTTTCTGTGCCATTACACCCTGGGAAGGAGTAACAGGGGATAGTAGTCTGTGCTTTTGATCAGTCTTGGCACCTCTCGACAACATCATAATTTAGGTCTCAGGAGGCCACAGACCCCTTGAGACTCTCTGTCAGGACACCAGATGGTTTTGTCTGTGGTCATTTACACAGAGTCAAATACTACAAGTACTTGTCTTTCCTTTCTGTGCACTGCACTTACAGTTTCCTCCTGCAGCCCTTACTCATGGGAGTATATGATTGCTAAAAGACCAAATCTGTTGTCATAATTGATGAGGGTGGAGGAGAAGAGCTTATTAAACTCACAGATCATCAAAATCAAGGGTCATAACTCAAAAGCATATATTGCAGTGCATACCATTCATCCAGTTCTTGTACGCAACTTCTTCATGGTGAGGGTAACAGAGCACTAGAAGGGACTGCCCAAGGAAGTTGTGGAGTCTCCTTCTCTGGAGACGTTTAAAACCCACCTGGACATATTCCTATGCAACTGGATCTAAAGGATCCTGCTATGGCAGGGGGATTGGACTGGATAAACTTTCAAGGTCCTCCTTCCAATCCCTAACATGATGTGATTCTGTGATTCTTCATTAACTGAAAATATTTTATGTCTGCCTAGCTATCAAAAATGCACAGCACAATATTTACCCTATTGGCGTCAAGGCAAAGGACACTTTTCCTGAGTAGACTACGTCTTCTCCAGAACTTCAACCAGCTTGTTCAAAGATAACATGGTACGTTGATTATTCCTTAGGAGTTATTCATTAATATGTCTGTACAACATAGGTTACAAATACCTTCTATCCCAAAAAAAGGACTGGTTTTTTGGGGATCCCTGTTCAGCTATATGGCAGAAAAAGCAACCATATGCTTGATTTTGGTTTCTAGCTCTTATTACATTTGATTTATGTGTCCTCCAGATTCTACTATTTTCTCTCCTGGAAAGTACTTGCACAGAATAATCAAATTGCATCTAAATCTTTGGAGTCTAAGTTCTCCAAAGCTCCCACATTAAAACATGTCTGCGACCCACTGGTAGATCTTTTCTGAAACTTTTTCTACATTGTTAACAGCCTTTAAAACATTTAGTTGGCAGGAGTGAGTCCAGTGTTAGAGCAGTTGATTCATTAACTCAGTAATATTATTAACAGCATGTAATCACAACTAATGTAATCAGGGAAGGGGAAGAATACTCAAATAAAACTCAAGTCCCCATTTCTACTCATTACTACTGTAATGAAGCAGCTAAGGATGGCATCAGCCATTGCAAGGTACCACTGCAGGATTTCAAAATAAGGCCTGTACTTGTTTAGAAAGCTGTGTTATCTTTGGTTACAGCTGGACACTCTGTACTGGCAAAGAGCACAAGCCAATGTAAACTGTACTGGTTTGAGTCCACTCATCCAACCACAAAGGATCATGAAGCCACTCATTCAGCATTATCTCACTCTGGTGGGATTGGAATGAGAAAATGCACCAAAAGCTTGAGGGACAAGACAAAGAACAGCGAGGCCATTAAGCAAGAATGGTGTAATAGGACTCTTGGACCTATAAGATGACTGTATTTCCCAAGACCACTCCTCTGCTGCCTCATAGGACTAAGAATGTGGGCTGATTTAATGCTCACCCATTCACCTGCACAGCTAATCTCTGCTGGGAGGACCTTACAGAGATTGGAGAAAAAATGCTGCAGACGGGAAAGGTCCACAGGGGGTTCATGGGATTGAGTCACTTTTCCTTTGGGGTCACAGAAAAAGAAAGCACTGCAGGGGATGGGCCTTTATCAGCATTCAAAGAGAGAGAATGCAGAGGAGGGGCCAAGAGAGACTTGTGAGCAGTGGAAAGGTGTGGTTGAGTCAGTCTACAGGGGGATGTTGAAGAGAGAGGATGTTCATGAATTCTATCTTGCCTCAGCCTGCCCTGGATCAAGTGTATCCTTGAACAAATGGTCTAGGGCAAAAGATGGGGAACCAAAGCCAATGTAATTTAAAAACATCTACCAATTAACCAACTGAATCAGACTAGGAAACTAATAAATACAATCTGATCTTAAATGCACATTTCCCCCATCCATCTTTTTTTCCTGGGCCTAGCTCTGCTACCTCCTCTTCCCCAGCAGCACACTGAAGCAGGGAAAAAGAGCTTATGGTCAGTGCCAGTCTGTTATTCAAAAGAGAGCTTCCACTAAAGCACAGTTTTGCTTAAGACATTTTGAAGAGTTTAGTGGAAGACACAACCCAGGTATTTGTCTTGCTGGACTCAGCTTTCTTTAATAAACCAACACCTCTACTCTTTTTTTTGATATCTACACCCCTCTATAGGTACCTGAGATTATGTAGCTCTTAATTATCTAAATACCTGATATAAGAACTATAATCCTTTAGCCAGGTATCTTAAGAAGTCAATACCAGAAGGTGAAAGACATCTTTAGTTATTTCATTAGCAGCTGGATATATCTGAACCTTTGATTTCTGACAGAGGTGATATTTTTCTCTGGAGGATGGATAAAGCAATACTATATTATATTAAGTTTGAGAAGTGATTGAAGATATACATGAGTTAAACCTAGATCGATTCAAAAAGTTCCAGTTGTATTCTACATACAAACTTAAGTTGGATTGTAAATATTTGGCCTTTCTGTTGCTAAAAAGAATAAATGCATAAAACATTTAAATTTGCAGCTTATTTTCCAGTGATGAGTACCAAAGCCATTTTGATAGTGTGCGAGGGCCACAAGGGAAAACATGATAAAGGATGTTTCTTTTATTTTTATTTAGCTTTTTAGTGTTTTTCAACTTGAATATCCTTTTTGTTAACATTACATATCCTGCATTTGTCTCAACATTCACAGAAATGTAATACAGACCAACACCTCAGCACAATGGCAGATGAGTGTTGGATAATGACAGAGCAGGAGAGCAGTAACTCACATATTATTACAGCTCTTGGAAAATAGTCATACCACCTCATAAAGGACTAGGCATCTTTGAAAGTACAGCTTAAAATACTTGGAAAAACCAACTTTGTTCCCTAAAATTTTATATTTTCACCTGACTGTACTAGTAACACAAGTAGTAAATGTTATAGTTTATAGTGATAAATATGGTTTATCTTCGTACTATACAGTCATTTTGTAAAGTGTTTTGCTAAGAAAAGCTGGACTTCCTTACCTTGTGAGTATACCTGCAGCCACATCATAACTATCATTACTCGTTGATGACCAGATGAACAGGAGCCAATAGTGTGCCCAAGTGACATAGTAGACCAAATGGGCTTTGGGTAATTGGGCAGAAGCTAAGGGGATGAGGTTTAACAAGGCCTAGTGCAGGGCCCTCACTTTGGCCACAATAACCTCCTGCAACTACAGACTGGGGGTTGAGTGACTGGAGTGCAGCCTGGCAGAGAGTGACCTGGGAGTACTGGTTGACAACTGGATGATCAGGAGCCAGCAGGGTGCCCAGCTGGCCTGGAAGGCCAAGGCCATTCTGACTGTATTAGTAATAGTGTAGTCATCAGGACTACAGATGTAATTCCCCCTTGTACTGAGCACTGGGGAGGCTTCTCCTTGAGTGCTGGGGAGAGTTCTGGGGTCTTCACTTCAAGAAAGAGATTGAGGGTCTGGAGTGGGTCCAGAGGAGCAAGAAGGCTGGGGAAGAGACTGGAGGGCTGTTGAGGAGAAGTCTGATGAGGAGATGCTGAGGTAGCTCAGGAGGGTTCTTTTTCCTCTTTCCAACTCCCTGAAGGGAGGTTGTAGTCAGGTGGGGTTGGGCTCTTCTCACAAGCATCTGGTGATAGGACAAGAGGACATGGCCTGAAGCTGCGCCAATGGAGAGGTAAGTTGGGTCATGGGAAGCACCTTCTCATGGAAAGAGTGATAAGACACTGGAAGCAAGTGGAGTGGGCATTCCTGCAGGTGTTTAAGGACAGAATGCATGTGGCACTCAGTGCCATGGTCTGGCTGATGTGATGATGTTAGGTGCTAGGCTCATGCTCTGAGGTCTTTCCCAGCCTCAACAATTCTGTGTGAATCTGTGTGAAATGCCTAGGATGTATTACCATGATCTTTTTCTCTTGGCCCGGATATGAGAAAATGCTGGAAAACTAAAGAGAATGAAGTTATAATTTCCATAAAAAACATGACAGCATTGAAAGATGATAGTCACATTAAAATTAACAGGTCACTAACAAATATAAATAACTACAAATTGATCCTGTCCATAATGGACTGAGTGGTGGATTCTTGGGTCCCCCTCAGAACACCACAGAACTGAAACAGAATGTTTGTCAATGGTTTAGCAATCATATTGTTATAGAGTCCAAATTCAGAATAAATATAAAAAATACAGAATGGGAAAAATAAAAAACCTGCAGTAAGAAGTAAGACAAGTAGCAACAAACTTAAATTTCTAGCACAGATGTTCATTGTGATTTAAAAGCTCAGAAATATATCTTTGCTCCATTTTGTAGAGAAATTAATCTGACATCATATAGAAGTAGAGACCTCAGTGTGGTCCATAATACCTTCCACTAAACTCTGGAGATTTCTGGATTCACAGGAAAAAAAATATTGTTAAATTTTCCTGGCAAGTAGCAGGTCTTTTGATGAGAAACTTTTAGGAAAAAAAGTTTAGCTTAGAACAAATAGAATTTCCCAAACCAATGCATTCAAAATCACAGCAAGTTAATAGGGTTTTTTGAAGTACATCTGGCTTCATTAACTCAAACCCATTGAAGAGCTAAAAATGGAAGAACTCGTGGAGAAGAATCTGCTGATATCAAACCTTGGCTCAAAATCTTAACAGTTGCTACACTCTACCCATATCTGGCTCTATCAAAGAGCCTAGGGAGCCATGTGCTCAGGGGAGTTCTGGTGCCTCTTCCCTGGTGCCTACTGGTTCAGCTGCAGCAGCTACACCTTCTGCAAGCATGTGGGTCCTTATTGCTCAAAGACTGTGATTGTGCATGAGAAGCTTTCTAGACGTACCATGTACCCCTGGACATCCTGTGCACCACAGTTGTAGCTTGATTTTGCCATCTACACTTTAGAGGAGAGAGAGCACAGTCAAGCAATTTTTCAGTGGCTACATTGGTGGCTGATTTTTAAGACATAAAGGAAAACACGGAATATCAGTTAAAGCATTTTAAGATAAACAACATATTTGTCATAAAAGCAATGTATTGTTCTGGATACAATATCATTTTCTATTTGATGGCCAAGTTGCTAATTTCATTGCAACAAACTCCTGAAAGAAAGGTGGTTGGTTCAGGTATGTTCAAGTTAATGTAGTAAGAAGACATAGTGTTTCTGTCAACATATCTATCCCTCACAGCTTGTCATTGTGGCTGGGTTAAGAAAAAGGCAGGATGATGAGTACTTAATATCACAAAAGGAAGAAAAGTTTGAAGAAAGGTGAGAGCTCTGCAATGTTTTCATCAGTCCCGTGCCATGTCACCACAGACAACATTACAAAGAAGACAAGTGCTGCCTAGCCAACAGTATTTCACTAAATACACTCACTAGCCTACAAAAACTTGATTTTCAAGACAAGAAAAAGAATAGAAATAGTAGAAAATGTAATTAGTCTTCTGTTTCTAAGGGTCTTTTCATTTACACAAAGAATTTGTGCTTACCTATATTCCTCCTCTGTTCCTCTCTTTTCTCCTTCTTTCTGTTCTGTATTTACAGTAACTTGATGTAGACTAAAAGGCTGGTTGAAAATAGGGTTAGATGAATATTTTCAACAAAGTACTTTAATGAGGCTGTGGAAAACAGCTCCTTTAGTAATGAGAAATCAATACTAAGAAGCCAGAGCATCTGTTAAACAGCATATTGTCTTGGAATACAATCTAATAATATAACAAGATGCATATTACATTCTTAATTATAAGGACATTCACTAAGTGAGGTTACTACAGAATTTGTCTGTAAAAAATTTCACATCAGAACAAACAGAAAATATTTGGTATCCTATATTGTCATGAATTTCCTGTAGTTTGTTTCCCATCTGTAGCTCCTTTATCAAACTGCTTGGAGAGAAAACTGCTTTCAGATGTTTTAGAAGCAGCAGCTCATAGCCAAAAAGGATTTGGAGCAATACACACTGACCATACGTGTTCATTTTTGCAGTTCAGGTTCTGACATCTACATTGAAAAGAGCTTTTACATGACTGCTGCAGAAACAAACATGCTCTTAGCATATAGACTGCTTCATCTCCCAAGAAAAACTGCACTTCTCCATATGAATTACACTGGGAAACTGTGTTACCAGCTTGGCTCTAATGCAAAGCCTGACCTTTTTGTCACCCTACACGTTCAGTTCTCCCATGTTTAGTATTATCTGTTACAAGCAAGCAGTACTTTCTATTTAGATCTTCTGACCTTTGACAATGATGAAATGTTTCACTTTAGACTGTTCTGTTGTCACATTAAATAGTTTGAAGTAAATGGAGAGAAAGATTATTATACCTGAAGCTCTGCTGAGTGCATAGGGGTGGTTCTGGAAAGACGTTGAGTCTTTCATCCCAAACAAGGCTCGTTTGGCTTTTTCTCTACAGCCTCAGTCTACAAACACAGTGTCCCAGGAAAAGCTTGAATTATGATGGATCTCTGTGTTTCTGTAAAAAAAAAAAAAAAAAGATCTATCTGTATGGCTTGGTTGGACAACTTGTTCTTCCAGAGTTAAGTTACACAACTGTCACCACTGCTTTATCTGCAGTATCAGGACTGGTAGATCCAGAATAAATGCATAATCTACTCCCTGTCCTTTTTTTCCTGTTTTCTCACTTGGATGAGCATAATAAATAGGTAAAAGAGAATCTTATTTCAAAGATGAGTATTATCTCAGTTCTCCTCAAAGCTGAGACTCCTGTGTGCACGTGCTGATCTTTCAATACTTTTATCAGTGAAAGCAGCTAAAGGTGTACCTTCAAGCTTACATTGGAAATCTCTTACATGTATAAATTCTTATTGTTAAGCCTTATTACAAGTATTTAAATGTTGTTTTGGAGCTGGATGTTTAACTTTACAGAATTATAGAATTATTGAGGCTGGAAAAGACCTCAGAGCTCATCTAGCCCAGCCTAGTGCCTGACATCATCACATCAGTCAGACCAGGGCACTGAGTGCCACACACAGTCTGTCCTTAAACACTTGCAGGGATGGCAACTCTACTGCTTCCCTGGGCAGTTCATTCCAGGGTCTTGTCACCCTTTGCATGAAAAGGTGCTTCCTATGATCCAACCTAACCCTCCTCTGTTGGAGCTTCAGGCCCAGTTCTCTTGTCCTGGTGCTAGTTGCCTGGGAGAAGACCCTGACTCCCACCTGACTACAACCTCCCTTCAGGTAGTTGGAGAGAGGAAGAACCCCCCTGAGTCTCCTTTTCTCCAGCCTCTCCTCATCAGACTTCCACTCCAGTCTCTTCCCCAGTTTCGTTGCTCCTAAGGACCCACTCCAGACCCTCAATCTCTGTGAGGAGCACAGAACTGCCACCAGTATTCAAGAGGAGGCCTCCCCAGTGCCCAGTACAAGGGGGGGAATTACATCTGTAGTCCTGATGACTACACGATTACTAATACAGTCAGAATGGCCTTGGCCTTCCAGGCCAGCTGGGCACCCTGCTGGCTCCTGATCATCCAGTTGTCAACCAGTACTCCCAGGTCACTCTCTGCCAGGCTGCACTCCAGTCACTCAACCCCCAGTCTGTAGTTGCAGGAGGTTATTGTGGCCAAAGTGAGGGCCCTGCACTAGGCCTTGTTAATTGTTATCCCATTGGCATCTGCCCATTGACCCAAAGCACATTTGGTGCTTTATGTTTACAGAATCATAGAATTATTGAGGCTGGAAAAGATCTCTAAGATCATAAATCCCAGCTGAGGACCTAACATGAACACATGTGTAAATTTATGTTTAAAATATTCATAAACAGACACAATTCAAGTTTTTCTCTCTCATTGAGAAAAATCCATACATAAGAATCATCATTAGTCTGAATGGTCTGAATGATCCTACTGTGGCAGTAGGATTGGACTAGATGATCTTTCAAGGTCCCTTCTGATCCCTAATGTTTCTATGATCATGTATAAAAATTAATTTCTGTCTAAAAACTGAGCAAAAACTTGAAATCAGTGTAGCTCCCAGGCCTAGTCAAAAAATACTAGAGAAATCTCCTTTTTAAAAGATTTTGATCTGCTGCACAGTTTGGTTGGCATGTGGCAAATTAAACAATGTTAATTCATGTAAATTTAGTAGGTT
>VZRI01009995.1:48969-64117 GCA_013397515.1 Upupa epops
TGGGGATTTTCTTCAGATGAAATGGAATACGTTTAGAATGCATCTGGGTTATGCTTCATAGTACTCTGAAAAACATCACGTCTCAAGTATAATTTTTGTTCTAAATTATGACTAATGCATTAGAGTTGGATATGCAAGACATAAACAATGATTGCAGGAAAAGAACTAGAAAAGAGACATTTTACAGAATCATAGAATTATTGAGGCTGGAAAAGATCTCTAAGATCATAAATCCCAGCTGAGGACCTAACATGAACACATGTGTAAATTTATGTTTAAAATATTCATAAACAGACACAATTCAAGTTTTTCTCTCTCATTGAGAAAAATCCATACATAAGAATCATCATTAGTCTGAATGGTCTGAATGATCCTACTGTGGCAGTAGGATTGGACTAGATGATCTTTCAAGGTCCCTTCTGATCCCTAATGTTTCTATGATCATGTATAAAAATTAATTTCTGTCTAAAAACTGAGCAAAAACTTGAAATCAGTGTAGCTCCCAGGCCTAGTCAAAAAATACTAGAGAAATCTCCTTTTTAAAAGATTTTGATCTGCTGCACAGTTTGGTTGGCATGTGGCAAATTAAACTTAATGTTAATTCATGTAAATTTAGTAGGTTGTTTCTTCTAATACTCCACATTGCTGTTGCACATTGTTTTTCAGTACAGATGATAGTAAACTCATACAGATGCCACCAGTCATCAGTGCAAAGTTAATTACTGACTCACTGACACAGTATTTATGGTGGAAGTCGAAGTGGCTGTGCTGTGCTGGCAATGCTAAGTTACCATTAGCTGGAGAAACACAAAATTGTACAGTAAATGCTGTGTGAAATTACTAAGGGAGGTAAAAAGAAGGGTAGGAATAGAAAAGTGAGGAAAGTTAAGAAGGTCATATTGAAGGCGTTCTAGAATTTGAATTACCAACTCTAAATTGCAAAGCTGACAAATGTTATCTCTGCTGGCCTCAAAACTTGCATTCCTAATGCAAATGGGGCCCAGAAAAGGTCTGCAACTTCAAAAAACTGTTTTGTGATGTCAGCTCACAGTCATTCATATTAACCCATCACATCAGATCTCACTGGGAAGAGCAAATGTAAAACTTTAAGGTTAGGATCCAGCTGAGAAAAGCAAAAAAAAATGGAAAGGATAAAGTCATCTAACATATGACAAATCTGACCCAGAAGTCTTAGGACTTTGACTTCGGACAAATGACTAATGGTTTGTGCTTTCATAATGAACTAAGCAGATACCAGTACATTTGACTGCCTATAAATGCAAAGATACAGATTATTTTGTAAGCTGTCAACAGGATCACCACATCTATTTCATGTAACAGATAAATCTGTTTGAATGGAAATTGGATTTCCAGGTTCTAATCACCCTGAAAGTATTCAAATATGAAACAGTGCTTGGAGCTTCCAGTAAACTAAGGTACATGCTAGATGCAGCAATTTTACAAAGAATCATAGAAATGTTTCAGCAGGAAGAGACCTTCGGAATCATCAAGCCCTATCAGGACCACTAAACTCTGTCCCCCAGTGCAACATCTACCTTCTCTTCAATATGCCCTGGGACAGAGACTCAACACCTTCCCTGGGCAGACTATTCCAATTCCTGAGAAGTCTGTCAGTCAATAACTTCCTTCTGGTATCCAACCTGTACCTTCCCTGACACACCTTTCCAATCACTGGCCATCAGGGAGAACAGACCAATTCCTGCCTATCTACAATCTCCTTTCAAGTAGTTCTAGAGAGCAGTAGGGGTTCCTCTGCATCGCCTCTACTCCTGGTTAAACAGCCCCAGATCCCTCAGCTCTTCCTCATATAACACCTGTTCCTAATCCTCATCTGGTACCTGCCACATCCTTCTCATCAAGTTGAGTGAGGCAGTAATTATTAATTAGGAAAGGATTTACTATTTTTTTTCCCCATACATTATGCCATTAATATACAAACATCATTATTATATCCTGTAATTCTCTCCATATGTATAAAAGAATTACAGAAATAAAATTAACATGTTTGTCCCTATTTTACCCATGGAAAGACCAGAGCAAGGACAGATCGGAATACTGTATTTAGGTCTATAAACTATCCATTTTCCCTTCATGCTATTTAATAGCACCAGAGATGTTGAGTTCATTGTCTTGGTTCATATCTGAATGATTGTAATATGATATCATGAACATTCATTGTGTCTTAAAATGTATTGTCATCTTGGAAAAATAGAAAGCATTGCAAATGGATAATCAAGTCTCTCGTGGATTATCAGCCACCTTATCCAGTGAGGCAGTTGAGTCACCATCCCTGGAGGTGTTGAAGAGAAGTGTAGATGTTGCATGGGGGGACAGGGTTTAGTGGTGCTGATAGGGCTAGGAAAAGGTTGAACTCGATGATCTTGAGAGTCTCTTCCAGCTGAAACTCTTCTATGATTCTATCTCAGGTGCAGAAGCCTGAGCATACTCATATTAAGTGAGAATTTACATTTCTCTTGCTTGAAATCTGTCTTGCTTGGGCAGAATTGCTGTACTTATATTAAACCTACTGAATGCAGAAAGACTGAAAATTTTTAAACTTGTTCACTGTTTCTGTACAAAATTCCCACCTGGACTTTTCAGCTGCTTCACTTACAATGTTAAATAAAAGTTATTCTTGCAACCATGTGGCTACCAGCCTAGTAAGTGAACCTGACATCAGTAAGATTGATTCATAAATGAACATTCCCTGTTGCTTTCTTGCTGGAAGAAAAAAGGTTAGGTCAAAGAACAGAGGAAGCCTGGAGGGAAAGGAATGTCATTGTGTGATGAAGAAGCTCATTATTGATAATCCCCGTGTCTTCCTAATTAGCCATAACATCTGGGAAATCTCTCTTTCCAAGTGCGGTGGTATGTAAAATGTTGACATCAACAGTACTGACAGTGTTTAATTTGCACATTATAAAAATTACCAACCCAACAAATGAAAACCTCTTACTTTATCACTTCCTGCCTCATAACAACCAGAACCATCTTCTGTCATTTTCTTTGCTGTTGCACACATTCCTTACCTGTCAGAGTTTGTAGAACAGTGCAAAGAAATACCTTTGGACCTAGTGAGTTAAACTCAACTTGAACGCAGTCATAAAGGATTTGCTATTTACTTTGGGAAAGAAAAGCTGTACAGACAAGGTAACTCCGTTTCAAAATGATAGCTGAAAATATCTAAAAAAGGCAAGCACTCCTCCCCTCCCAGCAGAAACAAAGCCCAGAAATGTGAAGCCCTACCTGCCTCAAAGAGCACAGTGTAATCACTAAAGGATGAGAAACAAACCATTTGAATGTACATTGTCCCACAGAGCTCAAACCCCACTTTGTCATTCTCCCCTCCCACTCGAACTCTGTGGAAACAGCAAGGTTTTACCATTAAATCTATAAACAAGTCCAAATAACATTCTAAAGTTCTTATTCAAAATCATCAGTCTGTATAACTCTATTCATCCAATCATCTAATATTATATCTCCATTCTACTGAAGGGTTTATTCATTATACTTTTCTTTTCTTAGCTAGTATTTTGTAAAAAAAGACTAATGAACAGAGATCCCAGTCCCAACTGGGAGTGTTTATGCCATGGATACCAAAGGATATGTCAACAAACCCTAAGTTTCCTTTTCATCACAACACTTGTCATATATTCTATACAGCCTTACTAGACTTGAATGAATGCATTAGAATCATAGAACAGTTTCTTCTGGAAAAGACCTTCAAGAACATCAAGTCCAACCTTTCCCTAGCCTTATCAGCACCACTAATCCCTGTCCCACATTCAATGTCTACCCTTCTCTTCAACACCTTCAGGAATGGGTGACTCAACCCCCTCCCTGGGCAGGCTGTTCCAATGCCTGACAATCCTTTCAGGAAAGAAATTCCTCCTGGCATGCAACCTGAACCTCCTCTGGTGAAGCTAAAGGCCATTTCCCCTTGTCCTATCACTGGTCTCAAGGGAGAACTGACCAACCCCCACATCTTTACAACCTCCTTTCAAGTAGCTGTAAAGAGCAAGAAGGTCTCCTCTCAATCTCCAGGAAAAACAACCCCAGATCTCTCAGCTGTTCCTCAGATGACACCTGTTCCAAATCCTTTAATATCCTGGAAGTTACATATGTCCCCTTTCCCAACCTTCAATGTCCCTTTAGTAGTGAGGGACCCAAAACAGGACACAGGACTTGAGGTGTGGCACCTAAAACAGTGGAGCAAAATGATCCCCTCCCTGCTGTTGCTCAATAGCATTAATTGTTAATAATAGGATATTATATCAAAATAATTATTGTAGAATCAATTATTTTGTGTAATTATTGCCACATGGCTTTAAATTTGCTGCTTTTTCACAGACTCTGAAACCATGGCTTTGTTGCAAGACTGCTTTGAAAAGCACAATCATTCAGTACTCTAGAACCATAGAGTTTTTATTAAATCCACAAAGATAGCAAAGACAGTTATATTTGTTGTATTTTCTAGATAAAGGAGATAGGGTTTCACCTACCTTTAAGGAATTACATCTATAATTTTTTTAGAACTGTTTGAATTGACCTTGTAAGTTTTTATGGTGAGATGGATTGCAAAGTGAAGGGAAACTTGCAATTTGTTTCTGGAGCCAATGAATATTTAAAACTCAAATTTCAGAAGTACAATACAAATTAGTTTAATCACTTTGGGGCCTTTTTTGCACAAAGATTATCCCAGACAAATGGTAGCAGGATTTCCAATTAGCTTGCCTTTTGCTTTAGAATGTCATCTTTCTTCTTCCTTATTGAGATGTCTCCATCTAACCATGATGTTGTTCTCTCTAATTTAACTTGGATTTCTTGTTTGCTTTCTGTGAAGGGCATAAAACCAGAAAGGTTAAACATAGCTCAGTTTACACTATGATATTAGTTTTTAAATCTTCAACATCACAGACAATAACCTGTGCAATTAAGTGTGGTAGCAATAACATTCATATAGCTCCAACTGAACTCTGTACGGCTTCCCTGCATCCATACATAAGGGGCTAGAGGCTAGAAGTAGGGTCTGCCTCAACGTTGGTGGCAGACCAGATGCCATGTAATGCCAGGATCCCACCACCATGGTGGAAACCAAATGCACACCCTGTTGCCTCCCAGCGCATGACCCCAAGACCTCAGCACATGCACCTGAATCCCAAGGTCAGCTAAAAGACTTTCTAGAACTTTCCAGGACCTTTTAGAGAGGGTGCTTGGTATGTGTCCCACTGCCAAGTGGGAGGCATGGGTATGCAAAGTGACTCAGAAAACATTATAAAAAGCAAAGATCAGTGAAGACTTGCAAGAGTTCTGAAGTGTTCTGACAGTGGATATGAAGACCAGTGGGAACATTCTTCCGCCAGATCTGAAGACTAGTGGGCACAGGTCCCCCCACCCATATCTGCAGTGGTAACCTCTCTATCCCTTTTTCCCTCTCTCTCACTCACTCTTTTCTCTCTTTCTCTCCCTTTCCCTGGCACATTTGTTAAATGAAGTGACTTAGCACTTGACTCTGTTTTGACTCTTAACTTTATTTCTTAGAGTGTGCAAAATCTTGTCATGATAAAGCATTTAATTGTCAAACACTCAGGAGTTAAGCCCAGGCACCCCTAACCACCAAGACTTATCTGGGTCTTTTTGGGTTAAAAGGGGTTTAACTTCCGCCAAATTGTCCTACCCAAAAGGGGATTGTGACTCCATAGCAGTGAAATATTGCTATTTAAATAATTTACCAAACTGTCTACAAATCAGGAAGAGCAAAAGGATTATTATCCTGCTCAAGGCATTTGCTTTCATTGCAGTTGTTTTTTATACTCTGTTATGACAACACACACGCTGGTCCTCAAATGCAAATAATGATTAGGATGGTAAAATAGGATGGTAATTACAACCTAAAGGAGGATTCCTGAGACAGTGCAGTTACAGTTTAACCAATAGCACTTCAGAAAAGCCTCTTCTCTCCACATTCTCTCTGAATTATGTATGATTCAGTTAAATAATTTGATTTTTTCTTTGGATTCAGTTCAATAAATTTGATTTTTCTTTGTGATCACAGAACACAGTGAGATATTTCTAATAAAGGTAGAAGCCTTTCAAATAAAATCTGTTAAGTATGACTACTGGTAATTTCAATATGAGAGCACAAGGTGCAAACAAGAGGCAATGGAAAAGCATAATTCTATCCAATCTTAAAGAATCTTTTCTCCAGGATAATTCAAGCAGATGTCCAGTCAGCAGTGCTCCAATATTTTCAGTAAAAAATGGAAAGAGGAGGCAGAAGACTGGGGACACTGATTTCTCAGCATTCCTCAGTATCAACATCAGCATGAATAATCTTCAAAATGGGTAATAAAGCTGGTTTCTAATGCAAACCTATTAGCATAAATTACTTAAATCAAACTAATGAAAGTAGAATTTGATTCAGCTCTAAGCCGTTTAGAAATAACTATTAAAAATGCAAAGACACTACAATTCTGCCAATTTACCCCCTGAGTGCATAACTCAAATAAATGTTGACAATCGCATTCAAAGTTGAAATTGTTATCCAGAGAGAAGTCACATTCATAAAAATTACTACATTAACATTTATTTAAAGCTTCTAATATTCTGTGAATGAAAGCATGTGCTATTCTCCCTACATGGTTGAGGCAATCAGTTGCTGGATCATTTCCCTGTTACTAACTGTTTGAAAGAACCCAAAGAACTTCTGTGGTGTACTTAGGTCAGCATGTTGAGCTCCAGTAAGCATTTTAGTAGCATCAGATACTGCTGAGATTTATCTTAATTCATGGGGTTAAAGCTAGATATACTCAGCCAGAAGAAGAGGAGGTTGAGGGAAGACCTTAATGCTCTCTAAAACTACTTGAAAGGAGGTTGCAAAGAGCAGGAATTGGTCAGTTCTCCCTAATGGCCAGAAACAGGAGGAGAGGACATGGCCTTAAGCTGCACCAGGGGAGGTTCAGGTTGGATGCCAGGAGGCATTTCTGTCCTAAAATTGTTGCCAGGCATTGAAACAGGCTGCCCAGGGAGGGGTTTGGGTCCCCATCCCTGAAGGTGTTGAAGGAAAGAGTAGGCATTGCATTGTGGGACAGGGTTTAGTGGTGCTGATAGGACTAGGGAAAGGTTGGACTCAGTGATCTTGAAGGTCTCTTCCTGATGAAACTGTTCTATCCAGGCATTCAATCCAGGAGCTGGACTGTGCTCTGGTTTCTGCTCTAGAGACTACATACGGGGTTTTTAGCCAATGACTGCTTCATGTAAATAGTCTAAGTTGTACTTCATCACAGCCTGGTGTGCCTAACTCTCTGCTTCATGTGAGCTGTGGACATCAAAATGAGTCTTGCTGCAGCAGCCCAGGGAGAACACCCTGAGCCACTAAATCCCTTTATGGATCTGTGCCCAAGTTTTTTAAGATGTTATCAGCTAGGTCTTGTAACTGAATCAATATCTGAGTAACTGTTTAGAAGGTCATGTCCAGAAGCAGTAATTATGCCAAGCCATGAACTGCATTAATGATATTTCTTTTATCCTACACTCCATTCTCTCAGAAACGTGGCTGCGCTCAAAGCAAATTTGAAAAGCAAGCAGGACAATAGGATGCTATCACTGAGATGGGAAAGGGAAGCATGGATCCATAGAGATCCACTATGATCCAATTATCTTTTTCTAATTTTGTAGTTTAAGGCATTCCTAGTTGTAGAATTTACACTTACAACACCATTTTCTGTGAGTGTCCGAATGAAATCTGTTATTTTCCTAATACAGAAAAATAATTGGATTACATTTTCTCTGCAAATCTCCACTTTAATGACTACTTCAGAATTTAATTTTATATGAAATATTTTTCCTTTGTACAGATATACTGTAAAAATAGCAGCTTACTTACCTGGTTAGGTTTGGGTCAGTGCAGCAGCTGTGGACGGGATGTGCACAGCATTTCCAAGCCCTGCTGAAACCTCTTATGGATAATGTGTGTCAAGCTGCAGACATTTCTTCTCCTGTCGCTTTGTACAGAGCATCTGACCGTTGATGACAACTGATAATTTTTTATCATAAGTTTACCAATTTAGTCTGAAAACTAATGATTTAGGAATAAGAGAACACCAGTAGGCCAAGCCCTGCTTTGACCTCCAGGTGCCTCCATGTAGAGGTATCTTTTCTTCAACTAAATAGGTCATTCAGCTGACAATAGCCCCAGATTGGAATTGCTGGCAGAGAAGCCATTTGGGGTGGAAGTCTTTCTGCTTCCCCTCACAGTCTCAAACAAAACACATCTATTAATTTTGAGAATAAAAGGAAAGAAGAGATGACATCAAAATTTATGTTTTCCTAACCTAGAAGACCCAGCCTCATTGCTCCTCTGGATGTGCTCCAGCCTCTCTTTTTCTTGAAAGGAGGAACCCAGAACTTACTCCAGTAGTCAAGGTGCTAAGTACATATGACGAGGTGACAGTGAAAGGAAATTCTGAAAAATTGCAATCTGAAAATAACTGATGTAGAATAGAATCTAATTCATATGGGCTGACAAAGTTTTTCAAGTATGCTAAGTGCAATTCAGTTCGCAGAGTAGGAATCATAGAATCACAGAATCATTAGGGATTGGAAAGGACCTTGAAAGATCATCTAGTGCAATGCCCCCTGCCACAGCAGGATCAGCCAGACCAAGGAACAGATTCAGAAGGGTCTTGAATGTCTCCAAAGAAGCAGACTCCACACCCCCGCTGGGCAGCCTGTTCCAGTGCTCTGTTACCCTCACTGTTGTGAAACTTGTTCATCTGATTCGTGTAAATGCGAAATGGTATTATAGGGTGGGGCATAGTACTCTCTCTCTCTGAGATACTTAACTATCATGTTTGTCCTTGTGTGACTGCAGGCAANCCAGGCATTGAAACAGGCTGCCCAGGGAGGGGTTTGGGTCCCCATCCCTGAAGGTGTTGAAGGGAAGAGTAGGCATTGCATTGTGGGACAGGGTTTAGTGGTGCTGATAGGACTAGGGAAAGGTTGGACTCAGTGATCTTGAAGGTCTCTTCCTGATGAAACTGTTCTATCCAGGCATTCAATCCAGGAGCTGGACTGTGCTCTGGTTTCTGCTCTAGAGACTACATACGGGGTTTTTAGCCAATGACTGCTTCATGTAAATAGTCTAAGTTGTACTTCATCACAGCCTGGTGTGCCTAACTCTCTGCTTCATGTGAGCTGTGGACATCAAAATGAGTCTTGCTGCAGCAGCCCAGGGAGAACACCCTGAGCCACTAAATCCCTTTATGGATCTGTGCCCAAGTTTTTTAAGATGTTATCAGCTAGGTCTTGTAACTGAATCAATATCTGAGTAACTGTTTAGAAGGTCATGTCCAGAAGCAGTAATTATGCCAAGCCATGAACTGCATTAATGATATTTCTTTTATCCTACACTCCATTCTCTCAGAAACGTGGCTGCGCTCAAAGCAAATTTGAAAAGCAAGCAGGACAATAGGATGCTATCACTGAGATGGGAAAGGGAAGCATGGATCCATAGAGATCCACTATGATCCAATTATCTTTTTCTAATTTTGTAGTTTAAGGCATTCCTAGTTGTAGAATTTACACTTACAACACCATTTTCTGTGAGTGTCCGAATGAAATCTGTTATTTTCCTAATACAGAAAAATAATTGGATTACATTTTCTCTGCAAATCTCCACTTTAATGACTACTTCAGAATTTAATTTTATATGAAATATTTTTCCTTTGTACAGATATACTGTAAAAATAGCAGCTTACTTACCTGGTTAGGTTTGGGTCAGTGCAGCAGCTGTGGACGGGATGTGCACAGCATTTCCAAGCCCTGCTGAAACCTCTTATGGATAATGTGTGTCAAGCTGCAGACATTTCTTCTCCTGTCGCTTTGTACAGAGCATCTGACCGTTGATGACAACTGATAATTTTTTATCATAAGTTTACCAATTTAGTCTGAAAACTAATGATTTAGGAATAAGAGAACACCAGTAGGCCAAGCCCTGCTTTGACCTCCAGGTGCCTCCATGTAGAGGTATCTTTTCTTCAACTAAATAGGTCATTCAGCTGACAATAGCCCCAGATTGGAATTGCTGGCAGAGAAGCCATTTGGGGTGGAAGTCTTTCTGCTTCCCCTCACAGTCTCAAACAAAACACATCTATTAATTTTGAGAATAAAAGGAAAGAAGAGATGACATCAAAATTTATGTTTTCCTAACCTAGAAGACCCAGCCTCATTGCTCCTCTGGATGTGCTCCAGCCTCTCTTTTTCTTGAAAGGAGGAACCCAGAACTTACTCCAGTAGTCAAGGTGCTAAGTACATATGACGAGGTGACAGTGAAAGGAAATTCTGAAAAATTGCAATCTGAAAATAACTGATGTAGAATAGAATCTAATTCATATGGGCTGACAAAGTTTTTCAAGTATGCTAAGTGCAAATCAGTTCGCAGAGTAGGAATCATAGAATCACAGAATCATTAGGGATTGGAAAGGACCTTGAAAGATCATCTAGTGCAATGCCCCCTGCCACAGCAGGATCAGCCAGACCAAGGAACAGATTCAGAAGGGTCTTGAATGTCTCCAAAGAAGCAGACTCCACACCCCCGCTGGGCAGCCTGTTCCAGTGCTCTGTTACCCTCACTGTTGTGAAACTTGTTCATCTGATTCGTGTAAATGCGAAATGGTATTATAGGGTGGGGCATAGTACTCTCTCTCTCTGAGATACTTAACTATCATGTTTGTCCTTGTGTGACTGCAGGCAATGGGGGAAGGGAGGCAGGATGGCCTTGCTTGTTGCAGGCACCACCTGGTAAACATTTTTGTGTATTGGCCTGAACAGGTTTTGTTGTTATGCTTACTTTGGTGACTATGGGAGGTAGGAGCCAAAATTCCAAAGAGTGAGGACAGCATGCTGAAGAAGATATGACTATTCATGAATATGCATCAGCATAAGGAATATAAGCCCCCAGTGAGGGCTTGGCAGGTGTGTGGTTTTGGTAGACCAAAAGCTCCCCCACACCCAGCGCTGTTTGCTTGTCTTTATTTGTTCAATAAATCGGAAACTTTATTTGGAATCCTGTTTGGGACTACATTACTTATCACACTGTGAAGATGTTCCTTCTGAAATTTATATGAAACCTCCTATGTTCCAC
The DNA here is from genome assembly GCA_013397515.1 of Upupa epops. Classification (NCBI taxonomy): domain Eukaryota; kingdom Metazoa; phylum Chordata; class Aves; order Bucerotiformes; family Upupidae; genus Upupa; species Upupa epops. Next base: position 60,134 of record VZRI01009995.1, read on the forward strand.
CTTGCACCCATTGCCCCTTATTGTACCACCAGACGACATTGAGAAGAGCCTGGCTCCATCCTCCTGATACCTACCTCTCACATATTTATAGACATTAATGAGGTTTCCCCTCAGCCTCCTCTTCTCCAAGCTAAACAGACCCAGCTCCATCAGCCTTTCCTCATAAACTTTGTTGCTTTATGCTGGACACCCTCCAGCAGGTCTGTGTCCTTCTGGAACTGAGGAGCTTTGAACTGGACACAATACTCCAGATGCGGTTTCACTAGTGCAGAGGGGAGGGGGAGAAGAACCTCTCTCGATCTGCTAACCACCCCCCTTCTGATCCCCCCCAGGATGCTGTTGTCCCTCTTGGCCACAAGAGCACACTGCTGGCTCATAGTCATTCTGCTGTCCACTAGGAGTCATCAGCAACATGGGAGGAACAGCCTCTTGCTTTGGTTCTACTCTTAAAACAACATTGACTAGTTCAAGAGGGCTAAAAGACCTCTTGAGGGGTACTGACCTGAAAGATCATTGCACCTATCACAACACTGTTAACAGATGTCAAATTGCCCCATTTCAAAATACGGTGATCCCATATTGTTTCACAAGAAGTTATTTGAGGATTGTTACCAAGAAAGTTCCAGCACTCATCAACATATGGAAGGAGCCCAGATGTTCAGAAAGTTTTGCACAGAAAAGGCTGAGGAAACAGTGTAAGAGTGTCCCCAGAAGATGACTGGTGCTAGACAGTTCAGACTGCTAAATTGTTTTAGCTCAAAAACACAAAGCAAATTGTTTTGAAGCTATATACAAAACAGGAATAAGTAGCTGTGTCACAACCCTGCAGCCCTGAAATCACCAGCTGACAACCGCACACAGCTGCCTTTGAAACAGTGCAGTTTTAGTTGAATGCTGAATTAAGCCAGGCGACTAAGTTTTAAGAAAAACTTCCACTTTAATAGTTTACTTTGGGAATTCACAGTCATCTGAAAACCCAACCTGAGTGAGACAACCCGACAGCATGCTTTGGAAGCCACAGTCCCTAAACACTCTTAAAGGACTCTTCTGCAACCCAGAGGCAAAAGGCACAATATGTTGAGCTGGGTAAAACTTTTCCTGATGGGAAGAAACAGGGAAGAAGGGCAGAGGTTTCCAGGGGCAAAAACAGATGTCTATTCTGATTTCTTTCCTCCTTACCCCTAAAGGACTTGCAACAATTTTCCACTGAGCACCAAGAATTAGTAACAGCTAGACTGCAGAGGCTGACATTGACAAGATGAGTGAGCTAAGAGTCACTTATTGTCACTGAAGCAGGACATCAGCTATCGGCACTAAAACTTCATATCATAATATTCCCTGCCTGGATACACGAGACAGCATGACCCCATAGCACATTCTGTCTCAGCCCTTTCTCTACAGAGCAGGCCACTATTTGGCTGATAGAGAGGCACAGTATGTTATTCAATAACAGAAACAAGGGGTTCATCTCCTGGTGCTGCATTTTGTTTACGAGAGAAATAGGCAGCACATTGCCACAAATTTGATTCCTGTAGATGCATTCCAAGAGTCCAAGTAATAAGGAATCGCCATGGTGTCATATGGTGCCAATAGGATTTCACGAAGTATGGACCAGGGCTGGGTGTGGCTAAAACAATGTAATGAACCTTGACCTGAATTCAGGGTCTTCTATCTGGTTCTGAAAGTAACCTGTACTGGATCCCATGGATGAGAAGTATCTCCTTTAATAGAACATTCTATGCTTAAAGCAGCTTCCAGAGAAATATAAGATATAGTTTTACATTGTCTCAGACAGCAAAGAGATACAATAAATTCAACGTAAGTACCTATGTAAGTGCTGAGACAACCAAGCTATTGTGGGATATTTTCCCCCCAGGAAATAAGATAAAGAAGACATAACTTCTAGTCATATTTAAAAGACATTCTCTCTACTTCTTTGTGTAGAAACCAACCCCTTAATTGTTCTCAGATGACATTTCTTTCACAGAGAAGGTACTTACAACAGGTAGACTAAGAAACATTTTATTATGGAGTCCGATCAAACTGGAAACAAACCTGGGACATAGGATAACCACTGACCTGCAGAAGCCTCTTAAGACTATTAAGTGACATATAACAAAGCAGATCATCACAGAGATGTAGTGAATTTTGCTATCAAATTGTAGATTATCTATGGAGTATAGCTTAATCAGTAGCTACTTGAGTAATGACAGCACAGTGGGTTTTTTAACTTTAAGAATCTAAATCCTGTTTACTTATAATTTCTTTTCCCTTCATTCACAGGCAAAAAAAGCTCCTGAGTTCCTCAATGAATTATGACAAGTTCTGTTCATCTTGCAGCCTCATTTTCTAGCATGCTGAAGCCTGAAGTGAAAAGTTAAATCCTCTAAGTTACAAAAGATTCTTTCTATTTAGTGTACAAAACACCGTGACAACTTAAAATCAACTACAAAGGAATGATCTCTCATAATCTTTGGTCTATATATACACTGCATGCAAGCTTTTCAAAACCTACATAGGCTGATGGACAGAATTCTTCTTGCAATTCTGAAGTGAACCTATGAAGTGCACTTCCTATTCTTTTGTTCATTACTGTAGATCAGAAGTTTTTCAGAGCAAATATATGATGCACTTATTATAGATGTAAAAGGGAGAAGAGGCTGTATCTTCTCACTTCTCACAATGTTTTTTCAAAGAAGTTCCCTTTCCCTTGTCAAAATATCACATTAGGATTGGTCTCCAGCAAAATAATTCCTTCAACAGTTATCTATGAGCTATAACGCAACAAAGAAGTACACATCATCATAACTGTGAACATTTCATTTAGTATGGTAACATTTCAAGTGAAAAATTCCATTTCTAACTGGAATGATAGTTCTTCTAGGAAATCTATCATTAGTTATTTTTCAAAATACCTTTGGCAATTTACAGTTTGCTGTTTCAAAGGAAAAGCATTTTATATGGCTTCTAAAGTACAAAATACTCATACAAAATGCAGAAGACTGAAGATTTCATCAATGTTTTATGGATGTTACAGAATCACCCTGCCTCACCTTCTCAGTTGTCACTGAGTAATAAGACCCCTACTGAAATCAGGTCTAATAAGGATATAGAGGACAAAGAACTGGAGGCCCTAGCAAGTTCAAACAAATCAGGGAAATCTTCCAGTATTATGATGACCTCCTCCACTAAGAAGAGAGTTATTGGAGACTCACTCCTGAAAAGCCCAATATGCAGAGCTAACCCTCATCACAGGGAAGTCTGCAGTCTACCTGGAACCAGGATTAGGGATATCACTAGAATGCTCCCTAATCTGGTGAGCTCAGATGAATATTGTCCACTGTTGATCTTTCAGACAGGTGAGGAGGAAGCTGTATTCCATAGCCTGTAGGGAATAGAAAAAGACTACAAGGCCTTGGAACATTTGGTAAAAGAGTCTAGGGCACAAATTGAGTTTTCTCCACTACTTCCACTCTGGGGTGAGGATACCAGCTGGAATAGAAGGACTCAGTCTATTAATATCTAGGTATGCGATCGGTGCTACAGGCAGGGCTTTGGGTTCTTTAATAATGACTGGTTCTGTAAGACACCAGATCTTACAGATCCACATGGTTTATCCCAGAGGAAAAAAAAGGGTTCTGGAGCAGGAATTGTCAGAGCTCATTCAGAGGGCTTTAAACTAGATTTGAAGGGGGTGGGTTTGAAGTTGGTGAGTGCGTACCAGTGGGACAGAGCTCTGATCTTAATGAAAAGCAGGTGGCCTCTCACTGTCCTAGGGTGAAATCAGAGCACTCAGCTCACTCTTTAAAGTGCCTGTACATCAATGCACACAGCATGGGGAACAAGCAGGAGGAGTTAGAAATCTGTGTCCAGTCAGGTGATTATGATCTGCTGGCAATTACAGAGACCTGGTGGGACAGCTCGCATGACTGGAATGTGGTCATGGACAACCATGTCCTTTTCAGGAGAGGCAGATCAGCAAGG
>VZRI01009996.1:0-82535 GCA_013397515.1 Upupa epops
CAGTCTACTTGAATTAGCAAAGACATTGTAACTTTTCAATTTAGAGATGGATCCTGCACTGCAACAGGACTCTATGTCTTGAATATACTGATTGCTTTGATTGGACAAAACTTATTATCCCAAATGAATACCACATTGGTCACTCAACCTTTTTAGGTGTGGCCATTGATCTGCAGCAGCCAGTGTTGAAAATTTCTTGGAAAACAGACCAACCTGTATGGGTCTATCAATGGCCGCTGAAACAGGACCGGTGCAAAAAATTCAGGAACTAGTTCAAGAGCAGTTAGCTACTAAGCAGATTGTGTGCTCTAGTAGTCCATGGAATATCCCCGTCTTTACTATTCCAAAAAAGAGTGGAAAGTGAGAGCAGTGAACACCACTATGTATGACATGGGAGCCCTACAGCCTGGATTACCCTCTCCAGTAAGAATACTAGAACAGTGGGATCTGATAATAATTGGTCTAAAAGGTTGCTTTTTTACAATTCCCTAGCATCCCGATGATGCAGAAAGGCTTGCCTTTTCTTATCCCATCAGTAAACAAAGTAGAACCAGCAAAAAGGTATCATTGGGTCATTTTACCTCAAGGAATGAAAAATTCACTAACCATGTGTCAGGTGTTTGTCACTTGGGCTTTGACATCTGTCAGACAAAAATATGACAATTTGTTAATCTATCATTATATGAACAACATCCTCCCAGCAGGCCAATCTATGAATAAAAGTGAAGTCCTGAAAGATGTAACATCTATGCTAGAAGCCAAAGGGCTATGAATAGCCTCAGAAAAAAATCCAACAATAACCCTCATGGCATTATGCCGGTTGGATCATCACAGGAAGGACTATAGACCTCAAAGGTCCAAATTATGACCTAAATTCACAATCTTGCAGATGTACAGAAGCTGGTTCAGGACATACAGTGGGTTAGGAACATCTGTGGGATCACTAATCATGATCTTGCCCCACTGATCCAATTGCTAGGGACATCAAGTCACACATATGATGTAAGGACTTCAAGAAAAAACACAGCAGGCTAGCCCCTCTGAAATATCACATAAAATAGTTCAATGTAATGCTAGCCACGTGATGCTAGAACATCCAGTTATGCTATGATTGTCAATTCTGGCAAACAGCATGTTTATCATTTTGCACTAATTATGCAATAGATAGATCAATGTAACAATGCACTGATAATCTTAGAATGGGTGTGTATCAACACATGGTAAGGATTTTTGTGACTTGAGGAAGAAACTGTTGATTATACAGTTTTCATAATGTTCACTTAGTCTAATATTTAGCTATGCTGAGTAATGTGTGCCTTTAAAATTGCTTTAAAAGTGAGGTCTGGCTGCCTCTTCCCCTGCTTGGAGTTATACAAGGGGGGAAGAAAAGAGCTGGACAGTGTAGTTCAGGATAGAGAAAAGTTAAAGGAGCCATGAGAAGACTGTCTTATCACTACTCATTAAGTTTGAAAAATGCTACTCTGAAAGCAATAAATTAGTCAGCCTTGTAAGCAGTAAAGCAAGATTTTAAGGTGGACCCCCTGGTTAAATTAAAGCTAGGGACTTCGGGAAATGATGTGAAAGTTTGGCAGCTTTCAAACTACAAGTACAAATTCTCCTTTAAAGTAATTTCACACAGAAAAGTAATTCGTCAACCCAAAAGATATTACAATGTTCTGAAAGTAGCAAAAACTTTAACCAATTTGCTGCCTGTGATCAGTTTCCCCAAGCAGCTTATAATTTAGTCCTGCGCCTGCTGCGTAACATCTTTGGCAAAGCAACTGTAGATCTGCCAGTAATTCAAGATTGAAACCAACCACCATTTGAAGCAAATGAAAAAAACATCAGAGATTTAATTTAAAAAAAAATTAAATTATTATTACAGTGCTACTACTGTGCTTAGATTTCACACAGCTTCAAAATAAGGTCAGGTGCAAAATGGCAAATGCAGGAACGTTTGGCATAGGCCAGCTCTAAAGCAGGAAGGGAGAGGGGAGAAACACATACAGATAAATAAGCCAACTATATGTGATGTTCACATGCAGCTTTTTAAAAAACACATATAGGCTGCTCTAGCAGTGCATTGAGAAACCCGTGGACAAAAAGGAATCCAGGAAGGCTGGACCTACTTTAACAGGGAAGCCTTTAAGAGCACAGGAGCAGACTCCCTATCTCCCCAAAGATTACCCAAAGAGGAAGAGCAGCCTGACTGAACAGAGAGCATTGGCTGGAATTCTGGGAGAAGTAGAGAGTCTACAGCCTTTGGAAAATGGGGAAGACTACAAAGATGAAGTGAAGCTAAGCAGGGAGAAAATTAAAAGGGCCAAAGCTCAACTAGAACTCAACCTAGTAACCTACCCATAAATAAGACAATAAATATGTTCCTCTAAGTACATTAACAGTAAAAAGAGGACCAGGGAGAATCTTTATTGGATGCTGGGGCAAATATAGTGACAAAGGATGAGGAAAAGGCTGTTGGGCCATTGCACTTAATGCCTTCTTTGCCTCTGTCTTTAAAAGTAGGACAAGTTATTTCCTGGGCACCCAGCCACTTGAGCTTGGAGACAGGTATGGGGAGCAGAATGAAACCAATATAATCCAAGAGGAGATGGTTTGTGACCTTGGATATAAAGAAGCCTATGGGGTCAGATGAGTTACATCCAAGAGTGCTGAATGAGCTGTGGATGTTCCCTAAACCATTGTTCAATAATCATCAGCCATCCTGGCTAACTGGGGAGGTCCTAGTGGATTGGAGACTAACAAATGTGACACATATCTACAGAAAGGGTTGGAAGGAGAATCGGGGCAAGTACAGACCTGTGAGTCTTACCTCAATACCAGGAAAGGCAAATAGTCTTAAGAGCTATTTTGTGCCATTTACTGGATAACCAGGTGGGTCACGGGAAATTTAGATTGGACATTAGAAAAAAAACCCAACTTACTCACTGAAATGGTCCTCAGCCCTTGGGTCAGGCTGCCCAGGGAAAGGGTTAGATCATCATCCCTGTATGACTTCAGAAATCACGTAGATATGGTGTTTGGGGACATAGTTTAGTAGTGGGCTTGGGACAGCTGAGTTAATGGGTGGACTCTATTTTTAAAGTTGTTTTCAACCTAGAAGACTATGATTTTAAGATATTCAAGATTGAATCAAAATTTCTTGAATCAATGAGGCTTTGAATTTACTTTGCAAATGTTGAGGTTACTGAGGTGAGAGAGAAGACATAGACAAAGCAAGAAAGAAAAGTAGAATAGCACTGCAGTCACTATAACTAGTAAAGAAGCCACAGCTTGTTTTCTGCAGAAATGGGTGTAATGCAGACTTCCAGGAATGCATTAAAAGTGGCATACTCCATGCATCATGAGACACATTTTACAGTTCTCAAGACTGGTTCAGATGCTTGGTGACAGTCAGGAATCTCTAGACTTTTAAGCAATAAAAGAGACTCCAATGAATCTTGTGCTAAGGAAATGAAAATGAAAGTTTATAAGGGTATTTATAGTAAATTAAGTCCTCCTTAAGTCTTTTGGATCATCTAGTTTTAAACTTGATTCTCAGAAAATTCAACCTTATTCCTATTTGTTGGAACAAGAAAAAAAACATATAAGAGTCTCCCTTTAAAATAGGTCAGTATTGCTTAGGTGGCCTCAAAATAAGACAGAATAACAGACTTAGAACTGTAGACTTAGAAGCTATCTCCACTTCCAAAATGGATATTTCCAAAGCATTTCTTCAAAAGCAATATTTAGCAAAAAATATGATTTCTATCCATAAAGAAACCTTTAGAGATATCCTTTCCAGCAGCTTAGACTCCTTCTGTAAAACATTATTGAGCTGGCACGTATCTTTGAAACTCACAGCATCCTTTTTGCTTCCCCCCTAAATTTTTTGCTATCTCCACTTTTAATTTTACTCTCTAATGCCTTTTCATAAACAAGTATGAGTGAACCTGGAACTACTGCAAGAGTAAAGAGAAAGAAATAAGATTTCTTCCTCATGTACTGAGGACATGTTAGGCAGTCTCTCAGCAAAGTAAGAAGAAAAGCTAGATACAGACAGCTTGTTTGTCACTGTGCTTCTATTTACTCCAGACAGTAGAATTTGCACTTGTGCCAATGTTGACTGGAATGTTTAAAAATGTTTAAAATAAGAGTGATGTTTCATTTAGTTTCTGAAGAAGTCACCTTTTCTTTTTTTTTTTTAAACAAACTGAGCAGGACATGTTTTAAGCACGTGACACTATCTGGAACATTGAGAGTTAATGGCGGAAGGATCTGCCGCATTAGATTTATCAGATATCAATGCACTAACAGCAATCCACACTGCAGTTAAGACCACAGCAGTGAACACACCAACTGTGGGATTATAAACCAAACAAAGAACACATAAAATAAAGTGCCAACTGTGTACACATGATATTAGAAATAATCACAGTGTTCGGTGTAATAACCTTTAAATGCACCAAGCCTCACAACCTCAATCTTATTATGATAGTGTAATAATGTTTCATTATGTACCTCAAACACTCAAAAACCCCAATGCAGCTGTTAGGAAGTGCTTTCAGGTGTCCAAAATTTAAAGACAAAGACATAGCTATCTTAGTGGCAATTACTTATGAATTTCATTTGTGGTGGCAACACCTAGACTGTACTCAATATATTCCAGCAAAATTAACATTAAGAAGTTGAGAAGTTGTGTCCTATTAATTTCTGCTTTCTTCACATCTTGTGATTTCTACAGCTAGTAGAATAAAAGGATTGGCTAACCTCAGTGACAGTTGTTCTGCATTCTCATTTCAATTATTTATTCAAATATCTTTTTTATTTTCCACAAAACCTTATTAACCTCAGAGAATACCTTTCTAACTGAGAAACAGCAAAACAGAAATAAATGTAATAAATAAATATAATAAAATCATGTTTATTGCTAACATACTGACTTAGGGCTTTAATCAATTAGAAAGAACATACACTGTAATAGCAATTGCAAGTTAATGATTAATTTCTTTTGTTTGAGTAGAACAACTGGTCTATAGGCACTGATCTGAGCATTTACATTAAATATGAAAATATATCCCCAGTGTGGTGTGGTCTGCAGAGAGCCTGTAAAAGGAATTTCAGTGCACATAAGTAACACAAGCAAACTCACAGCACAAAGGCTGATTTATTTGTCCTTGCTAAATACATGCAACTCAGAGTGAGATAGTCAAAACAAGAAACACAAAGCTCAAGTAGGTGATCATTTGATTTCAGCTCCCTACTGTCCTAGGAAAACTGAATAAAAAAAAGACAGTAACTGGACATGCAACATCTAGCACCATGACAGAGAAAGAACTGGAGAGAATATGCTTGTGGTGCCTAAACACAAAAAGCCCAAACACACTAGAAATTGAAAAATTAATAATTAGAGTAATATTCTGTTCTTTCAAATTACAATAAGTGGCACCACAAGAGGTAAATGAAGAGGAAGAGATTGTATCACGTGCTAAGGAAATTTAGAATTGCATGGCACCCTTCCCAGGTAAGTATGCCTTCAAAAAAACCAGTTTAAATGTTATAACCCCACACAGCACCATCCACACACGTGCAATTCCTATTTTAAAGCAAAAATGTGTAATCGTCATTCAAATTACTCTGTAATAAAAATAACTGGCCCTCAGCAACCATCTCCCAGATCAACATATGGAAAACTACCTGTTGAGATCCCAGGATAGATTTTCTTTGTATCTATTCTATGATTGTTCTTGTCTGTGAACATAACAGGAGGTCTGCTCTTATACAAAGAGCTCCTGATAGGGTCTGTCAGTCTGTGTTGTTATGCAAAATCCTAGTGAACCTGAAGGATGCTACAACAGATGCTTTGCACAATTTTTCAGGAAATAAAAGGTTTGGTTGTGGTAACTGCTGCCAGAATGGTCCTACCTGCACACTTAACATAAAAGTAAATAAGTAAGAATAAACATTGCCTCTATAGCACATCTAGTTTGGGGATGAACCTGGAATATCAACACCTCAGAGACAAATCAATGGGCTTGCTGCCACACCTGTCCCCCAGAAGACTTGATGCCTTTTGGGAAGATTTGCCACTTTGATTACAATGTCTCCCCAGGAAATTAATTGGACATTTAAAATAGTATTTTTTGTTTGTAAGAGCTATAGCTGTCTTGCAGTTTATTATCACCAGAAATCTGGCAGAATCTGCCTATATTGCATGTAAACAAACCATGATATTCTCGCACCTGAGTTTCTCCTTGTAGAAGTGACTTGACACAAAGGATGTACACGCATCTGGTGCTGGTCCTAAAACACAACATTGATGCATCAAGTTATTTTTCCTAAGAGAAACTTCAATTGCTTCTTCCATATCTTTCTCTTCCTCTTAACCCTTAAAAAACCCAAAAATTCCCTTTTTAAGGTGTGTGACTGTTGTGATGTGCAAGGTTGTAGGCCTGTTTAATATTCTCTTACCCTCTGACCCCTTGATATCCCATGACCCATGGGACAGCCAATGAACATCCCTTTGTGTGACACTATATTCCATCTTTTTTTCCATGATAGCCTCTAACCTTCCTTTCTTGCATTCTTTTTGTGACATCTTTTCTACTTCAATGATCCATTCTTAGCATTTTTATCCCCATACACATTTCCTTTCTTTTTTCACTTTCCTCTCTCCCTCTCAGCTTTCTTTTAACTGTTTCCTGGTCCCTGTTAATAAAACTCATTCTTTTTCTTTACTATAATAGCTTTTATTGGGTTTTAAAGACCCTGGGAAATCAAAACTGAGACAGCAATGATGTAGGTATGTTTACTTGCATTTTCTCAACTCTGTGACTTCATTAAAAGCAAACAAATATCCAGGCTCAATTAAACCCAGAAGAAAATTTCCTTTTGCTTTGGACAGAGTTAAAAATGAATAAGCCAGTCTCTTCCTTGGTTTCTATTTGGTGGGGGGTTTCTTTAAAGAATTGGTATCATAAAAGGAGTCTAATAATGGAGTAGGAACATTTTACCTCACTCTGCTGCACACACTTTTCTCAACATTCAAGTACTTGAAAACTGTTAAGTCAAAATGCCATGTTATTTTATTTATAATGACCAGGTATGCACACAGCATGCCAAACCTGGGAGATAGCAGTCACCGTTTACCTCTTTCACCTGAAATAAATCCACAATAGAATTCAAGATTGATGCCATGAACCAAGCAGCCGATAAAATTTATGTATTTAATACTATAGGACTTAACAAACTAAGTAACCAGGGTGGTATCACTAATGGTATTTGTGGATTTAATGCTCTCCTGCTTAAAAACTTTTATTATAATAGGTTTATAATGGGTATGAATGTTGTAAATTTAAATTATAGCAATTAGGGAACTTTAACATCCCATGAGTTCTACTGCAGATTTTGATAACTAAAGTACTTTCTGAGGGCTTTTGCACCTCCCTGTGCAAAGCAACACAACAAGAAAACCTGCTTTCTTTTTATAAATATTGAGACATGAAATAAGATGAGAAAATAAACTACCTAGACCTATTATATACTAGTTAAGTACCATGATACTTTTCTGCAATTCAAAGGTTACCTAAAGCAGCAAAGAGTTACCTAAGGCAATGAAAAAACCCCTATCTTTGTTTGGTAGGACTAAACAACCTGGGTGACTTGTTAGACCTGAAAGGATTAGAGTAGAAGAATTTGCCCACTGAGAACAACCACAGATGCTTAGAACATTAGACCTTAGAAATATTCAAATTAGAATTTGAGAATATCAACATTTGTTGAAACCGAGCACCAAGGGTAAATACACATGATCTTCAGAGCAAATCACAGAAAACTCATCTGTGCCTTGTCCTCAGAGGGACCAACTGTCTCATAGCAGCATACTGAGGAGCCACTCCACTTCCATGTTCCTATTGTGCTACAGAAACACACCAGATTTACCTAATTTAACCAAAACACTCAAAATAATGTTTATAGATTGGACAGTTAAAATGAAATGCATTTCTATCTTCTGATGTGTTCCAGCCTCTTAAGAGAACGTGCATCTTGCACCAGTGTGTTCCTTTCAGCATCACTTTCTGCATGGCAATGCTCACATATGCAAAGAGATAATCCTAAGACAAGTTGGGGTTCTTTCTTAAGAAATACATGAATTGTATTTAGCAAGTATTCCCAAAAGTTGGTAAAAATCCATGCAAACAGAGTAGCAAAGAAACAACACAGTTGAGTTGTATTTTTAAACCATCTCACTGGATCTAAGGAAACACCTAGAGAACTCAGCCTAGAAAGCCAGGAAGCATACAAACAACAGTAGCTTTACCTACAGATCACCATCATGCAGGTATGTTAGCCTTCTACTTTACTAAGAAACAACTCAACAACACACCAAATAATTTTAAATGCAGACTGTGGACAACAAGGAGGATTACCTGTATCTCCGATGACCTGCAATAGCACACTCCTGCTTCACAACATTGCCCCACTATGAACTCATAGCACCTCAGCTAAAACAGGTTCTCAGCCACTGCTATTTGTTAGCCAGCAAATAGAAGTAATTCAGCTCCAGTTAGCCAATTATTTTAACACACCAAGCTATGAGCTAATTGTCCAGCCAGCCAAGCAAATGCCACAGCTCTCATTTCAGCAACAAACACATATTCACCCCAGAACCTACTTGCAGCTCTTACTTTAATGTTTCCTAAAATTACATAAAGGAGAAAAACAGGTGACTTATTCTAGTCAACAGCTTACCACTAGTTGTACCTTCTCCTCTGAGCACTGGTTGTGGTTCATTTTGTGTGAAAAATTATGCCTCAAATTGAAGGCTCAGAAATTAGTTTATTGCCAATATCAATACTGCAGAAGTGTTAGCAGCACAGAAACCTTCGTGCAGCTTTGCCAGTCTCCATAACCCCTTGACATATTGAGTTCACCTGGGCATTAGCAGCAGTTGGTGTTGGCAGCTTCAAGCAGTGTCAGCTCAAGATCTGAACTCTGTTTTCATAGTGGAAAAGACAGGTATTTCCAACAGGTATCCAGAACAGGCCTTGGCCCACATGACAATTGACTCAAAATTAGGAAATGTTGTGATCAGCTTGGAGGAAGTACCAATGCATGATCTTGTTTTATGGGCATGTAGATAATTGAACTTCAATCAGTCCAGCATAGCAACACACATGGGCAAACTCCAGGAAGGAAAATTAGAATTTGTATTTCTGAAGGACATCAGTTAATCTTAATAGCCACTGGGTTAAACTGAAGGCAGTTATCTCTATCTTCCACTGCACACAAATGCAGATTTGCTCACTACCACAGCCTCTACAAAAGATGATACTTCATTATGTGCTTTCAATTGCAACATGTGTGTTATCAGTACGCAAGAGGAGACAGACTCACTGCAGTGGTGGTGAGCAGCTGGAGGGTCTGGCTTTCCCATAGCTCCAGCAGGACTCATTGCTGTGTGTGTGGAAACTTGGTCAGGAGCTCAGATATGTCAGTGTTTTAGCCAGGAAATGCTGGAGGACAATCTGAATTCAAGAGATAGTCTTTGCTTCAAATAATTCAGCAAAATCCTCTCTTGTATTGGAACAAAATGTTGGTATTAATGATCCCTATTTTCTATAGAGTTTAATGAAATATAATAAAACAATAACACTCCGGAGAAATTCAAAACCACCCTGCATGTATTCCTGTGCTACCTGCTGTAGATGATCCTGGTCTGGCAGGGGGGTTGGACTAGACAACCCTTCGAGGTCCCTCACAACCCCTAATAGTCTGTGGTACTGTACTAGTTAACATCTTTGGCTAAAAAAGGGCATACGGTAAGTTCTAGGTTTCTTCACAGAAATGGTTTCACCCACAGAGACATTCTGTGTTGCGGAAGGGAAAAGGAGTTTATAGTCGAGCAAATCTCCTTTCCCATAATTCTCACTCCTTAATTCATCGGCAGCTTGATCTTCCTTATCATCACCTGCCAGCAGTGCTTTTCACATACAGGTATCAGCAGTTCCTCCCTGAGGAAGTTCGTAGCAGCATGTACCTCCAGAACACACTGCCCCGCAGCCACCCAAGGAAGGGAAAAGGGAGAAAGTACACTGCCAGGGAGCAGATTTACTCAGTAGTTTCCAGCAGAAAAGTGCAAATGCTGATTTCTGTGTATGCAAAGAAGGCTGTCAAAGCTGCCTTTCAGGGAAAGTGCTTATGGATGCAGTCGAGGTGAAATCATGCTGAGAAGTAAAGCCTACCATATGGCAAATATCAGAAGATGCATGAGCTGCTCCCACATAGGAAAACAGCTTCTAGGAACAGGTAACAAAATAAACAAGCAGCAAACCCAATCAAAACAGAAGGGAAAACAAGCTCTAAGTTACAAACTGCTCTTCAAGTATGCATAGCAAGAAATCAAAGAAGCAAAATCAGTTATCAGTCACCAGAGAATAGCAGCTTTTAGCCTTGGCAAACAAAACACCAAAACCCTACCAAGAACAATTCACTAGTAAATTGGCTTACTAAATTAAAATCTTCTGTGACAGCTCAAGAGATTTAAATGAAGCACAAAGAAATAAACAAACAAACCAACCCACCTCAGGAAAAACTATTTGTTTAGTACATTTCTAGTACCTTCTAATTTAAATGAGTTTCTTTGTTAGTTCTGTTGTAGCAATCTCCTCCTGGTGTTCACCAAGTTACTAATGTGCAAACTGGTGAGGAAGATCTTTGTTACTACGCTATTGCAATGGGATCAGACATGGTATCTACACAGAGCTCTCTTACACAGCTCTCATACATCAGTGTTTTCCAAAACATTTTAGGACAAAAGGCAATGGAGTCAAGTTGTGCTGGGGAAGGTTCAGATTAGATCTTAGGAAAAGCTTCATCCCAGAAAGAGTGGGGAGGAGGCATTGGAACAGGGTGCCCAAGGGAGGGTGTGGAAGCACTGTCCCTGGAGGGGTTCAACAAACAGGCAGATGGTGTTTCAAGAGATGGTTTAGTGGTTTGGGGTTGTAGGGTGGATGGTTGGATTTGATGATCTTGAAGGTCTTTTCCAACATTGCTGATTCTATGGTTCTAACAATTCCTTTGAATGCAGTAGCATGTGGTGCACAGCAGAAACATTACCAAGCTCAAAGAAACAGTATCCTAAAACTATTTGGACCAGTGTGCGTGACCATCATCTCCGTCTGCGTTAAATAACATCTGACTGGAGCAATCAACTGGGCTCCATGTTCAGAGAGGCATTCTGCCACACAAATGAATAGATTTGACCACACACAAGGAGTTCTTTTTAATTGCCAGGATTGTTGTACTTCCCATGTCCATTTTGTTGCTATGGAATGAAACTAAAATTGTATCAAGATATTTTATAAAGGGAAAAATTGTATTCATTATCAAAAATAAAACAGAGATGTTGTTGGAAAGACTACTTCTGATGATTTTTAAACAAAAGTATTTGCAAAGTGATATATCAGCTTAATTTTCAAAGCATTTTATTTCTGATTTTAGCGGGATTCATAGAATTTACCTGAAAGACTTGAAACCTCTTCAAGTTCAGGATAAAAGTTCTAGAGCTATAACATTTTTAAATTATATTTAAAACTCCCTAAATGAAAATACTGATGTAAACGTACAAAACACTAGCTGCTGTCTGAGCCATCATTCTTTCTCTGTCAGTCTTCCTGGGAAAATCAAGCTTATTTCTAATAGACCATGCATAATACAATCTTCAGAAACAAATTGGAAAGTTAATGGGAATGTGCAAATGTTAAACTGCATACTGTAGTGATGAGAAAAGCATCTGATAGAATAGTCAGTTTATAACTGTCTTCTGGCTGGCTCGAATAAATCAGGGCTTCTTTATAGTCTCAATAATTTGACTTCACTATATTCCTAGAAAAATTCAATTCTTCTTGGTAATGTGCGATTCAGTCATAATCATGCCCTTTCAAAATCCCAGCAAGACAGTGTTTGAAGCCTCTCAAGTATGAAAAGGATGACACATTCATATGGGTATTACTGGTCCATTATCATCAGTCAAGGCTGGAGCAAAGTTCAGTAGAATTTAGGGATGAGTCGTAGTTTTAATATCTCCTGTGTTTTATAAGTACCTCATTGTGTTATGAGAAGGAACACAAGATGGGTAATACAGCCTGTGTTTATTTTCTGAGACTTTCTTCATCATTTCATATCGCTATATATGTCTCTCTCAGAAAAAAAAAAAAAAGTCATTTCATATCGCTATTCCTGTTCAAACGTGGTTATTGTTAGAGGCTCCTTCCATCAGCTTCATTCAGCACTTGTGGATTGCATACACAACTAGCTGGTGTTGACTGAATGGAATTTGGTGGAAACAGAGATATTTATGCATCTGTGCCTTTAGACATTTTCTGCAGGCAGAAGTTCTCATAACATCTGTTACTAGACAGTCATAAAAGGACTTCTAAACAGTGTCCTGAAGCTGCTGTAGAACAACAACCAGCAGCTGAGGCACCAACATACCAGCCTCAGACACTTGAATGGACATGTTGCAGCCCAAGTGCTGTTAGAATTTGGATTCAAATTTAGGAACAATTGTCTGAAATCAACACTACATTTGACAATGCGTCTCTGGAACACAGAGTTAATTAATTGTGCCTCTGTAGAGAGAATTAAGGCATAGCCCAGTGAACTTTTCAGGTTTTCTTTTTCTCATTACCTACTCCAAAAACTTCCAGTGTTGATTATATTCCTAATTTTAATAATAGCAGTCAGCCATTTCACTACTCTACTACATAGAATTATGTTAACTGCCTAAAACAAAGAAAACAGCTTTGATTAAGTTGACTGTGTTGTTAGGGACTATTCTTGCTGAATACCAACTCATTAATCAGTCACTGATTCCTCCTTCTTACTTTGTTATGTTGGTTTATATGCGATTGCTTGTCGTCAACTGTTTACAGCTTTGGTAGGCACTACTGCACTATATGATTTAATATCATGTCTGCTATGCTGGCTTTCAATAATACACCCAGTGATGGTTTTGTAATTTTAATTCAGGAAATTAATTAGAAGTTACCTTACAATCTGTGTATAGCAAAGATATTTGGGTCTTCATTAACAGTAATTTCTTATTTTATTTGTATAAATAAGAAGGAATCAATTTGCTGCTAATAAAGAAGCTTATGTGACACACATCCCCAAATTAGTATAGCTTATTTCCTAAAGCTCATTCTTCTTGAGGATCTATGAAGATCTATGTCTATAGAAGTCTCAAGTAGTACAGGAACCTTCAGTTTGCATTTACTCCAAAAAAACCCAGATCCTTGTTTGTAGATCCAGTTTATTTTACTTGAAATGAAAATCTATTGTTGATTTATATCAAGCTGAGAGATCTAGCTTTCATGTATGCACATTTCTTTTTAGTAAGAAATCCCAGCCTATATACTTATATGAATATACTATTCATATACTTATATGAATGTATCTTCTACACACAAAATTAATAACTTGCCTGTATTGACATAAGAGGGATATATTTAGGGAAGATCTAAAACAGGACGAATGCACAATGTAAAACCAGCAACAAACAGGAATAGATGTTCCTCCTTTTTATGGCCTTATCCTTAATACCAAGTGCAGACACTTTTTGACATGTGAATATCACAGGCTTCTTACTCAGTCCAAAGCTCTCTGTGTTAATCATGAGAAGCACAAATAGCTCATTCATTCCTGTGTGCCACATCAACCCCTCTCCTACTGGGTAAATTAGGAATTCCTAAAATTGCCGTATTATTGATGGCAAAAGAATAATTTAGTCATTTACATAACTCATATAATAACACAGTTCTATCCTACCTTGGCACTGGAATGCTGTCTTTGGAAGATGCAATCAGGGTAGCCCTTCAGTTATGAATCTTGGCTTCCGTGACATCAGTGATGCTATTCCTTCTCTCAAATTGCCTTTCAGCTGGTGGGTAATGTTTATGTGCACAGAATGCTTGAATTTCAGTGCGAAAGAAAGCATCACCATGTATTATGATGAAACTGGAAGTTTTCATTAAGAGCTCTGCAATACATCTATCTCTCTTCTTAAACTATTTATATATTTATATCTATATATAGATACACTCTCAGGCTGTTCCAGGAAGGTAGGGCTTCATCTCCCATAATGATTACTAGGGATGACAAACTCCATAACTCATTCTTTTCTTTTCCTTCCCCCAGCTTTTATTGCTGAGCATGATGTCATATGGTTTGGCATACCTCTGCAGTCAGTCCCCTGCCAACTGTTTGTGTACCCCACACTGGTGGAGCAGCATAAGAAATTGAAAACTCCTGGTTGATGTGTAAGTACTCAGAAATGATTAAGCCATATTGTATTACCAACAGCTTTGGCCACAAATCCCTGACATTGCACCATGCACCAGTTGTCTTTCATATTGAACTTTCATATGGAGTTAATGTGTCTGTGATACCAAACAAAACTCTATTTGCTGCTTAATGAAAATATGAGCATTACTAGGTGTTCTAATGTGATTGATACAAGCCATTCTGGACAGTGTGATGCAGAAGGCAGTACTGGTAAACTGAATTTAATAGTCAAGCAATGGTGAAAGGAATTACACTAACAGTTCATTGCTACAACGCAATTAGTGACAAATTCCAAATTACTTGGAAACATCTGCCAAGTCACAAAGATGTGTCTTCCTTATAGGCACACATATTTGCAGTCAGGTTTGTTGGGTTTTATTTGTTTTCTTTTTGGGTGTTGTTGATAGGTTTGGCAGTTTTTTAAATGTCAAAAATTGTCAAAGTGAGAGAAGTACACTGAAGATCAAGAAATGCCATCAGCCACACTGATGTGATCTAGAGAAGAACGTGTTGGCACTAAGAGAATGATAGATCAGCTCTTCTCACATAGGTAGCTTGTAAATTATATCTAGCTAAGAGACATCAATACCACTAGTAAGGAACCTAGCTGGTGAGCCACATTAAATAGAATTTCTCAATTTCCATCATTGCCAAGCACTTGACACGAGCAGATGACACTAAGATGGATGAGGCAAGGTTAGAAACATAGAGTCCTGGGTTGGAATAAAGCAATAATACATCTCCCAGGAACCAGGGATCATCTCTCTTTCAGTCTTTATGGCTAAAAGACTCAGGTCTGTCTTTCACTGCACAGCCAAATAACAGAATCACAGAATGGTTGTAAGAGACGTCAGAGATCATGTAGTTCTAACTCCACTGCCAAAGGCAAGGACACAAATGGGAGAAAGCTGCTTCTTCTCAAGGACGTCTCTAGTCTGTGAAATAAGGGAGGATTTACCAAAATAAACACCAGTTAGTTCTTTTGTCTCCACATAGACTGCCTGCTTACCACAACTAATAGAGAATGCTGGAACACATAAGCTTCATTTGCACTTGACAAAATACAAATATATATGATTATGTCTGATGGTATTATGCTGCTAATCAGTGTCTTCAGGATGGCTACATGCATATTGTAATAACCTCTCATTTATTATGTATGCACATGAACTGTATCAAGTCAATGAATTGCCTGATTGTGTAGGCAGGAATTAATCTTCTCCTGTACTACGTGTATTGCTATAGTTTACTATGCTAGCAACGGCTTTTACCTTGAATCTTCCTGTAATGTGACAGATTAACAAAACACTGTAATTCCATAAAAGATATCAATGCCCTAGGATTCATTTGCTAAACTAATATTTAACAAATAATTTAGATTAATACATGCTGTATTAATCTAAATACCTTGTTTCATCTGAGGATCAGAATGCTGTTGTAGTCACTTATGTTTTCAGCATCGCTCACATCTGTACTCTCAGCAAATACCAATTCATTGGTAACAAAACTTAACTGCAGCAATTAGTGTTCTGAAGATAAGAATATTACATTCCTCAGGAGAGGCTGAGGCGTATTATGCTAATTTGTTTGTCTGTATATAGGGACACTTGCCTTTAATTAAGTAGATAAGACAAGATTTAATGAACTCTTTCTAAAATACGAAGGTTATGATTTAGTTTTAAAAAGAGAAAAATTGCTGCTTAGAGCATCCTTGGCAGTGTTATTCAGTTCAGATGCCATAAAGACTTCTCATTTTAACTGACAGTCTTTACATAATCAGCTTATTTACTCTGAAACATTAGTCCATGAGAGGAATTTAATCCCTTTGCAGAAAGTGAATGTAAGCTCCACATGTTAGTTAAGTCCCAAGGTTACAGTCACAGAAGAACATGAACTTTCAGTTGGCTTTTGGCAGCAGAGAGGACACGAGCCATATTCTATACAGGCTAAAGAAAGTATATCTAGGGCACTGTAATTTCTGTCCTAAAAATATCAGCTCTCGATTTCAGCACCAGTTCATGTGAATGTAGTTCCAGAGTGATTTAACTAGTGCTGCTAAAAGAATCTCATGCCATAAGACCATCCATAAAACACAGGGTCCCACCTCACAAGCAGAACTGCTGAGAAAAAGTCTTCTCATCGTCATGAGTACAAAAGAAGCCTGCAAACAGAAAACAAGCCATCAGCCAGGCACCAAGAGATGGAAGAACATGGGGGCACTCTGGTGCCAGTGATGCAGAGATCACAAGATGGAAAGGAAGTACAATAACGGACAGACCATATGTCCCGGTGCTGCAACTGCCTGAGAAAGAAAAGTAACATCACAGATGTTCTTTAGATGACAGAAGCATCTGATCAAGATAACATTTATAGTGAAGCTCCAGCAAATATAGAGAGTCAACTGAACTTTAGGCAAAATCCATCCCTCCCCTTACTGTGTTGTGTGGGAATCAACCAACTTCATTCCAGCTGGATTCCAGCAGCACAGATAAAATGCAGCACAAGATGGGTACTGTGACAAGTCCTCGTTACTTCCAGCAAAATCAGTAAGAAGATGGTAAAAAATTACATTATTAATGTAAAAATATTCTAAAAAACCACAAAGGTATGTCAATGCTTGTTGTTTCCTACAATGCACTGGACTGTCATCTATTGTAATGCCATTAGGAATTAGAATCCAGAAATTCTAATCACACACCAGCTTAGTTTTGATGTGACACAAGGACGAGCACAGACACTACGAGATTTGTCTTATGTTCTCATTGACTTCAAAGGACAATCAAACCCCACATGTATAGCCCATGGCACTATCAAAATATAGAGTTTCATTACTTTCCCTAGGTTTACAGATATAAAACCTGCAAAGAGGTTTTGGCAGAGCGAACCTTACCTACGAATAGGATGGAGTGAGAGCTCCATGCTATTTATTCTATTTAAACTACATAGAAGAATTGTATTTTGTCAGACTGCCTAATGTTACAGAGTACTATGCAAATCCAAAATCAGGACTAAGAACAAAAGGAAATTGCAGCCTTCTACTGATAACTGCAGCCACATTAGCAGCTAGAAACTGCCCACTTGTGGTAGAGGAGAAGTTTTGTATGTTGAACACCAGCTTCCTCCCAGAAGTCATGAGTTGCTGCAAATGTTACAGACAGAGGATTCCATCACAATATACTCTAAAGGGCAGCAGGACAGAAAAAAACTAACCTCAAATTATTGTTTGTTAACAAGTTGACTAATATTTGTGTTTTGGATCAGTCTGTCAACCCTTGAGTTAGCCCAACTGTGTAAGGGGCAGACTGAGGCTCTGCCAGAAACTCTGGACAAGTTAACTAATAAAAGTAGGGAGTTGGAGGAGGAGATGATTTCCTAACAAGACATTGATGTGGAAAATCAATTTCCCTGAAAGAGACTGAGAATAAACACAGCAGGTTTGTGCTGTGGCATTATGACAGAAAAAGACTTCACATCTAAAGACAAAGAAAGGCAGAAAGCCCTTCCTGGGCTTTTGGAAGGTCTGATCTCTTCAGAAGTGGAAGGCATGAAATGCCTGAGATGCCATTTCTTCCTCACACCTCAGAAATAACCCACATACATTTTTCAGCCTGGCTTACCTTCTGGGGGTGATTTTAGCAGCAGAATGGTTCCTAAAGGTTTTTGATGAGGTGCTTTGCATCTTTTGGGGCTGCAAGATGTCTGCCTTGCAGAACTTGGTGCTCACACATAGTCTGTTCTCAATAGTTTCTATCCACACTTTTTTTTTTCCCACTCACATTTTTCAACCAAAACCCCAGCAAAATGCTTACTTTTAGTAGTAGATACCTAAACCACATTGAATAGTAGGAGAAGACAAGCAGATTTGGCTTATAAGCAGGGATTCCTATGTGTCAGAGGGAAGTCACTTTCCCTGTCTCATGCCACCCTACAGGACATTCTGACCCTATTAGATTAGAGCAAAAAGAGAAACAAGAAGATAACAGTCAATATTTGTGTTTAAGCACTTGTGCTTTAATATGTTTGGTTTCTACAATGAGCTCACATAGAAAATTACTGTATGTTTTGCTTTTACAGAAAATTTAAAGAATTACCTTTTCTCCATGAAATACACTTATTTAAGTAAAATATTCAAGTCCTTTCTCTTGTGTGTTTACCTATTTATAACGATTTTAAATTCAGGTTGCTCAACAGGTCTAGAAAAACAAAACCACTAAAAAAATCTATTCAGAGAATTGCACCATGTAAATTTTTGCTAAACTGGAGATTACCCCTTTTGTTTTCTCTATCCAAAGCAACAACATTGTAATCTTTAACATGGGAAATGAAACAGATATAAGGACCTACATGTGGTGTAGTCAAAATATGTTCTCTCTAAATAAATATTTAGAAATAATCATTGCTGCTGTGGAACAGGTGTATTTGTATCTAACTTTTCTGCAGCAAATTTGAAAACCAATGGATCCAGAACACAGGCAACTGCAAATGTGTTTTCTGTTTCCTTGTTAAAAATCCAACCCCATAAAGTGATAGAGTATTCTTAGGTTTCAATCAGTTAACTTACTGGATACAAATAATTTTGTTCCATCTACTAAACATGTCCAACCTACATTTTGGATGCCAGAATAGTCAGAGGACTTACAAGTTATCAGAATTTATTTAAATTCAGTGTTTTATTTCAAGCAAAAATTGAAGTATGATAAGCTAGTTGAAGCCAGTAGATCATTTTAATCTCCCACTCACATGTTGCAATGGTGTTCCTAAGTTCCCTAGGAGAAAATGTGACCATCATCAGAACCTTTGAAGTTTATCTTCACAGTATTTCTGCATCTGCAAAAATTAAAAAATTAATTTACAGTTTAATTTGTTGTTTGGAATTCAGTGGGACTTTTGAATAAAACCAGATAACTATCTCTTTTTTCCTGTATTTTTAATAGAATCACAGAACTTGTGATGTATGTTACTGCAGTTATATAGCAATGAGTCAGCTTTAAAAACAATTTAATGTATTCCTTTTTTTTTCTCCTCCCCTTTGAAGGGGTTTAAAATATAATTAAATATTTTTTTCTTTGAAAATTCAATTATAAGTTTTAAGCAGCCTTAAATAACTGGCTTTGTCGGGGGAATTAAATGGAGTCTCTAGGGCACACCTAGAAACTCCATTACCCCAGTCAAAAGAACTTCACCCTTTCCATATTCTTGCAGCAACAGGTACTGATCAACAAGGTGGAAAAATCTGCTAACAGTAGAAAGTTATTCAGAGTAGAAAAGAGCTGACTGCAAAAAATTCTGGAAAGACCTTGTGACAATGAGCAGCTTTGTATCTAAAGGCAAATAAAATTCAGTGTAAAATAATATATGGTACAGACAGCAAAAATAATGCTAACTTCAGAGGGAAAATAATGGGCTTTGAGTTGACCTTTAGCAGAAAGCAGTCTTGGGGTTATGATAGGTAACTCCAGGAAACATTATCACAGAGCTCAACAGCAGTCAAAGAGAAAATAAAGTCTTAGGAACTACACGGAAGGAAAAGACTGAAAAAAAGGAGAACTTTGGATCATGATTAGACTTTGACCAGAATGATTAATATTAGAAGTTTTCATCCTGGAAAATGGATGAAAAAAGTGAGCTAAAACAGATGTTGCTGGAGACCTGAGTGTCACAGAGAGAACAGCAGATCAGCTAGGGGCTGTCTCCACCAGTAGAACAGGATGTTACCTGGTTTCCACCAGCTGTCAGGTTTAAAACCACCAGCAGGAGGTGGCCAGTCACACAACACACAGCCCAACAGCTCCTGTCTGCAAGGTGCTGGGAAAGAGAAAAATTTACGGGCATTCAAGGAAGGACTGTATGAGTCCTCCCTGGCATCATCCCTGCTGAAAAATTCATTGAGAGCTATCATTGAGCATTATGTATCTGGCTTGGAAAGTAACAAACAGCTGGAGAGTGTTTGAGAGGGATAAAGCAGGGCCATCACTCACCAGACCAGCTTGCCCAGAGCCCCAGCCAGCCTGACCTTACAAGGCTTCAGAGATGGGGCTTTCACCACCTCTCTAAGCAGCCTGTTCCAGGGATCCACTACCCTCAGATTCAAGAATTTTTTTCCTGATGTCTAAGCTAAATCTAACCTTTTCCAGCTTAAAATCATAACCTCTCACCCTATTCCCTGCACTTGTGAATAGCCTTTCCCAGCCTTCTGACAGCCTCTTTCAGGGACTGGAAGGTCTTCCCAGAGCCTTCTCCTCTCCAGGCTGAGCAATCCCAACTCTCAACCTGTTCTTGTAGGAGAGGTGCTCCAGCCCCTGATCATTTTATTAGCCTCCTCTGGACCTGCTCCAACAGGTCATCATCTTTCTTGTGTTGGGGACTACCAGAGCTGGAGGCATGACTCCAGGTGAGCTCTCACCAGGGCAGAATACAGGGGTGGAATCACCTCTTTCAATCTGCTAGCCACGCTTTAGGCTTTATCTGGTGAGGTAAGGTTTTTGAAGAAATCGGACTGTAACCTGCAACCATGAGTTAGCTGTTTCAGTTAGAATACTAACCCAAAATCAGCTTTTGATCAAAATGCTGTTACATGTCACACAGGATGATTCAACCTCCCTAAACAGCATGTGTATAACTAGCTTTTTTGAGCCAAACCCTTATTCAGGAAAAGGCAAAGAATTAGTTTAAATCTACACCACTGATTTTCTCAGCTCACAAAGCATCTTCTTCACACAATATGGCTCCATACAGAAATACTCTCATAATTTTTTTGCACAAGGGGTCACTGCAGTCCCCATGTTAAATGCTTTCACTATAATTAGGTTTAAGGGGCTCTCAAAAACCTTCATCAGATTTACACTTCACCTGCAGGAGACACCTTACCAACACATTCAGAAGAATTTTTTTCAGGTGGGGTTAAAAAGAAAAATTGAGATTATTTTGCTGCCTTTAGCCCTGAAATATTAAATCATTTTATCCTGTAAACATATGTAGCTATATGTATGCAACTCAGCAACAAATAGCACCTGTATACTACATATATAGTTTCAGCAACAGTTTATGATAAATATGTTCCACCTACTGCTTCTATTTCCTATTCAGTCTTCCAGAACATAGGACGGTGAGGCGCACCGTGTGGTCAGTAAGGGTCAGTGCAGACTATCTGTTGTATTTCCACAGTTTATTTGGTATTTGAGAAGCTTTAGAAAGTTTCATTGCAAATTAGTAACTTAATAATTGCCTCACTCATTGCTGAAACATCCAAGACTCCGTGTTTGTGCTGTGGCAAAGGGTAAAAGCCTTTTAGCAATGCACAGCAATAGTTTGGAAGAAAAACGAGGAATATATTTTTCAACAGAAACTAGCGAGGAATTTTTAAGTAGGTAGAATGTAATTATCCAGTTGCTGTTAAGACATGACATTGCAGCTCTCACCTCTACTCTTGAAACAAGTGCCAGGGGGTCTGTAAAATGACTGAGTGTGGTCAGGACCCTAGCTTTACATCTCATTCAGAAGTGTGATGGGAAAGGATGTCAGCTCAGCATTTAAAACTCCCATTTGTTTCATTTGTTTGCAGCTTGGGAATACACAGAGCTCTTTGGATAAATCAAATCTACCCTATCCATGTAAATAAAGTGAATCACTAAATATCTTCTCTCTCCTCATCAGCCTAGTACCTTATCTTTCTTAATATCCCTTTTCTCTATTATAGCTATGTGCATTTTCCAGAGCAGCAATGTGTGTCAGATATATCTGATGTGATCTAAATAACTGTGGTTTTGTACCCAAAGCGGGAGATCTGAACTCAAGACAATACTGATTCTTCTCAATGACAGGACAAGGGCCAAATTTGTTTCTATTTTCAGTGCTCTGAACAGCCGCATTATGCACAAGACACAATGAGAGACTAAGTCTAAGTACAGGGTTCAAAAGCTGTAGCCATAAGGTCTGTCTTGCTGTCTAAGCAAGAGATGATGTATTGCTATTAACTAGACAGAGATCTCAAGGAATAACTGACTTAACAAGTGTGAGTTTTAAATCCTATATGGCTTTTTATTCTCTCACATTTCATCCTTGAATCCAGATGGGCAAAAAGGAATTTGGAAGCCATTTACAAAGGAAGGTTCTAGTATCAAACATCTGGCATGGCATATGCTGCAACTAAGTCTGTTTCAGACAATTCCAGCTTTTGGGAGTCCAGCACTCCCTTCATGTAAAGATAATTAGATTCATCTAAAGATAATTACATTTCATGACAAAGCACATTTCCTCACTTTTCCTTCACAAAATGCCACTTTATAGTGTTGCCTGGCTACCTTCCACTGAATTCAGGCACAGAATTGCTTCTGCCCTGTAAACGGACTAATTACTTACTAGTATGATTACCGCACACTGGTTGAAAGGCTTTGTCATTACTTTGGTCGTATTAACATGCTTTTGTAATAGTACTTCAGGGCCTTCTGTTCCAAATTCCCATCATTAATCAGGCCAAAGTTTCTATGAAACTTAAAGATTTATATTCCCGATGACAATGAAAGTGCTGTGGGCAACTGTGCTCATAAGTGATGTATAAAATACAGGTAAACCAGCAGCAAGTAGATGCTGGCAAGTACCACTCAGCCACAATACCTGGACTTAGAAGGTTTCATTTAGTGCCTTTAGCAGGCAGGCAAGGCTGCTTTTCTGAAGGGGAAAAGGGGAAGGGGACATAGAACAGCTATTAGCAAGAAACGGATACAGCCATCCCTTTTACTTGACTACAAATCATGAATGACATGTGCTGAGAGAATCTTCATCCTCTTCTCCAGCAAAAATCTAGGATAGAGTGAATAAAATAGAAGTCAGGTTCAAATCAGACCACAAGAACTTTTTCTTTACAAATCAGGTAGGAGACCTATGACAACTCTTCACAAAAGGGGCTACAATAGCCATTAAAGGACTGACAGTGATAACAGTATAGACATCTGTGCAGCAATCACTAAACACATCTGAAACAACATCTGACCTGGAGCTGAGACTAGGCAGCTGCTGGAAGAACAGTGAAGAAGAATCCCCTTCTCTGTACTTCCTCAGGAGTCCCTACGACCTTTGCCATGGTAGAAGTAGGGGTAGAAGCATCACTGACCTCAAAAATACAATGACCTCAACCCTGAGCTGTCAGTCTTCCATACAACACCATGCATAAGCTGCCTAATAATCCTACTAAAAACACAAATAACCAGTCATTCCAAAGATCAGATTATACACATTCCACTGTTCAAAGCCTCTCCTGATTATGCAGCACTCCACATGTTATTTCTAGACTGTGAGGAAATCAGTAATCTTCCAATGGTTACTGCTAATGAACACTTACAAAATGAGGTGTCTGAAGCATACTCTCACTTGAAAGGCCAGCCACAGGAAAAGCTACAGGAAGGTTTAATATCTAGCTTAGAAGTGGCTAATTTAAACAAGGAACTAAAATACTGCTTATCGACAGTACTGCAAATTGACCAGTAAGTATCAGAAGGTTTAATGGTGGTATTACTGCTTTGATCCCTGGTGCTCAATGCAATAATCCGTGAGTTTTAAAATTCAAGTGCTTGACTGAAACTCTGCAAGCTCAAGTGGACTGTAAAGCTCAATTGATTTAAGTGGTTCTTTAATTAGACAATCACTTTTATAGGAGAATTTCTTTTGATGAATATTAAGGAGGTTTGAAAAAACTCAGAAATGTGCTTGTTTCCTTCCATAGCCAGGGGAAGTAGACTTGTTTTCTGATGAGAAAAAAAGATTTTCTGCTAAAATCAGCTGAAGCTGTATTAGAAGCGTCAGGAGCAGGTTTAGAGAAGCGTTTGCACTTTATCTAATGTACTAATACTAAACAAATCTCGCAGAACTGTGTTGGGCTTTTGCTTTCTGCAGGCAGCATGCACAACTGTTTAATAAACAGCATTATTTGTTCTGAAGAAAAAGAATGATATTTAACTTACACACCTTTCATAATTCCTGATTTCCATGCATTTCCCACCAAGTCCAGTCACAAAAATGTTCCTGTTTGTGAGTATAGCTTGAATCATTGGCAATTCAGATGTTATAACTCAGGTTTCAGGCTTTCCTGAAGCTAATCTACATAGAAACATCACAGAATGGCTCAGATTGGAAGGGACCTTAGAGACATCTACTCCAACCTCCCAGCCTTAGGCAAAGATACCTCTCAACTGAACTTGATTGCTCAAGGCCTCATCTTACCTGGCCTTGAACAACTCTAAGGATGGGGCATTCGCAGTCTCCCTGGGCAATTGATTCCAGAGTATCTCTGCTCTTGTACTGAGCTTCTTCCTAAAATTTAGTCTAAACCTACTCTTCTTCAGTTTGAAACCATTTCCCCTTTTCCTATCACTAGATCCCACTGGGAAAGTCCTTCTCCAGCCTTCATGTAATTTCCCTTTGGGTATTGGAGGGCAGCTTATAAGGTCCCCCTGAAGGCTTCTCTTTCTTCTTCGAATAGGCTGAACAGCACAAACTCCCTCAGGCTATCTTCACAGTACCTGGGAAGTAAGCAGTACCTGCAATGGTTTCCATGTCTCAAGTTATTTTTTTTCCTCAGCACACTGCTTATCCACTATAAATTCCTTGCATAGTAACAGCAGCATTAGAAGATAAAAATTAATGTGTGCACAAGTGGAGCTTTCCCTTTGCTAGGTGGCCAGTGCTATATGTCTGGCAGAGAAGTGCTGCAGTTAATAACTGTTCTTCCTTAGTAAGGAAAGATAGAAATTGAGAGAAAGGGTCCTGCTATCTGCTTCTAATTTTGATTGTCCCTTTCTCTACCAGTGTACACTCATAAATTTTACCAATCTCAGGTGATGTAATTTGTAACCACTATAAGCTCTTATCCCATTACAATCCAAATATCTCTTATTACTAGAGTCTTTGGTTCATACCTGCTTAGTAATATATCAACTTAATTTCTTCTTTTTCTTGCTCTACCCAAGCAAGAAAGAGGCCTATATTTTCTGTAGGTTCCATTCTTTGTCTTCTTCCCCCTCAAATTTTTGGTAAACTAGTTCTTGAGAAAACCCTGGGGTAAGCATACAAACAAACCTGAAATCTCCTTAATGCAATACGCTAAAAAGCTCTTGTAATTTTAGCATTACCTTTTCTCAGTGTCAAAAATTCACTTGCCAGCTCATGATGCAGGGTGAGAGTTAACCAGTGACATATTCAAATATATATTGTTAAAGAAATGCCCCAGAAATAAATGGTAGACTGTTTTTGGAAATTAAATTATCAAATTGCCCCCAGTGGTATTTGGAAATATCTCAATTATTTTCACAGCAATGCTGTCTGTGGCCACCACAAGTGTGTACCATTCACACAGAATCATAGAATCAACATGGCTGGAAAGGACCTTCAGGATCATCAAGTCCAGCCCTCATTGCAACGTCTCTCCAACTCCTAGACCATGGCCTCAAGTACTCTATCTACTTTTTTTAAACACCTCCACCACCTCCCTGGGCAACCTGTTCCAGTTCCCAGCCACTCTCGCAGTAAAGAACTTCTTCCTAACCCCTGAGTGAGGCCATTTCCTCTCATCCTGTCATTAGTGATTTGGGAGAAGAAACCAGCATCGGCCTCACTACAAACTCCTTTGAGGTAGCTTAGCTGTAAAGAGCTATAAGGTCTCCTGTCAGCCTCCTCTTCTCTAGACTAAATAACCCCAGTTCCCATAGCGCCTGTTTTCCAGACCTCTCAACAGCATCGTTGCCCATCTCTGGCCCTGCTCCAGCACCTCAATGTCTTCCTTACACTGTGGTGCACAACAGTACTCAAGGTGATGTCTCACAAGTGCAGAGTACAGTGGCACCATTGCCTCCCTATTTCTGCTGGTTACATCATTCCTGATGCAGACTAGGATGCTGTTGGCCTTCTTGGCCACCTGGGCACCCATCTGTGTCTATGTGCTTCCTTTTCTCTACCTTAAAAGCTTTCTCTTTTTAGTTTTTTCTTCCTCAGTAAATGCAGGACTACTTGCAGCCATTTCTTCAAACACAGCCTACCTGCTTCATAGTAACAGAGAACAAAACTGACTGCAACAGAAACATTTTCAAAAAGTATCTATATATAAAGGAATGCATCTGTCCCAAACCTTGGGTCTCCCTCTTGACCACACACACATCTGCCTTGAGGCTTTTAGTGCATGAGTTTGAGTATCTGGTGTGAGCGGGGCAGAGTTCCACAAGTTCTGCCTCTCTAAAAGCTCCACTTTGTATTTTCACCCCCAGAACTCTATTTGTATACTGCAGCTTTGTAAATGCTATATATTTAAAAAAAAAAACCACAAACAAAAAACAACCTAGGCAGTCACTTTCCCCCCCTCTAATAAAGAAAAAAGTAACACATTTCTCTTTAAATGCTATTAAGTTCAAAGAATTGACAAGCAATAACCTGGCTTTATCTCTGCATTTCTGAGCACCTCCTGCACTCTTCTGCCACTTCATCCAGGAGCACTGACCAACCCTGGGGACACAGAAGCAGACTGCTGGTGCAAAGACACTTGTGCTCTCTCTTGTATTCTCTATCTAGAAACAAAAACATCTGCACTTTATGTATGGAAGAAATAATAACTGTCTTTTCATGGCTAGTTTGAACTTACTGGTGTCACCAAGGTACAGGAAGCAGTACAGGATCTATACATTACAGAATCACAGGGTTGGAAGGGATATGCAAAGGGCATCTAGTCCAACCTTCCTACAACAAGCAGAGCCATCACTCACCAGAACAAATTGCTCAGAATGGCATCCAGCCCAACTTTGAATGGCTCCAGGGATGGACCACCTCTCTGGGCAGCCTGTTCCAGGCATCCACCACTCTCAGATTCAATAACATTTTCTCACGTCTAATTAAATCTACCTTTTTCCAGCTTCAACCATGACCCCTCAATCCTATCGTTTCCTGTCCTTATGAACAGCTCTTCCCCAGCCTTCTGATAGGCCCCTTTCAGAGACTGGGATTGTGTGCATGCTCGTTCTAACTCAGGATTTGTATATTCAGCTTTTCCAGGTAGTACACTACAGGATGCTCAATTTGAAATTCTATATGATCTGGTGATTCAAATAGTATTTACAAGAAAAAATGGGATTTATGAGTTGTTACAAGCATAGAAAATAATTGTCCTGAAATGAAAGGTCTGTATTACCTGGTCTTGGAATGGAAAGCTGTATCTCTATGAAACTGAGTTGTCTGTCCTGTCCACCACAGAACAGATGTTACCTTCAAACTGAGACCATGGAATTAAAGCAGCTATGCTTTAATTGATCCTTTTGTCATAGTAATTATGCATAACAGGCTACAAAAGTTAATAAATACATTTTAATAGCCTGTGGCAATTTTTCATCATGCTAACTGATGTGTCAAGAAATTTCCCTCTGTGTATAAAGCTTTACTGCATAGAGCTACCAAATATGTCACTGCATGATTAATTGCTTTTTTTTGCCCCTCATTTTGAAAACCCCTATGGGTGTAAAATGTTCTGGCTAATGAATCACAGGTAGAACAGGTTGAGGGACTTTCAGTTGTCCTGCTGAAGGGATAGGGAGGAAAGAGTTTATACAGACTAAAGTTACCTTGGGAAAAAGTTGGCAAAATTGCAAATGCAGTGTCTCCACCTTTTGACTAATATAATAGAAAAAATCATCCTCCTTCTCAGACAGTAGCAGCAGTCAGAACTCATGTGTTGAGTGCAGGCTCTTTACCTCTACACAACCAGTTCAGTTAGTCACAGAAATTACAGGCAAGTTTTACCCCAGGCAGCAAACACTTCTTCAGAGAAGAGCTACAATTTAGCAGACAAATATAAATGTTTCCCTGAAAATACCTATGTGGGGGTCTGGGGAGCTGACTGGGGCTCTGAACACCTCCAAATGTTGAATTGTTGGACTGGGTAAAAAAATGCACCAAGACTCAGCACAGGTTATGTGTGTCCTCAGCCTGCCGTAAGCTCAGAGAACATCCAGCATAGTGAATTTATGTCACCTTTGACAAAGGAAAACATAGAACATGAAGCAATACTTCTTCAAAGGGATGTCATGTGATTTGAGTGGGTGAAGGTATGTGTTGCTGTTCTGCTTGATGCAGTCATTCAGTGTCCCTTAGAAATTAGATTCCTTCTTGGAGTCAATTTAAAAAGTTGCCAGAAATTTAATTTCAGAGAAGTAAAACAAAAAGGCAAGTTCTCCTATATCTCTACTCTGATAAATATGTGAGGAACCTCGAATACTGTATCCAGTTTTGAGCTCCCCAAATTTAAGACAGACAGGAAACTATTAGAAAAAGTCCAACAGAGGGATATGAGGAAGATTAAGGAACTGTAACTATTCTCCTATGAGGAAACGCTGAAGAAGAGGGGTTGCTCACTGTAGAGAAGAGAAGGGATCTCATTAATGTCTATAAATATGTGAGGAGTGGGTGTCTGGAGGAAGGGACGAGCTAGAACATAAGAAGTTCCACCTCAACGTGAGGAGAAATGTCTTTACTAGGAGGGTGACAGAGTTCTGACACAGGATTCCCAGAATGGTAGTGGAGTCTCCTCCTCTGGACACTTTCAAAACCCACCTGGACATGGTCATGCATGACCTGACCTAGGGAATCCTGATTTGGCAGGGGGTTTAAACTTGATGATCTCTAGAGGTCCCTTCCAGCCCCTAAAATACTATGATTCTATGAATTCCAATTCAATTAAAATAAAACTTTTTAAGCAAGTGTTTCCAAAGACAGCCAAAATTCTAGAACCAAGTTCTCATCTGAATTCCTTGCCTACTGCAAGTGGAATTTGGAGCTTTGGAGCTTAGGCAAAAGAGTAATACAAAGTCACAAACAGCAAAAGGTTATAACGTTGAAAGAAAAGAAGAGAATGAAAACAGACAACAGTCACCTTTAAGCTGCAAATGTCATAATTCACAGTATGTATTGCAAAGAGATGAAAATACTCAACATACGTAATACTTCAGGTTTGATTGAGGATTTATATGATGTACAGCATCTGAATTAAGAGAAGGAATTAAGACATGACATATAAATCTTATAAAAAGCTACTGAGCTGTCAGTAGTATTTCAGAGGTCATTGTATTGAATAAAATAATTGGAACAGCCACATCATTGCACCATCAAGAATTTTCCAGTAATGTTCTCCTGATCTTTTCAGTGACATCTAATTTTTCATTTGTCAAGCATGATCTCACTTTAACACTGTTTTTACTTTTTTATTTCAACTCTTTGGTTTTCATAGCTGAAATGCTTGACCAATTACTTTATATCATGTCTTAACCATGTATGAAATATTGTCCATTAATATCTACTTTAGAAATGTATCTACTTCAGAAAGTACTTTTGACCAGTAATTAGGAGGAAATATATCTACAGCAAATGTGAAGATAGTACCTGGACACCTCTTATTAGCTTGAAGGGTCAGTGATAGGTTCTTAAGGGCAAAGGCGATAGGGACTTCAGCCACTAAGGGGCTCATCTGTCTTAAGCAGGGTTCTCACCCCACCTTTGAGAGACACAAGTCTTCTCCAATAAGGAAGAAAGGAGGGTGTATGGAATAATACGGTATCTGCATCCTGCAAAACCACAACACAAGTGAATGATTTTTATGTTTTCCCACTCACAGAAAACTCTTTATAAATTAAAGAGTATTTTCAGGATTGTTTTTATGAGTGCACATTTAAAGGAAGGAAGAATAGTGCTGTATTATGGCACGTGGTTAAGAAAGCCTCCTTATTACCAAACTAAGGCTTCTCCTTCATTTGCTCCCAGTGCAAACCAGCACAAACCACATCTGTGTACTGTGATAGGTTTATGCCTGGAGAAGAGACTGTAAAAGAAACCTCATTTTCCACTTACTGACATACTTAAATGGGGGTGATCATCTTACTAGTAACACATTTATCTCAAATTACCTGTATCATCATGCAAGGTGAGGCTGGATACACAAGTCTAGATTAACTCGCATACTGATGAAACGTTGTCTCTGGTGCAACTCACCTGTAGTGTGGCCTTTAACCAGGTGGGATCTTCTGCTTGTGAAACTAATGCTGTTCCCATGGACACATGACAGGCAGATATCCCTTCTCATAATCCTATTCACCAATTTGGAACTATGTTGCTCTTGGGCTTCCTGGTTTCCATTTTTGTGGTGTTTCTCCAGCCACCTACAGAGTGGAATCCCCCCCTCTCCCCCCCAGGTCTCCAGCTTTTTTGGAACAAGTGCTATACAATATATCTCCCATTTTTATTAGTTTTCCTCCTTCTCCTTCACTCAATAGAGTGGGATTTAGCTTTTGTGGCATTAGGAGAGTGGTGGGTTTCTTCTGTACCAGGGAAACAGGACCTGAGTGGGGAATGAAAGACTCCTAGCTGCAGGCTTTCCTATATTTTAAAACCCTTTCTTTACTTTTTCTGTTAACAAATTCCTTATCTTTGCAATAAGTCCTTGGATTTTATTTTCAACTGTGGGAGAAATAAGCAAACCCAGGACATCTCCCTACTATACTTATTTGTATATGCAAACAGCCCTTAGAGCCTTTGAGAACATGGCCTTAAAAGTGTCACTCCAGTCATCTGTAGTCAGCATTGCTTCCTTGATGTCAACAATAACAGTGCAAGTACAGTATCACCACTCTGTGGTGAGCAAAAGCAGGTAGCGGATATGAACTTGCAATGCTGTTAATAAAAAAGGCAAAAAACACCCAAATATAGAAAGGAGTAGAAACCTAGAGAGACTGCAAAAAGCTGCGTGTGAAGGCAATGCTTTTCAAGGTTATCTGGAATGTGCTGGTCTGATTTAATGTAGACCTTATCATGCCAAGCCAGGCTGTGGGAGGAACAGACCACAGAGAGTTTGCAAAGGATTATTTCCTCTCATCTTCACTTCTTTTCTCTAAACCTTCCTGGCTAAATTTTTCAGAAGATACTGTGTATAAGATAAGCAATTTTTCACAAAGGTACCATCCCACACACTAGTAACCCCAGAAACTCAACCTCTCTGTAAAAACACAGTCAGGAATTTGTAAGCTGGGGAGACAGAAGGGCTGCAGCACCACACAGGCTTCCAAGCCCATCACAGCTCTGCCAGAGCATTTTGGCGCTTCCCAGAATAAATGTTTTGAATCATATCTTGTGCAGAGCCACAGTGGCAAAGCTCTTGGCAAAGCCAAAATGGATGCAAGTACTGGGACTGGCATAGAACCTCTGGCTTATTCATTCAAGGTCCAATTATCATCTGCACCTGGATCACCTATGGAAGAACTCTCTGCCAGATTCTTCTGCTCCTGATTTGACAACCCACCTCTCCATTACAGGTGAGAGAAACCATAGCAAAAGATCCCCCTCAAACAGGTCCATTTGTCAGAATTCAGCTGGTGGCCATATAGCAGGTGCTTGTAGCTTGTAAATACCAGTTAACTTGGATACACAACTGCTCTTTCCAAGTACTATTCAGACAAGAGAGCTGTGTTTAACACACCCACAGCACCAAGATCTCAGTCAGGCAGAAAGACTTCCACATAAAATTCTTATGCAGCTTCTGGGAATACAGCTCAGCACTAAAGCCTGACCCTCTGCCCATAAATAACTTGTGTAAGAATAATTGCATCAGAGACTGGTTTAGGTTGGAAAGGACCTCAGAGAACATCTAGTCCCCAACCCCCTGCCATGGGCAGGGACAACTAGAATGGTAAAGGGACTGGAATGTAAGCCCTATGAGAAGAGGTTTTTCACTGAAACTGTGATCCGGTTTTGGAACGGGCTGCCCACGGAGGTGGTCAAATCACCATCTCTGTAGGTGTTCAGGGTTAGTCTGGGTGAAGTGCTGAGTGGCATGATCTAGATTTTAGATGTTAGGTTACTTGGTTTATTCGGATTTAGGTTGGACTGGATGATCTTTAAAGTCTTTTCCAGCCTTATCATTACTGTAATACCTTTCAGCAGACCAGGTTGCCCAGAACCCCATCGAACCTGGCCTTGAACACTTCCAGGGGATGGAGGAGCTACAACCTCCCTGGGCAGCTTGTTCCAGTGTCTCAGCATGCTCATAGTGAGGAATTCCTTCCTAAGATCTAATTTGAATCTGCCATCTTTTAGCTTGAAACCATCCCTCTTGTCCTATCACTAGAGTCCTTCATACAAAGTCCCTCTTCTCAGGCTTTGCTGTAGTGGTAGCAGGTAATAATTGGATGATGATAGCAGTGTGGGGTTCTTCCTCATGCTGTCTTGAACCCCAGCCCCAAGGAAGCAGTAGACTTGGCCTCTACGTATAATCTGCTTGAAAATGGAAGGAGTTCAACCAGTGTAAGAGGTGATTTTCTAGTTGACACTTGTGAGGCTGCTATAGTACTTGCTAATAAGCAATTGTTAGTCTCCAGCTACAGTGATAGCTCATCTTGTACTTCTCCATAACCAGAGCTGGATCTCAGCACTGGATTTTGATCAAGGTTTGCTGCATTTAATTGTTTGTTTCTTGGTGTTTTGTTTTTTAAATATAACTCTTTGCAATACTCCAAGGATAAAACATTCTCTCTGCCTGTGGGATTATCTGTTTCCTCCAGGACTTCTGTCTCCATTGTCTTCTGGGAAAATCTTGCATCCCAAGACCACAGAATTTCCCTCTGGCTTTAAACTATAGCTTAGCATAAACACAAAATGAGAATTGTAAGTCACTTCTATAGCAGTCAATCAATCTGAAGGCAGTAGGAGAACATTGAGAATCCAAATGGCATAAACCAGTCCTTTGCTTTATTAGGGATGTGCTATTCCTTCTACTGCTGAAACAAAACAAAACATGACCACCATCTGTCAGCATCCTGAAATATATACGTAGTGTGAAAAGACTGCTTTGGTGTCTTATTTTCCTTTAAGTTGTCATGAAAATCAATGTGCTGAAAAATCTAGAAAAATTTATAAATAAGAATCCAATAAATACTACACAATTACAAAAACATCTTATGCCGCACAGCAACAGTCTGGAGCCAGCATCAGGATCGTCACTTATCATGATTCACAGATCCATTTTTCTCTGGTTTTATGGATTGTAAGGGTGTAAATAGCGGCAGAGATAGTCCATTCTCTCTTCCCACACTTCCAGCTGCAAACTAACGATCACTGACAAGGCATTTCAGGGGAATTTAAGTAAACAGAATAATTTTTATTTTCCTCAGTTCTGTCCTTCAGGCTTTTAGAATTTCAGAGATTCTTCTAAGACAACCAAGATGAGGCTTTCCAGAGCTTTCAGCTCGGACTGACATCTTCCAGACAAATTTGTTTGCAAACCACCTAATTTCTTTGTAGAAAATACTAGTCCACACACATGTTTCCAAACGTGAATCAAATCATCTCGGTTTTCTTATGAATAAAAGTCATAACCTAGTTCCTTTCAAAGCAAGATGATGAAAATGGTTCATTTTTTGGACTAGAGGGCAAATTCAACCATGAAACTCCCATTACTGGGAAAATTCTGCACTTGGTGATTTCCAATACATTTTCTCAGAGCTTCCTTGGAGAACCAGGAACTGCAATTTTACTCCTTTGAAAAGAAAACGGAAGGAAAGTCCTGCCTCACTCCAACATGATAAAATGCAGAGTCACATCTCAGGCATCTTGCTTCCTACAGTATCTCCAAGACTTGATCCTGATTCCCAGGACATTTATTTTCCTACTACCCATCCTTTCTCGTAATGTGAGTTTACAGTATGGCCAATACCCATAAAGCAAAAGCTTTAAGTCTTCCCCTGATGTATACTTATTGCTTAAAGTAATATGGGGTTTATATAGACATGGAAACACAAGGAGAAGGCTTCTCTTTAAAAAAATGATAATAAATTAGGGTGGATTTAATTGTCAAACTTCTAGCTGGTATTGAACCAGTCAGAAAATGTCCTTGTCATGACAATCAAATTAGCCACAAACCCAACCTGAATTTCAGTACAGTGGGCTGATGGTCTGGCCACAAAAGGCAGCATCAGGAACCTCACAAAGAGGTGAACATAACTTAATCAGATTGATAAGGTGAAAATATCCACATTCCCATTAAAAGAAACAAATATTGCAATTAGTATTTTGTACATTCATAAAGGAGAAAGAAAAATCTGAAACATTTTAAGTCAAATTGTTTTCAGGGCATGTACTGGTATTCATTATTTCCTTACTGCTCCCTTTAGAGAAGCCCTCTGAATGCTTTTTGGTGCTTCTGAGAGCATAAACATTTCTCTCACCATGACAATTGCCTGCGATTATTTTTAATCACACCTTTTGGTTTGTCAAAGTACAAAAATTGTTCATTACTTTTGTTTTCCAAGCCCTGTTTTGTTTTCCTGCACACCCTCACTTATATGGCTGTAAAGATAATTCTGAACTGCAGCCTTCCTTCCCACAGTTAATAAGCTCCATAATCCAAAAATGTGAAGATCACAATGTCCTACAAGTAAACTTCAGTTTAATTTAAAATCTTTCTCAACAGCAAGAGAGAAAATGCTGTAGCACCTTAAGATTCTGAAGATGAAGATTCGCCCAAAACCCGATATATGCAAAACCCTCATGGGATAACAGTATATGTATGGACCCAGAAAAGTAATGAGAAAGGATATGCAACAGAGTATGAAATTTTGATTTTAAAACAGGGTTTTGATCCTGGGGAGAACTGAGATAATGTGTATTTCCTTGTAGTGTGGACTGAACCAGAACAAATATGTAACAGCAGAAGATGTAACAGCTTTATGTAAACGCTTCGTAGCTGGGTGTCAGAGGCACTTTATGTCCTGCTTCTTCTAAGGAGGAAAATAAACCACGGTGCATACTGCTCACCGCCCACCCCCCACTCTCCCTCTGCTCAGTTTGCAAACAAATAATAATGAAGAAAATAATGAAGGTAATAAAGCACAAATTCAGACTCAGAGGGAAAACACATTTTGTTTTAGTCAGCATTTTCAAGGAGGAGACAACAATGATTATACTTCTGCAGCAATTCGATTTATAGGGCAAATAGGTTGCTGTACCACAAATGCAACAGAGTAGGAGACTTACTTGCCGCACACAGTTCTTCTGTGGCCCTGGAGAGAAGAGAAATTCTCTGCTGCCCTCTAGGTTTTGCCCCGTAGTTTTGCCTCAGGTTTACTTTGTTGGTTTTAGGTTGGACTAGATGACCTTTAAGGTCATTTCCAGCCTTATCATTACTGTGATTGCTCTGATTACAACTGACACAGCTTTAAGCAAAACAAAATACACAAAAGATAAAGGGAAACCCGTATGTGAAGAACTTTGCTGTGGGAGCTTATTTCCATGTAATTGGCAGAGAAGAAGCAGGGGATGCTAATTTTCTGTCTGACTGTCCCTTCAGGAAGATGATACCAGGACTCCATAGTTCTGAGATTCCTCTCTGCTTTTGAGTGGGCATTTCAGAATTAAAATTCTGAAGGCAAATGTAAGATAGGAGCACTAAGATAGGAGCAGAGCAGATCAGCAGTGCTTTCACACTACTGATTAGACCTCAGAAATCTGGCTCTGCTCTGCAGCTATCTGTGAACCATCCGCTTTCTGCACTTACATTTTGTTTATTTTTAGAATTCATTCCTTCATCTATTCCCATCAACAGGACAGTTTCATTAATTTATCTGGGAAAGGAAAAGCAGCTTTTTGATTACTCACCTTTACTGTAATGTGTCCCAAGTTATCACTAGGTCATTAAAAAACTAGACACAAGGGGTTGGCTGCTTTGTTCTCACTCTGCACTGTTCATCCGCCCAAAGCTCTGCCACCAGGGACACAGATAAATCCATGTCTGTGTTTCTTTGGAGTCACTGCAGGGGACTTGTCTCAAACTAAACATAATAATGTGACAGCCTTGCACTCTTGCTATCTCTAACCCGAGGATCAGGCTGCTGTGCCCCCTTTATTAGAATACAACTTGAAGGAGGTTTTAGGCTGTTTGAGTTGGTGCCAGCAGCTGAAAAACTTCTAGATAGCCTGGAGAAATCAAGAACAGAATGTTAGGTAGAATATCTTCCTCCTCTCAGGTCCTGTGCTTCAAACTCCATCTACCTAATTTGAAGATGGCAAAAGCTGTCAAACAGCATCTGAAGATCAGCTGCCTCTAGAGAAATCTCTATTGGAGTCATACAAATGCTCTCAAATCACTATAGTATTTCCTAGCTGAGAATAAAGACCACTGTTAGAAAATTGCTGCTTCCTCATATGGTCAGGTATGTTTCTATTGATGCTGAATATATGGAAAACACTTCAGCATCCTTGTTACATCACAGGGCAGCAACACTGGAAAAGTTGATTTTTTTCCAGTGAATTCTATTCTAGTCAGCACTATGCATCTGTAGCCTAAAAACACACCACCCTCTTTTGCAAGTCACTCCTTTTCAGCTAGAGTTATTTTTGGCATATGCACCAACAATGTCCCATGACCCAGTGCTCTTTCTCAGCCATACCCTCCTCTCTCTATGTCTCCAAATTACAAATTATCAGTTGCAGAGGTTTCACTCAAGGGCCCTGGCAAGGACCTCAGTGTTCACAGCTAGTGCAAGAGGTCTTTTCAGGGTGACAGTCTCTATTGAAAAAAGGCATTGGCACTTTGAATGTTTCAACAAAATTAGATATAAAAGAGAAAGTTGGCTTTATTCTCCTTCCTACCATCTGCAATCAGTTAGTAAATATAGATAGGAAAAGCAATTAGACCCCATGTGGATTCACATAGGTTTATAGGAAAGGTAACCGTTGTGAATCTGCAAGTATTTATCTCCAGCCAGAACCTTCTGGCTGGATTATGTGCAATGGAGTTTGCGTCACTGAAGGTTCTCAGTATGTTTTGAAAACACTTTGCAATTTGTCTTTGTTTCCCTGAAAAGGGATGGAATTCTAGGCAAAAAGCTCTCCCAATGGAGAAATGGCCTAGGCATAATTCTAATAATGGCTGTTAAGATTAGTACAACATGGAGTGGCATAACATAAAAATGCAAATGGAAAAAAGGAAGAGCACAGCAGTGTTCGCTCTAATGCAAATCAGTACTTGCATCTGCAGACAGATATACTCCAGCAAATCCACCACCCTTGATTTTATAGCACCTGACTACTAATAGAATTAAAATACTGTCTCTGTTTCAAACGAGACTATATGAGAGCCATATGTTCTTGACAAAGCAATAAAGAAATACTCATCCATCCCAACACAGCTAGCATCTCAAGAGCCACTGAGCCCTCAAAGTGTCCTTCTGAAGAATGGCATTCTATTGTCAAAGATCTCCATACCCATTAATTCACAGGTAATGAAGCCATGCTATTTTTGGATTTCAAATTTGTTAATTTTTTTTCCCTGAATTGAATGGTAACTTTTCCATGCAGGAGTTTCAAACTTGCCAAAAACATTTTGCATAAAAAAAGTAAGAAGAATGTATAAGTTTAAAAAAAAGGTGACTTACAATTTTTACTGATGACCNTGTTTTACATTGAATTGTAACTTTTCCAAGTTTCAAACTTGAAAAAAACATTTTGCATAAAAAAAGTAAGAAGAATGTATAAGTTTAAAAAAAAGGTGACTTACAATTTTTACTGATGACCTCTGTGGGAACTGAAGTCTCATAATTTTCTCCATTAATAATGATTTCTCCAGTATGCTGCCAATACGTAATAAAACCTCATCATTGTAAAGGTCATGATCCCTGGACAGAAGGTGCTGAGCACTTCTGAAATCAAACCACTCATTTCAGTAAGTAACGCAAAGGTTTACACATCTAGTGCTACATAACTTAGCTGGTAAATACTGGATTTTCTTTTAGGTGACAGTCTAAATATATTACAAAGCTACTGAAAAGGTTCTTACAGTTGCAAGAAACAAATAGGAAATGGGGTGCAGCTTTATCAAGAATAGATCTAATGTGTATGATTTTGAAAATATATTCACAAAAGCAAATCCTGTCCCGTATTCATCTCTTTGTTTCTCCCTCCTCTCTTATGAGAATTTAAATCCCATTAAGGACCCTAAACTTGGGATTCATACGTAACAGTATATGGTGATGTCACTCACTGTTTCCCTTGATGAAAATCAAAGCTGAATGCCATACATGGAAGTATTCAGATTCAGGACTGCAGCTTTTTTGAATTTGTGTGGGACTTAATTCAATTGACTGAATAACAAACTCTACTTTCTTCAAAACACAGAACTGTCAGCATTTCGGCTTTTTTATGCCATATCTTAGAGTCAGGATTAAATTTAATAAAAACCAGGTTTGTTTGAAATATCCAAATAGAATTAAAAGTATTCTGGAGTGAAACAAAAATTTCCTTGATCTAGTAGCATTTTTTCTAAAAAATTAATGAAAAAAATTTTTCAGATTGGTTGCAATTGATCAATCCAAAATTCATTCCCCTCATTTCTTTATTGCAAGCAAGAACAAAATAATTTCTGTACTCCTCTAAGTGAATGCTGTTTTGTTTTGGAAGCCTTGACACAATATCCATAA
The DNA here is from genome assembly GCA_013397515.1 of Upupa epops. Lineage (NCBI taxonomy): Eukaryota > Metazoa > Chordata > Aves > Bucerotiformes > Upupidae > Upupa > Upupa epops. The sequence goes on from VZRI01009996.1 coordinate 38,826, forward strand.
GAAGCTTTGCTGATCTCTCCTTCCTTAGATAACAGTGCTCTTTGAATCCCTCAAGGAAAAGGAAAGAAAAGTGGTTGTGCACTGCCAGTCATTGAATGTAGCCCTCCCAGGGAACTAGAGATAGAAAGAGAGGACATGACCTAAAGCTGTGCCAGGTCTGGGTTAGATTGATGGTTGGGAAGCACTTCCTTATGGAAAAGGTGGTTAGACATTGAAATGGACTGCCCAAGGAAGTAGTGGAGATCCCATTCTCAGAGGTGTTTAAGAAAAGATTGGCTAGCACTCAGTGCCATGGTCTAGGTGGTGTGGTGATGTCAGGTCACAGGCTGGGCTGGATGATCTCCGAGGTCTTTCCCTGCTTCAATGATTCTGTGACAAAGGCCGAAAGTCCAGACTCAGTGGCAGATCCCAACTAACTCTACTTACTACATAAAGTTGTCTGAAGATGTTTCTAAATCAAAATAAAAACAATCTAACAAACAATATTTAGTTTCAAAACCAGCAAGATCCTGTGGGAATCCCAGCAGACTTACTGCAGAGGAACACTGTATTAATTCTTACCTCCCTTTAAGCCTTCAAAAATCAATACATTGACTTCAATTTTCCCTACTACCATCAAAAAATCTTAGTAATTATATGCTGGTATTTCCTTTACTGGGCTATCTGGGAAGTTCAGCTTTGAGGAATAATATTCTACATGACAGTGCAGCAGATGGGGCATCACTAGTGGATGTGTCATCATTTCATTTTAGTCCCTATTACCTTCATTACGACAGAGAATTAAAATCAAATCTGAAACCTGCTACAATCACTTTTAGAAGTCTTTTCAGATAGGACTTTATTTCACAAGATTAAAAGGCAACACAAATGTCCAACGAACTCACACCATATGTTTGTTAAAGAACGCATTCCTGGGACAATACCATTAAATACTTGCTTAACCCAGCAAAATGAAGAAAAGCAACAATAATTCACTTTGCAAGTGACAGGCAGTGCCATGGGCTATTACATTTTGTAACTCTGCCAAAGAGTTTAGTGTAGCTTCATCTAGCTATGGGCATGTGGAATAACAAATTTGCCAGGTAAATACCTGAATTAATAAACTCAATTTCAGGAAATCCTGAGATGATGCACAATCAGAATTTAACTAATCCCATTCGGTATTGTGAGTCTTGAGAAATAATCTTTGTACAAAATGGCATTCTTTGGAATGCTTACAACACCAATAACAAATCTGAACAGCAGCCCTCTGTAGGACCATCATGAAGTAAATTGAGTTGACAAAAAAAATAATGGCTCCATTTTTCCTTTATCCTGACTATTCTCTTATATTTCCTCTCTGCTTTCTATGCTGATGCAGGTGTTGTGAATGAAAGCCAAGACTAACTGAACTGACTGGTCCCTGAACATCCTTAACAAGGATGACTTCAGCTATTACCTTGAAAGGTGAAAGGCCTGTGGGTTGGGTTTGTCCTCTTGTAAAGGACTGTCTGAGGAAGAATCACTGAATTATAGAATCGTAGGGTTGGAAGGCACCTCCAAAGGGCATCTAGTCTAACCCTCCTACAATAAGCAGGGCCATTACTCACCAGACCAGACTGTCCAGAGCCCCAGCCAGCCTGACCTTGAATGGCTTCAGCAGAGATGGGACCTCCACCAACTCTCTCGGTAGCCTGTTCCACAGATCCACCACCCTCAGATTCAAGAACATTTTCCTCATGTCTAATTAAATCTACCCTTTTCCAGCTTCAAGACATGGTCCTTCATCCTATAATTCCCTGCCCTATTGAAGAGTTCTTCTCTAGCCTTCTTAATGGAGAACAAAGTACTGGGTCCCACACTCCCAGCATACTAATGGAAATCATGCTACTGTGGCTTCTCTTCTGCTGACAGTAGTAGCGGTTTTCACTCAACTTTGGAAAAGTATTTCAATTAGAACCTGCTGTGGTAGGACAAGAGTAATGGTTTTAAATTAAAAAACACATAGCTTTGGACTACATGAAATAATAACGTTTTATGATGAGGGTGGCGAAACACCAGCACAGGTTGCCCACAGAGGCTGTAGATGGCCCATGTTTGGAAACTTTCAAGATCAGGCTGGACAGGTCTCTGAGCAGCCTCATCTAGCTAAAGATTTCCCTGCTCACTTCAGGGGGTTGCACTAGAGAGCTTTGGAGTTTCTTTCCAAACTGAACAGTCCTATGTTTAGATACTTAGCTTGGTTCAGGTAGACATACTTATTGTCCTTCATGTATAAGGTCAATAAAACCCTTCCTAGTTGACTACATATCTATATAAATTTCTAATTAAGAGGTTTTTCCTACCAGTGACCAGCTATCAGAGACCTTAGCTGGGAACAGAGAGACCAGAGTAGGTAATTTGGGTTTTGGCTGAAAATTGCCTGTGTCTGGAATTCCTGTAAATAGAGTTTTAACCCCCCTGACATGTTACCGCAGACAGACTCCAGTTAGGTTGTTTACTAGCAGGTAGCAACTGGCACTGTGGGGATTTCACACAGAAGAGCACAAAAGTGGTTCAGCAGGTACCTGACTTCTGCATCCACCAGTTCTTGCACATACTACCAGACAGTAGACAACAGAGTTCCTCTGGGCATGCTGCCTATTTTTCATCTCTCCAGCTTGCTGTTTCCAAAGGAACCATTTGTACTTCCAGACTTCTGGGTACATAGAGAAACCACTCAAATTCACAAGGAAAAGGCCTTTTTAACAATCTCCATGTTTTCCACCAAGTTTTTAATCTAATAAAAACAGAACTCTGAACATATAAGTAATCACAGTGCATATTTCAACTTTCAAACCAAAGTTTCCAAGGTAAGAATTTCCATAGGGTATCCATATAGGTAATCTCTAACAGGCTGAGAGAGTTGGGACTGTTCAGTCTGGAGAAGACAGGGCTCCGGGAGTTCTTCTTTTGACTTTCCAGTACCTGAGGAGGGCCTACATGAAGGCAGGGGAAGGTCTATTCCAAAGGGTTTGTATGGATAGGACAAAGAACAATGGGTTCCAGATGGGAAAGGAGAGATTTAGGCTGGATATTAGAAAAAAAGTTTTTCAATGTGAGGGTGGTTGATGGCTGGAATGGGCTGCCCAGGGAGGTAGTGGGGGCCCCATCCCTGGAGTCATTTAAAGGCTCAATGAGGCTCTGAGCAACCTGACCAGCGTATAAATGATCCTGCTTGTGCAGGGAGGCTTGATTAGATGTTCTCTGGAGGTCCCTTCCAGCCTGGAAAGTTCTGTGATTCAGACTTTTTTCTCATTACCTTTTTTCTTTCAGACACAGAACTCTACAAAATGTATTTTCACTTCATGCCAAACACCTGACAACATGAATTCCTAAACCATTACTGAAAGCCTGAAGCTGATGAAGAGTTCCTGAGTTTTCCCTGTCATACAGAAAAGCTGAATATGTAAAATTCCTTTTTGATCCCCAAATGAAATGCAGTGGCAAATGTTGATACATTTCAGATGCACATCAAACTGAATAATTCATTTAAACAGGCTTTCAGCCTTAAGTCCATTTTTATTTGCATCTCTTGTGTATCTTTATCCCACATGAAAATAAACCCAACAGCTTTAACTTTCAAAAATTTCCTAAGTGATAAATGTGGTAAATGTATCTTGACTTATTATTTTAAAATTTAAAAGAATAATTGAAAGCAATTATTCCCCAGTTAAATGTTCATTTTCAGGAAGTTGCAGCCTCAGGAAAAAAAAATATCAGCCAAAAGCTGAAGACCCCTGTCTCCCAGGAGACAAGTAAGAGTCTAATTATCACATCTTGTTCTACTTCAAGGCAGCTTCCAAGCACCCCGAGTTCCACCAAGCTTTAAAATAGCAGCAACGTGCAGGAAATGAGCAGTGAAGCACAAAGTGCATTGAGAACCCCTGTTCAAACACAGCCTAAAAATTATTTTGTCCCAAACCAGTGGCTCCTGTGACAGACAAGGTCCTCTACAGTCACAGAAAAGATCTGTGTTTGATTTTCTTCTATGGAAGTCCATAGCTTTTATGATGTTTGATAGCTCCTCAAAATATATTAATCTAACAACCTTCTGAGGAGATGGTACATGAACATTCCCTTCTTCCTGAACACTTTGTAGTTCCTCTGCTAATGAGTTCAAAATGAGGCGCAATTTTAGCAAAGAAGGAGAGATTGTGACCTGCTGAAGTATCCTCCATTTTCATGCCTGCTGGTGCTGAAACTTTGTGAAAAAGAACCTCACAATGTGTAGCAAGACAGCATTTCTGTTTTAATCAAAGAATTGACATTGCTAAGGCCTCATCATTTTCCCATCCAAAGGCAGCTTAACTTTCATCATTAATGTCAGCTGGAACAGATTCAGGTGCTGGGCGTGGGCAGGCAGGGTATGAACTCTGGCACATCTCTTCTGACTATTCCCACTTATGGTATTAGTATAGTATTAGCAATTCCTCGCTTGGGAAATGCTGTCAGAGCCTCTCTGCCTTTAGCCCATCTGATCTGAAATCAAGAAAAATGAACTCAGAACTGTACATTTGCATTTCTGTAAGAGAACAGGGGTGTTGTTTTTTTTCTAAAACCAATGAAAAATGTACTTCACGTGAAATTTCTTTATGTCAAGTGGACTAGGGTAGTTTCTGGTGGTCCGTGGTCAAGCTCTAACAGTTCAAACAGAAACCTGTATAAACGAGCTTTTGCCTGTCTTCAGGCCTCACCAGCACATCACTCAAATGTTTATAAAGCACTAACCTAACACCTGAACAACTCCAATTTCTGTTCACATATCCTTGCTGTCTTCTCTGCAGCACAATTCACTGGCTTAAAACTAGAAGCAAATGTTAAAGGTTATCTGATGGTAAATGAAACAGCATCTCTGCTATCTGTATCCTTTTCAAGACAAAGCTCTATTTTTGTGCACACAGTTCTCTACAGTTGGTAGTAATATCCCTGCTGTACTGAAATGGAAGCATTTGTGGCTGCAGATTCAAGCCTAGCCAGCAAATTTTAATAACTACCCCATTTATCTATCATTTACCTGAACAACAAGCATTAATTATCTAGCATCTGGGCTGAAAAATCCATTACATATGTATGTGGACAGTGGAACTGAATGCACCCTCAGTCGGTTTGCCAATGACACCAAACTGCATGGTGAAGTCAACACACTGGAGGGAAGGGAGGTCATCCAGAGGGACCTTGCCAGGGTCAAGAAATGTAAACTGCATTAAGTTTAACAAGGGCAAGTGCATCTGGGTTAAGACAATCCCATACACAAATATGAGAGGAGAAAGGATTCTGGACAGCCCTGAGGAGAAGGACTCTGGGATGATGGTGGAACAGAAGCGTAATGGGAGCTGTCAGCATGTGCTTGCAGCCCAGAAAGCCAACTGTGTCCTGGGCTGCATCAAAGAAAGCAGAGACTGTTGGTCAAGGGAGGTGATTCTCCCTCTCTACTCTGCATTTGTAAGAGAGACCCCACCTGGAGTACCGTGTCCAGTTCTGGAGTCCTCAACATAAGAAGGACATATTGCTCCAGGAACATGTCCAGAGGATAGCAACTAGAATGGTCACAGGGCTGGAGCACCTTCCCTATGAGGACAGGTTGAGTTGGGGTTGCTCAGCTTGGAGAAGAAGAGGCTTTCATGTGACCTTGTAGCAGCTTTTTAGTATCTGAAGGGGGCCTACAAGAAAGCTGGGGTAGGGCTTTTGACAAGGAGAAAGATGGGAGGTTTAGGTTGGACACCAGGAAAAAATTATTTCCCTGTGAGGGTGGTGAGGTGTTCAAGGCAGTTGTAGCTGCCCCATCCCTGGAAGTTTTCAAGGCCTGGTTGGATGGGGCCCTGAGCAACCTGATCTAGTGCAGATATCCTTGCCTATGCAGGGGAGTTGAAACTAATCATCTTTAGGATCCCCTTCCAACCCTAGCCGTTGGGTATGATTCTATGGTATGTATGTTGATATGTACACATACAGACACACAACTTACACACAATAAGGCAAAAAAAGACCAAAAATATCCTGTTGGTTTGCTTTTGCTTTTTCCACCACTATTTTGTGACACGGTGTATTACATAATCCTGTCACATCTTTCAGTATGTGGCATGCATTTTTCCTCTGAAGCCTTCTATCACAAGGCACTGGCTAGAGGTTTGTCACCCACTAAACTCAGTTTGAGTTCTGCTCCAACACCTTTCACAGGTAGAAGACTGCATCATCAACTGACTTATCTGTTATTTCCAGACAGTCACTGATGTATTAAAAGGGAAGGAAAAGAGTGCAGCAAGACAAGCTTCTCCCTTCTAAAGAGATACCCAATCCCCACGAAAAGGGATCCAAGAGCAAAGACCATGAAGGAGAGCAGATTCTTGTGCTGGAAGTAAAGCAGCTGATACCACGTTCTGGAACACAGCATCAGATGGCTGCATGGCAGCCTCGCCAAGTGCCGCCCTGCCTGCCACTGAGATTATTTGCTTCTTTACTAGGATCACCCTTAGGAAATGCATGAGATTTTACAAAACAAAGACATTTTAATACGTTTTTTAATATGTTATGGAATGAGCAAAGCCCAAAGTCCTTCCAAGAAGGAATGTGGTCTTAAATTTATTATGAAGATCATCCACAGGTGCACGGAGGTCTCACACTGTTCTCTTGATCCATAAGAAATTATTTTAAAAGTGTGGAATTTTAGTGCCAAGATCACTAATTCTATTCTGCACATTTAGATTCAGTCATCTTTTTTACTTTTTTTACTTGTTTCTTCTGTGTCAAGTCATTAATTTATTTTTAATAACTATAATTTTAAAAAGTAAATTTGGTTTGTTTTATAGAGGTTTCCCCCCCCCCAAAAAAAAAAAAAACACAAAAAAAACCCCCAAAACAGCAGAAAGAAAGAAAAAGCAGAATTCCACACTTGACACTTGAAGCATGTGAAGGATGAAGCAGTTTACATTACTTTAGTTAATCACAGCTCCAAAAATGTTAAGACATGCCACCCAGAACTGAGACACATAATCCATAATCCAGATTCAGTCACTCAATAGGAAGGATATTAACTGTCAGAGGTGCTGAGCAGGAGACAGTAATTCCTGGTCCAAATTTGTTCAGAGTTTCCTACATAAACTCGGCTGAATTTCCCCACCACTTCAACCTGTCTGATCTTCTCCTCACAGTAAATTCACGTTGCATGGCCTCCAAGAAGTGATTGTGCAAGGATAACAAAAGCCTTCTGCAAGATCAGTCATGATTTCCAAAGCTGCTGCACTTCATCTTAGCCAGAGAAACCATTCCAAATTTTTTGTATCTTGTCAACTTGAACACGAAAATAAATAGCTGGGTGATCCAGAAGCCTCTTCTGAATGAGGTAGAGCACGGGCTGCTGTAACAGCTTCTGTAATAGCAATTCCTTCACTCTGAAAGGGATTGTTGTTTGGACAAAAAACACAGGAAGCCTGGTCTTGCCAGAAAAGTGTGAGATGTGGTAGGAATTGCATATGACCTATAGCAACAAATTTAACATTTACAAATAACTTGGAAATGCAAAATCTGTAAATAAATCTGCTTGACCAGATAAGAGGAACCTGCCAGCAGCAGCCCAATACCACAATATCTCTGGCACCACAAAGATGAGCTCTTGCTTCCCCATTGCATTGGTTTTGTTACTTGAAACAATGTTGTGTTGTGAGGTTTCTCAAAGCTCTCCACCAATGTCAAAACCAAAATATTAGGATGAGGAAAGGTGACAGCACTGGAGTCATCCAGAAACTCTGTGCATTGAGCAAACACATTTCTCCAATTACGGTTGGTACATTATCATAGAGTCATAGGGTTGGAAGTGACCTCTACAAGTCATCAAGTCCAACACCCCTGCAACAAGCAGGGTCATCTCTAACTAGAACAGATTGTCCAGAACCCCACCCAGCTTCACCTTGAATGGCTCCAGGGGTGGGGCCTCCATCACCTCTCTGGGCAGCCTGTTCCAGGTATTCCCCACCCTCAAATTCAAGAATGTTTTCCTGATGTCTCAACGTAAATCTAACTTTTTCCAGCTTAAAACCATGACCTTTTATCCTATTGTTCGCTGTCCTATTGATTAGTTCTTCCCCAGCCTTCTGACAAGACCTGTTCAGGTATCAGAAGGGGTTCTTTAATCACTTCACAGGGCACCTTCATGAGCAGAGCAAAACCTAGTATGGCTTATATACACCCACCTAACCAGACAGCAGCTATAGGGACTCTTATTTTGACTTACTGGAAGCAATGCAGGGAATGTACACTGCAGTATCATTATGAAAATAAGGTTTTTTTGGTATAAGATAGAAAAACATTTGATGAGTTTTTTTCTTGCTATTTTATGGACACCTGTCAGTAAGTTAATTTCTGTTTTGTGTTTGTTTAGAAGATAGTAAGAAGAGGGGTATATTATGATGGGTTTATGCTTTTATGCTTGCCCATTTCTGGACTTCACTTTGATTTTTTTTAATCTTAAGTGCAACATCCACAGAAGCCTTTGCTCCAAGTAACCCTGCTGTATTTCAGCTTTGCTATCATTCACTCAGCTACTTAATTTTTTTCCTCAAGAGTGGACAATGAGTGACTACATCAGCATTTATTTCATATTTACTGTGGATCAAAGCATTACCAAGTAGGGATTTAAATCCTAAAGTAGTTTCCTGATGATTAATTTAGACTTTGCATTTCTGATTAAGGACTCCTTTTACTTAAGAAGGATTCTCTGGAGTTAAGCAGATGCAGACCTCCTCAGAGAAGAAGATTTTACAGATCTTTAACTATCTAATTAAAATAAGCAAACGGTTTAATTTACCATTTTTAAGGATTTATCAACTCCTTATTTTTACTTAGAGCTGTCAAATCAGCCCTTTGTGGTCTTAAGAACGTCAGAAAATGAAACATCTACATATTGTTAAAAATCCCTTTCTCATTAAATTTTGTAGCATCCACAATCATTCAAGGAGGCACTGTCACCACTTCAAATCAGCTTCCAGCTTCAGGGACAGCCTCTAGAACAGTACTTCCTGCTGCAAAGGCCACAGAGTTAGCAACACCACAAAACCCACACTTTAGGGATTTACCCGTATGACCAAAGTAACATTTCACTTTCAGAAATCATCACAGCTAAGAAAACTTGAACACCTGCTCTACGTCAAGGAATTGTTGAGGCTATGTCTCTACATCAGCATGGACTGCTGTAAAAAACAAACAAAATGGAGATAATCCAGTGTCATGACAGTTAAATCTACATCTACCTTAGCAAATGGCACATTTCGTACCTGTCAGACATCTTCAGAATCTATATTTTAGGGAGGTTTTCTTTTCTTTCCCTTTTTCTCAGTTCTGCTAATAAACTGAACTGTCATCTTTTCCACATCAGTTTATTAGTAGGACCAAGATAAAAGCGCTTAGCTAGCTGTTGCAGAAGTACCTGCTCCAGATAAGCAGCACATCTTTATTCTTTTTGCAGTTGCAGACTGTAACTCTACCTTGTGAGTAGGACACAAAGAATGTAAGATTATTGAAACCATGACCAGACAAACAATAGGATGATGTGAAAGAGAAGAAGAGACATGACCAAAAGCATCTGCAAAGACTACATGTAAACCAAACTATAGGTAAATGTTACATGAGATGAAAAAAAAGACATGGATATTCAAAAAAAGCATGGATATTCAAACTGCATGCAGCTACTAGTGTTCCATCCCATCCTGCCTCATCACTCTCCCATGCCGTTACAGTGTTTCAGAAAAGTCAGGGCACCTATTTTAAGAACCTAATGTAACTTATGAGCTTTCGAAAGCTAAGGAGAAAAAAGTCCACTGATTTTAACTGCAGACAGAAATTCAGAAACAAACCAAAGGGAAGTGACAAAGTTAATAAGAAGGCAAGGCATCACAGCAAAGCACAACGGAACAATGCAATTGAACCCTTGGAGCAGCCCATTGCAGTGGGACTGCACTTGCACAGTCAGCATCATTTGAGGATTTTTCCAGTCAAACTACTTGGCTCACACAGGTGAGCAAAGGTTACCTTGAAGTCAGATACCTCAAGAGCCGTAACCTGAACCTAAGTCTGTGAATTTTGCTACATTCTTGTTCTGATGTATCTCACACAAAAATACTACCTCCCTTCAGAAAGTCAGGTCGTTGCAGCATGATATCTGAAAAAAATCACTCTTTTTTTCTCTGTGCTTCCATCTGTCCATTTGCAGAACTGAGACAAGATTAAGGCAGAATTCCTGTTGGATATCACACATTGCACTAGTTCCAAAGAAGACAGTTGTATTTTAAGGACATGCATTGGTTTTGTCCTAAGAAACTAAATTCTGCATGGTTTTTGAGTAGCCTGTACTCATGAGCCCTTAAAAATCACTTCTTATCAATAGGTGGCTAGAATGTTTCAGAGGAGAATGACCTTTGTTTTCAGGAGAGAGGAAGCAAAAGAGAGCATAGGTATGAGAACTAGCCCAGTGGGACAACAGCCATGCAAGTTTTCCCCACTGCTTTTTGAAAAATGTTAATGGGAAAATTTCTCCATGCAAAAACCTTATCCTGAGGACACATCAACAAACAAAAAACCAAGCAAATTATTTAGCAAGTGAATCTGGAAAAGAATCCCACTACCCACACACAGAAAGCCCCCTCACCAAACCAAAACACAAACTACCGAAGGAGTTGCCCCTGCCCCTGGAAATATGAATTGCAATAATAAATTAAATATAATGTGACCAAAGCTACCCCAGATAAAGGAGAAGGAACAAACCTCCTTTCTTTTTAAGGAGACTATCAGAATTAGCAATGCCTCTGTCACAGTTCTTATCACCATTGTTACTGCACACTGCCAAAAGTATGAGGATGGATCCTTACACCCAGATAAAACTCACATTTAACACACAATGGTTTATTTTTTCTACTGTAATTCAATAGATTTTGTCTGGGAATCTGTGAGAGAATAAATGTGAAACACTGAGGTGATGTCTTCCTTCAGACAAGCTCTATATGCAGAGGGATTTCATTTATCATAATGAAAAATAGCATACCATTAACATCTCCAAAAACACAAGGTGCACACTCCAGTAATGATGCGATGAATTAATGGGCCAGTTACTGACCCACGATGGCAAACAGAATAAAAGGCCCTTTTAATGAGTTGGCTGTGCATGGATCCTGCTCTGAATAGTCTGAAGGGTACTTCAGTGATTCCAGAACCCGAGCAGCTAGAAACAAAAACTGCTCTCATCTTCTCAATAACAAACGGGCCAGGCACTGGCACTCATATCTGAGACCCTTCATCCATCTCCTAATTTCATTTTAAACTCCTTCTAGACATAGCTGAGGCCTGGATTTCCCTTCAATTTGCCTTCTTTTTCAAACATATCAGGGAAGGTATTTTGCAAGTCCTACATAAAATTAAATCAGCACACAATGTCCTTTTCCCAGGAGCACAGCCACAGTTTTCAATCCCCAGAACTGTTCATTCAGAATAAAAATCTATGCTGCTCTCAATGGAAGTAGTAAAGTGCAAATAGAAGACTGAATCTGGAAGCCTTGGGAGGGAGGGGGAAACAGAGGAACACAATAGAAAACCTTTTTAAATTTGTTAAATTTCAGATCCATCAGACCACGATGTTACTCAAATGCCTGCAGATCAGCAAAATATTTTAACTTTCAAAAGCATTAGTCTGGAGTGCTCCCATGTGTACACTGGTGTTTCAAATGCCACAGAGGTTCACAAGCAAAGACAGCTATTCACAGTCATTCCAGAACTCTCCTGTGCAGCAGCAGGTAAGATGCATCACCCTACTTGGCCTCACTCTTCCAACCAGCTAAACCTTCCTGTTCAGCTTCTGTCACATAAGGGAGGCTCCCAGGGCTGCTTACAAAGTTTCCAGAGAAAAACAAATAATTCACATCCATGGGACTGGACTGTACATTTCAGAGTAGACACTGGAGGTGGGTGGGGAGGCTGTTTTCTTCTGGTAAGTGAGTATAAGTGATGCAGGAAAATATAAGCTTACACTGTTAGATCCTGGTCACTTATAAACAGTAGCTCCCAAACACTTGTCAAGACACTCATGCCAGGCTGCTGCAGGTATTTTGAAGTATCTTGCCCCATTATCACCAGTTTATGTAACTCATTTCTAAACCTGCATAGCTGGGTTATTCTCTATAAAACATAAAAGATTTATTCAAGTTTGAGGTGCTAGCAGTCTGGCTTGAGTCCTTCCCTATTTTCTGCGCTTACCATGAATACTCAGCACAGGGCCCATTGCAATAGCTGGAAATAGCTGTCACTGATCTTTCTCCAGACCCAAAGCAGCACAGCACAGGGACATCACTGCCTCCCTTGTGAGCATCTTTGTGTCTTCACTGCTTCAGATTGGGGCTTCTATTTACTTTCTCATTCAGAGTCTGCACTTCATCCTGCTGCAGTAGCAGAGGCAGCGCAGCAATCCCAAACCAACAATTATCTTCTCAGCCCCTCTCAGTTCATCATAGTTCTGAAGCAAACAACAGCTTCAAATGCACAACACTTGTCACTGACCTCTCCTCAGCAAGTGAGCCCAAGAAGCTGATTGCAGCTCCCAGGAGTGCCCTGCTGGTGTTCTCAGCAATGCCCTGGACAAGCTTTGCATTAATTTCTCAGTGTACTGTAAACTGTAAATGTAGCTGCACTTTAGTTATTACTGGGCCAACAGAGCTGTTGCTCCACTTCTTGTCTGCCCTCTTACCACAAGGGAGAAAAGTTATTCAGACCAAAGTGTTTGAAAATTAAAAAATCTCAAGACAAAAGGCTCTGTTTCTTGCGGTTTTCTGCAGTTCTTAAAGGATTTTTTTTTACTTTTTTTTTCCAAACCAGATTCATCAGTAACTTCAGTTTCTTTAGTTGCCAGAGTGATAAAGAGCTCTGATGACTGGATGGATATTTAGCTGTGTTTAGTATCTCCTCCACTCCTGGTTCAGAGCACTTGCATTTTCTAATGTTAAAATGAGACTTCATTTATTAAATGTTTTCATTCTAAAATATAAATATTTAACAAATGAACCCAGGAACATTGGGTGGCATAATTAATTGAATTTCACTTATTTCCCAGTAGGTAAAGGTGACCTCTCTGCTCAGCAGAATGTGTCTCAAAGCACCATGAATAAAAATTAGGTGACCTTGAGAATTTCTCCATCAATTGCTTTTCAATAACACTTTTACAAGAACATAACACTAATTAGTTTATCATAAACTTTGTTATCATATTCCAGTACAGTTCACCTAGAAGTTTGTTTACTGAAACTTCCTCAAAACTGAGGGAATATTCCTCCCAAAGCACGCTGGGAGAGTAGCACACCATGACCCAAATATAGCATTTGGCCAGAGGCCAGGGGTAGAGCATAGCTGGAAGCCAAAACCTCTTATATAACCTACATAAGTATACATGTGACCAGCCAGGAGGGGTGACCAGGTAGCACATCATAAAGTGCCACAACTAGTGAGCACCAATCCTATGTTCACACGTGTCAGTACATGCCAATAAAAGGTGGGCACGGCCAGCCCTCAGGATGCCTCAGGTGCCTTGGGTGCCTCCGATGCCTCTGTGCCTCCCTTGGAAGGCCCCCTGCCATACCGCCAACTTCCATGTCGTCCTTTCATCGCTACACAAAACTACAAAATTCACCTTATTGCCCCTGAAGATATTCATCCTCTTATGTAACTTAACAATGCCTACGATATTTTACCAAGACTTTTCAACTTGGAACAAAGTTATGAGCACACTTGGTCTGGCTTCATACTATATTTTTGTAATTTTCATTTCCTACAATTGAATGACAACATAGACATTGCAATGCACTAAATGGGTGAAGGGGCTTGTGGCCCAACATAAATGGCCCAGTCTTCTATTTCAGACAGCTTCCATGACTTTGCAGAGGGAGAAAACTCATTAGACGCTTTTTTATGTTTTAACACCCCCCAAAAATTTGCTAGCAGGACAGATTAAACCATTGCATTAAGGAAAAAACCCTTTTTTATGTTTAATCCTGCAATGATCTGATAGAACACAGGCATATTGCCAGATTTAAAAAAAAAAGCACTGACAAGATTTTTTAAATTCCCAAACACCTTTCTGCAAATTCATATTATTCTCTTTACTTTATCAAATTCCTCAGACACTTTTGGCAGAAACGTTTCTCATCCTTTAAAAAACAATTTCAGGAACAGGTGCAGAAAATCTGAGCCAATACATCCTAATGGTTTGCAAACACCACCAGTATCAGGGCAACCCAAACATTAACATGGAGATAAACTACATCCAAGGTATTACAGATATGCCATGGCCACTATTATTTTTCTTTACCTACTTTAGAAAAGATCCTTAAATAGAAAGTTAAACCAAATTCACAGAATCAGAGAATTATTAAGGCTGGAAAAGACCTCCATGATCAAGCTCAGCCTATGACCTAACATCACCATCAGCTAGACCAGAGCACACTCTGATCTTAAACATCTCTAGTGATGAGGACTCCACTACAGTCCTGGACAGTCCATTCCAGTGTCTGACCACCCTTTCCATGAGGAAGTACTTCCTCATATCCAACCTAATCCTCCCCTGATGCAGGGCGTTCTTTCAGGCCCTGCCCTCTCATCCTGTCTCCAGCTGCCTAAAATAACCCGTTGACCTTTACAACTACCTGAAAGGAGGTCGTAGAGAGGTGGATGATGGCATCTTCTCCTTGGTGACTGATGACAGAACCAGGGGAAGTGGTCTGAAGTTGAGGCAGGGGAGGTTTAGATTAGATCTTAGGAAGAAATTCTTTACAGAAAGAAATGTGAGGCACTGAAACAGCCTTCCCAGGGAGGTGGTTGTGTCACCATTCCTGGAGGTGTTTAGGAAATGTGTATACGTAATGCTTCATGACATGCTAGAGTGGCAGACATGGAGGGGATTATTTTGTGGTTTTCAATCTCTCATATATTTAGGGTTTTTTTGTTGGTGTGGGGATGGTTGGACTCATGGATCTGGGAGGTCCTGTCCAACCATGATTATTCTGTGATTCTGTAAGGAGAGCCTGACCCCCATCTGACTACAACTTCCCTTCGGGTAGTTATAGAGAGGTCATGCCTGAGTCTTCTCTTCTTAAGAGAGGCCTCCTGAGAGCAGCACCCTATCCCTCCTTAGCTAGACAAAACACATTAGAACAACCACGTTTTATTACACAAAGTTGATTTTTTTCTTTCTAAAATAAGTTTGAATATTATTTCAGCTAATAATATTAGTGGAATTAAACCCAGAAATGAAATTTGATTCTGAACTAAATAGAATAGGGCATTATACTTTACCATCAGTGAAGATTCTGCTTTTCTTACTCTGGAAGAAATAAGCTTTGAAGGAAATCTCTTACCTCCCAAGTAATGTTTTAATCAGTAAAGTACGCTCATTCAACCTTAATTTCCGAGCTGTTCTGATTCAGAATTAGTGTATATATCGTGGAGATAAGTTTCTTAATATGTCCATAAATCTGCTTTGGTTCAATAATAATCTTGACACTGTAATGCACACTCTCTGAAACTGTTATTATGTTCATTAATAAACGGTTAATTGATTAACAAAGAACAGAAATAGAAAATTTCAGCGTGTAATTAAATCAAGTCTATTGTCCTTTGGAAATCTATTCTTGAAAGAGCACTTCCGTTATCTTCATGAATCCTATGGAAAAGAGGGGAAAGGAATTCCTCCATTGCTTGGTTGAAAAACAGGAGGCAATGCAGAAGTAAGAAGACAGTTATTTCACAAGATGATCAGCTTCAGGAAAATATTATGTGAGATACACTTCAAAGTAAATTGCTGTGAGGAACCAAGACTGTAAGCTTCAGGATTCAAAACCCTTAAGGTAAAGAACAGCCAGGTATACATAAGATGCCAGTACTGTTAACCACAGTAGTACACAGTCAACACTTAATTCAAAAGAGCCAACTGTAATAGCAGCCATTAGTTTCTAAAGAACAAGCAAATACAGAGAAATGTGGTGCCTCAAGTGCTACATAACAGCATTTCTGCAGGAACTGGAAGGGAGACAGAAAGCAACCAGACAGGCTGTTTGACTTGTTTTCAGTCTAGGTGTGGTGCTGCTGTTACACATCATCCACTTCTTAAAATCATAACATTGTTTAGGTTGGTTGACTTTTAAGATAATCTAGGCCAACTGTTAGCACAGCACTACATGTCCAACACTAAACCATGTTCCTGAGTATCCCACCTGTGTATCTTTTACATGAAGCAGATGTGAAGGCAAAACACACACTGCCTTCACATTAATCTTTTAAAAGTATGAATAATTGGTATGGTTACAGAAGGTCATTTAAAGGGTACAGATGGCAGGGGGGATATACTCACAAAAAAAGGTACAATAGTGACACAGCAGTGAATAGAAGGTTGAACTTAGATGGAATATGAGATAGATAAGGAATAATGCCACAGAGAACCATAGAATCAACCACAGAATCATAAGGTTAGAAGGAATGTCTAATCCAACCCCCCTACAACGAACAGGGCCATCACTCATCAGACCAGATTGCCCAGAGCCCTATCCATCCTGGCCTTGAATGGATCCAGGAATGGGGCCTCTACCACCTCTCTGGGCACCCTGTTCCAGGGATCCACCAGCTTCAGAATTTTTTCCTCATGTCTAGCCTAAATCTCCATTTGTCCAGTTTAAAAACAAGTTGGAGACAAAGACCAGAAGATTAGTGACTGTCAGACTAGGGAGCTCCAGGTGCCCCGAATCTGTTTCCAAGTTGTCTGGAAATGAAGAATATCTACATATATTTCCTCCAGGAACTTCAAGTGCTTAGCTTCAGCCAAGTTACAGCACATTTCTTCTCACCACCATTCTTTAAATGGAAAATGAATTTCAAATGTTCTTATGGTATATTAATTCATACCTAAACTATAAAGATGGACTAGGAATTGCCAAATGTTTATCTTTTCAAGAAGTCACTGGAACGTGTTTCAGTCTCCATGTAATTTGACTTAAAGGCATTGCTGCTTCCAATGAAAGGAGGATTGGAAAGAGTAGCAGAGGCCAGGAGATGAAAAATATAAACTTAGAAGTTACAAATACAGAAAAAGAGATAAAGCAGAAGAGAGTGGTACAGGAAAAAGTAGCCCTAATAAGATAAATATAAAGACAGAAAAAAGCAACAAGCCAAAAATTGTCTTCCTAGAGTCTCTGAATTTTTGCAGCCTCGTAAATATCCAGCACATGGGAGCTGATCAGGAGGGATTTGAATATTTACAGGATAGAGATATAGAAGATAAAATGGCATATTTGTGAGAATCTGAACAAGGTGCACATGAGACTCATGTCAGTGAGTGGATAAAGAGATAGAGGATAATAAAGAGAGGTAAGTAAGAGTCATGAAGGGCTACAATGGATGGAAAAGAAACATCTCTGACTGTGGCAGAAAAGGCAACCAAGCCAGGGATTCAAAGAAATGCCTAACATCCTGGGTTAGAGCCTGGGTGCTGCAAAGGACACAAGGAAGGAGAAGTGGGTGAAGGTAGAGGGATCCAAGAGCTGAAAGTATGCTGTACAAAGCTCTATGACAGTAGCGAGGCCAGGAAGGTGCCAAATGGAAGTACCAAACTTCTATAGGCTTCCTGTAGGAGGAATTATTTAGTGATTGAAATACATGCCTGAAAGTCATGTTATTCATGAAAGCATTCTGCTCCCATCCCTGCCTATTTGCTCCAATTGCTCTGTGTATTTCTACCACAAGTCATGAGCAAGTAACCTTTCAGGTTGTGCTCTGAGCCACGCAATCCTAAGGCACCTACTGCTGGACAGACCTCTCGCAACTACTGCTGTTGAGATTGAGACAGTTTCAAAACAAATACATAAATAAAATCAAATTGACATTTTGCAACCAGTTCAAAGGTTTCATTGGTTTCCAATTTAAAAAAAACAAAAAACCAAATATGTTAAAAAATAAGTTACAAAAATGGAGAACTTTACCTCTCTTTGCAGTCTTAAAAAAGAAACTGAGATCCAGGTCTGAGATCCAGGTATTTAGGACAAATAACTGCAGGGAAATGAAATCCCCACAGTAACCCCTAGATTATCCGAATGAGTCATAAATATCAGTACTCTTTTTATAAGTCTTTTGTGGGATTATACATATTTTACAGTTGTGTTTAAAAAGAATTATTTTGCTTATTCTTCTCTTAATAAAAGGAGAAAAGTCTTTCACATAACAAATTAACAGCAGTACCAAGAAGCTATTCATATGGGGAACTCCACACAAATATCCTTATTGCACATTCATCCTACATGCTTTCATGCCACACATAGAAATAAGCAGAGAGGAAGACTGTATAAACTCCTGCACATTGTGATAATTGTAAAATAGGAGACAATAGTTTCTATGTCATGCTGGAAGGCAGGAAAGCTATCTTTCTGATCATGAGAAGAAATTCTATCTTCTGCTGTCATAGAACCCAACTGCTTTGGCTCTTTTTGTCTATAAGATTAATCCCTTAAAGAAAAAGGGGACAAAAATGTAGTTAGGAAGGCATAGGCTTAATACTTGTCCTTTCTTTTCCTTAAAAGCTAAAATATTACCAGTACCCAGTCTTCTTCCTACAAGCACTGCTGGCCAGCAGAGGCATTAGAGAACTTTGTCTAAGCTATATAGCTCAGATAAATACCAAGGCATCTCCAGTTAAAAGGTGTCAGGGCAAAGTTAATTTTACACCCAGCCTCCCAAAGTCATTATGCCATGCCAGAAAACCAACAGTAATGCAAAAAATGTGCCCCAATGCCCCTCGTGAAGCTAGGATGGGCAGATATTTATCTCTCCATTTAGTTAAGGAAGATATACAGAGTCAGTAATATACCCACATCTGCCATGGGGTTTGATGCTGACTGTGGTACAAAACCATTAAAGCCCACCATGATTAAAATAGTGATTTTCCAGGCTCTTACATGCACATTTACCATGTGTTTTTTTTACAGATTACCTTAAAAATTAAAGAATACACAAAGTCTATTAAATGAGGTATTTTGTAGGATGAGATATATTTTGTTATGCTGATTGATAGATGAAGAAAGTGCTTTTACCAGCTCATGTTTTAAAGTTCAACCTTACACATGCAAAGTTTTGCTATTCTCCACTATATCTGATATTAGTTCTCTCACAGATCTTGTCTCATTCATACACATGATCTGTCAGAGTATGACAATATAAATGTACTACAAAACTTATGCAAAGCCTGAGGATAACTGCAGAAGCACAGAGGAAAATGAGTTCAACCTTAGTTCTTCCAAAGCTGTTAAGAACCACAATGCCAGTCTCAAATTTCTGATACAGTCTTTCAATCACCCAAATACACTTGTGTCCAGAGGTTTTATGCACTTACCTGAAAGACTTCTCTTCACTTGGTTTCCTACAGCTCTATCACTTTTACCAACAAAATATGTGCCCTGTCATTAGACAGATGATGCTCAAGTTCCCAGGGTATTGTCACAACAGCAGCAGCAGCAAACTCAAGATACTTCATCTCCGGAAATAACCGGGTTCAACGTCACTCCTGTTGTCAATATGCCACTTCATCCCATTAAGAAATCTTGTGCTATTTCAGGAAAATATGGAAAAGAGGTACAAGAAAAAAGATTAAACACGATATTGTTGAGAACACTCAAGCAAAAATTAATGATACAGATCTTCTAGTGATCTACAGAAAGACACAGCAGCTGAGAAATGCCATTATTTGCATTTCAAGGTTTATTCTAAAGCAAAATCTGGAAATATTTACATCATGCACCAACTTGATCAGTTTAACTGGAATTTTAGGTAACAGCTATCATAGTGGTTCATTACAGTACTGCCCTAACTGTACATAGCAAGACCAGGCAGAACATGCTTTCACTAAATATAAGAGGATACAAGAAGGGTTCTAAACATTGCTGCAGACATCTCAAAGCACTTCCTGCTGTTGCAAAGTGGTTTACAGCAAAGATTTAAATCATCATTTAAATTATCCAGTCTTGTTTGAAAAAAGGACAAATAATTTGCCCACCTCTACAGAAATGCTATAGTCACAGCCTTCTGGTTTTCCATTTAGTTTCTTCATTTCCCAGCATTCATTTCCAGTTGTCTGAGACCAGGGAATGGGTGGACTCTTCTCTAGTATCAGAATAGTTTACACTTACTTTGCTCCTGAAGGTATCTGAATGCATCTGAATGTAGTAATGGTTCAGGGCACAGGAGACTTGGGCTGCAATTATTCTTTCCTGCCTTGAATAATGCATGTGATTGTCCTTTCAAATACTAAAATCCAACTTTACCTGTTCCTCTGAAGGTCAGAACAGAAGTCACTGAGCTCACTGTAATAGGCATAGAAAACCATTATCCACAGTATAGCCACCGTGCTGTGTAAGGAAGCAGTGGCATCCTCAGAGTGTGAATAATTTAAAAGAAGCACCTTAATTATATTTTTCAGTTATTCCAAAAAACAGACTTGCCATTGTAATGTGTGTATTGTGCAAGAAACAACATTAACAAAAAAAAAAAAAGGCAGTCAGTTTAACATGACCAACTCCTGCAGTACTACCCCACTTCAAGAAAATAGGTAGTGGACACAGGTTCTAGTATTAAACAATTTTTATTCTATAAACTGTGCTGATAAAATCCTGGCAAGGCCATATTTAAAGGAAGCTTCCAAGATAGGAAAAGTTATCCCCTGGATGTGCATAGAAAGAGTCAGCAAGAGTTATGATATCAAGAAATCAAGGGGGCCTACAGGAAAGATAGAGAGGGACTTTTTACAAAGGACTTCAGTGATAGGACAAGAGGAATGATTTGAAACTAAAAGGGGAGGATTTAATTTGAATCCCAGAAAGAAAGTCCTGCCTGTGAGAATGCTGAGGTACTGAAACAGATTGCTCAGGGAGGCTGTGGCTGTCCCATTCCTGGCAGTGTTCAAGGCCAGTTTTGGATGGGGCTCTGAGCAATCTACTCTGGTGAGAGGTGTCACTGCCCATGGCAGAGGGTTTGGACCAGATCTCTCAGGCCCCTTCCAACCCAAACCATTCTATGATTCTGTAGTGCAATTGCAACCACAGCCAGTTCAATTGCTATGCTTTTCAGACATGTCCACACAACAATTAATTTAATATTTAGCCCACCAAAATCCTCATCCATGTTGCTCCTCATGCAGGCTGGCTTCTTCCCAGAAATAACTATTTTCTTAACATGGCTTCACAGAGTTTTTTTAGTTTATGCCTTCCAAGCATAGGGTTAAAAATAAGAGGTCGTAGATATTCTGATCCAGCAAAACACAAATCCTAAAACTTCAACCAATAATTTTTGCAGCATGCGTAATTCCTGACTGAATGCATAGCATTGTTGAAGTCCTTTAGATATTGATTTTAAAATTATGAACACTAAGTCTCCTAAGAAATCATCATTTAAATTAAATCAATTAATATTTCTTGAGACAATCTTCCAAGATGAAAATCAGTTGTAGCACAACTAAACACATAAGTTAACCCAAAACAAAAGCCATTTCTTAACATGTATTTCAGAATTTTCACTTGATAAAAATTTCTGGGAAACCAGGTCAGAACTTACACAACAGATACTATTTTTTTGTACAGTTTCTTCCCACCTTGTCCTGACAGTTCTCCTTGATTCTTGTCATTTTGAAAAAACATGTCTTTGCAATTAAGTGCATAAGAATTCCCAGCTCTTTCAGATGTGATCCATATGAAAGGAAAGAAAGTGATGTTGGAAAACTTTGTGTTCTTTCTGAGCCAAGCCAGCTGCAGCCTGATCCAATCTTCTTATGACTGTGATACCTCTGGGTCAAGGTCTGTTTTTGTAGAGCAAAGCAGATTTTGACAGAACTGTATCTCTTGGTGGCTATAATAGAGTAATGAATCAAATTGGTGAGCAAGACAAAAACAGGATGCCAGTTTTTCCAAGTTCACTGAAAACTGTAAGGGTGGTTCATTACACAAGTGAAAAATCCAGAGCTAGAGAACTCTAATAGGGCAAAAAACCTCCAGTATAACCTTGATGCATCCTTCGCTTGAACATATGCTTTTTCACAATAGACTCATAAAGGGAATCTGAATACCAAACATGGCTTGAGTTACTGTTATATATAACTGAATTTCTCATTTATTAAGCAATAAACAGTTTGATGATTGCTGTTTCATTTACACAAGGGAGTCACTTGCACATTTTAGAAGGTTAAAAATTTTCTGACAATCACAGTGGCAAAATAAGGGATTTTACAGTCTGCAAAATGAAAGCAAAATAACTGTAATGAAGACTGTGGACCTGGCTAATGTCATGAATATTTTCACAAGCCTGCAAAAAACAGGAGAATGACTGGCTCTGATGTTTTGCCAATGGACTCTAGCCTATGCCATTATTCACTTTCAAAATCTCTTGACTTCCAGGAAAATACTGGGGCATTTAATTTGACATAAATGTACACGATTAAACAGTCCTCAATACTTTATTTTTTTTAAAGACCCAAACAATAGAATTTTTATTTCAGGTAGATCTCAAGAAAATATGCATCTGTTTCCATTATTTCAAACAGTAATTAAAAATCAGTAGAGAGCAAGATCTAACTAACAGATACTTTGCAATGTTGCTGGTGTATGCATTTCTAAATACACATGCAAAGCGTTTTCCAGGGGAAGCTTCTGAAGCTGTCCTGGTTAGGTAAACACACATGACATATGCACAAATCTGATCAGCTTCAAATCAATATTGGAATGTTTACATAATATGTGCATTCCTCAGTATATGACAATGCTTACAGTAAAATTATCAAACCTCAGGCTTTTAAAGCACTACTCTATGTAATATCTCATGGGAGATCACACTAGAAACAGAAAGACAACCCAGGAAACCTAATGAGTTGGTAACAGACATTAGCAAATGAAGCACAAGGATATCACAAATTTAAAAGTCATTCTGACTAGGTTTTTATTATCACCTCGCAGTTAAGCTCCAGGGCTCTAGTGTCATTTATTTTTTTGCCTTGTGTAGGGAAATTACAGTACTGCAAACACCAGGAATGATTGTTTATCTCTGGGCTGATTCACTGCTAAATCAAAGCTCTCTGCAAACCAGCCTGAAGAAGTGTTGAACTGGAAAAGTGGTTTTTCATAAAAAGCTTCCACACTTAAATATACAGGAATCTGAGCTACACAAACAGGTTGCCAGCATTTTGGCATAACGCTTCTACTGTATTTTCCAGAATTTAAGCTATATATTGCATATCTTCTATTGCTTCTATTGTCCACTTGCATTATTAAGCAACAGAAAGCTCTACAATGACCCTGAAAAAAAATCCTTTAAAACAGCTATTTATGCAGTAGGTGAAAGAACACCACAGAAGAGAAAAGGCTGAGAGGAACCTCTTGTGTGTGGTCTCTCCTTCAGGTGTCATGGAGACTAACACTATTCAAAATATCCCCACTCTGCTGCTGTTGTCTTGCATGTCTTACAGTGACTTTTGACAGAGTGGGTAGGAGGTGGGAAGTATGAGTATTTTCTGAAGGCATGCTTGTGAACATGGACTGCTGTGGGATCAGGAAGAACTGTAGGATCAGTCAGAGTTCAGATGCCTAGCACCCCAAATTTCCAAACAGCACTCTGCTATAGACTGAGATTATATTTAGATAAAAATAACTCATGTCCCAGGCAGCTGGGTACTAAAAATTAACTAGAAATTATGTTGCAGAGAAGGAATTCCACTTGCTTTTGGCTGTCCAAGCATTTTCTTATATACAAAAACTGCATCTGACTTCCTGCTTGACAGCTGTTACCATAAGACATACTCCAGCAGTGTTCCCATCCTAAACAGGATGTTTCATAAAATAATCACAGTAAGACCAGTGTTTAGCATGAGAATTTACCAGTGCCTGTGCCTTCCCTTTGTGTAATACCCAGAACAGCAGATGTGCTACATACTGTAACTTTACAGTTGCAAAACCCGGATCTGAATGATAGTCTTTCCCTCATTTGGGAAAACCACATCCTGTATTACTGTGTCTCAGCTCTGATAGCTGTACTGTACAGGTACAAAATGAGCACTTATTCATAGTGTACTCAGTACTATGACCACTGAGATTAATGAGTTTTTCCAGTATAACAGATTGCCCTCTAAAGTGACTTCAGCTCAGAGAAATCCTCCCCTGATCACTTCAGTTCCTGCCAAGAAGTTCTATCCCAAGTCTTGATTTAAAAAAAAAAAAAAAGCCCCCACCCCAAACAAAAAAAAAAAGCTACAGTATTCACTAATGGTTTTAAACTGGATTGAACCATATCCATTAAATGCTTATATAGTTATTGTACATACTTATTTTCCTTTTCTCTCTAGAGTAGGCAGATAAGAGCTCCTTTGGCAGAGAAATCAGGTTCATATACCACAAACTGCATGTGGACATCCCTCCCCACTTCAGCTGCTACTCAATTGCAGAGTCAGTTCGAAACCCACAGAACCTAAACTTCTCATATTGATTCTTCATGCACATAAAACTCTACCTAAAGAATTTGCAAGAGCTCCACAAGCCTTGACAGTGCTCATCAGTAAGTGCTCAGGTTTCTAAACTCACTGTTTGCAAAACTGAGCTCTCTGGCCTCGGCCTCAACTATCTTTGCAGAATCAGTGCTTTGTACCAGACCTGTAAATGTATCTGGTGGATGAGGTACCAGAGAGATCTGATGATGGTGCGGCTCTCTCTTTTCTTCTCATCCCTCTTCCTGCTAGCATTAAACCAGTGACAGAAGATAGAGCAGATAAGCTCAGTTCCATCCTTTCTTATTTAAGCTGCCACCTGCCACATGAACCATTTAAACCTTCAGCCATAGGACAGGCTGAGGTAGGAAATACAATTACATCAATCTTTTCTACCAAAGCTAAACAGGGATTAATTCAATATTCATTGCACCAAGAGAAAAAGGATTCACAGACTGCTGGTTTGGTTTCTGATTATTCACCAGGGAAACATAGCTTTCTGTGGCACTCTGATGAGTGCTTAATGTCCAGAAAGTGTTGAACAGCGCAGACATGGGGATGGATATCTCATTATCTCCAAGAGATAAGAGCCACCAGGCTTTGGAGTCACATTGCCTCTATTTGCTACACCAACAAATACTTAACTCACATGCACAAAGGCAATTGGGTTACAGAGACTGAAGCTTTTCCTATATGTCAGGGCTTATTGATGCTTCAGAGCATAATACCTCTGTGTCCAACAAAGTAAAAAGACTCAAAGCAAAGCAAGCAGAAACACCCCCAGATAAAATGAATGGGTTCATTCACGGAAAGTTGGTATGTCTTGTCACATTCAAAACCAGTAGAGAAGGATCTAGCTACTTTTATTACCTCAAATTATAAACTAATGTTATCTGCAAGTAATTGGTTAAACATAAATTAGTATTTATAATCAATGGGTTATAACTTTTATATAACCTCTGTGAAGAAGTATGTAGAAATGCTTCCTATGGATCTCAGAAAATAGCCCCTATAAATCTTTAGCTGCATGCATTGTATATACATGTGATCTGCTATAAAAACCATCTGTAATGAGGCACTTGCCACATAGTCATAGCAGGAATGGTCACATTTACACTTCCTAACCAGGCTAATGAGAAGAAAGAATGGTCTTTGTTCACGCTATAACGAGACCCCATTGTAATTATTCTCCAAGGGCTAGCTAAATGCAAAACAAAAACTCTAATGAGTGTACACTGGCTTTATCAGACAGCCAAGGTTATCTCTGGCTTGCTTGTGGAATTTGGTAGGTTTGGTTGCTAAGGACTAGCTCAGAAAATAATTGGGGGTGATCTCTACTGATGCATAAAATGAAAACCAAGTTCTACCAAAAAAAGTAAACCAAAACAAAAACCCAACCAACTATTGCCACAGAGCAGATTGTTGAATAAAAAAGCTGGAATTACGTTAGTTCTCATTATCTGTGTTTCTAAGCTGTTCACCAAGAGCTAGCTGAAAGATAGGGCATTTTCCATAAAAATGTACTTAGTGTTTACTGAAAAAAATCATAGTATTTTTCTATACATATTTACACTAACCACTTTGTCTATAAACATATTTTTATAGGAAACACTAGCACAGAAAAAGCTTTTTTTTTTTTTGGTACCAAATAGCAAGATCCATGCCAAACTACCAGCTTTGTGCACAGACCAGAAAAGGCTCCAGCTTGCTGGAATTCAAATTTTATCAAGTCAGTTAGCACATTTCCAATGTCATTTTGATGACATTTTTTTGTTTGTTTTTGAATACTTGGACAGCGCAAGAGAAGCAATACAATACCGGTGAGATAAAACTAAACCTAGAAATTACATGCCTTATTTTCTTGCATCTCCGGGGTATCAGAAATTCAACTGTGGTGACGAGGTGCTGAAAGCCGGTACTGTTGGTTTTGTCTCTGCTATTCTGTTTCACAGATTGCTCTGTGAGTAGAGCAATCTGGAGGGACACAGCTAAAGGACTTCTCCCATATATATTAAAGAACAACTTTGATTATCAACCACATCATTTGGCCACTCACTTTAAGCATATGGTAGCTGGCAAGTAGTTCACAGTGTGAAATGTTATATTATGATTTGTGTCAAGGTAAAAACAATAATTCCCCCTTGTCATTGTGGAAAACTATTGAAAGAACAGAGTAAGCAGTGAAGCTCAGCAGGACAAAAGGTAAACAGTATGGGAGTGAGGTTGAGCAGTCTAGAACCTGTAAAATGTTGCAAAATGTATGGGGAACTAATCACTGGTAGTTAAAAGATTAGATCAAGAACATTGTCTCCCCCCTTATCTTTGGATCGAGGGTCTCACCAAGAAGTGCAGATGTGAACAAAGAGGAGACTAATAGGAGAGGATCCTTTGAAGTGATAATATGTATAAAATAAGGTATAAAATGTTGCTGCCTTTAACTGTAGGTGTGAGTGTTGGTGGAGTAGGTGACTCCCCACGCACCCAGCGCTGCTTGCTCATTCCTTATTACTGCAACCAATAAATCTTTTGTATTTTATCAAAGATTTGGGTGGTCCATTAGATCATTTCTAACAACAATAGCATTTCAGAAGAGTTACAGAAAGCAGGCTGATAGAATTTGTCCTTTTTTGGATCGATAGCTGTATGAAACTTCCCAGGCTCTGAAATTTTGGAGAAAGCTTGGATCCTCAGCTATTACCAAGACCATAGCTTCAATCAGATCAGTGATGAGGTAAGCTTGAAAGGCATTTCCACCTGCAAAAGACCTAGTTTACAATGCTGGACTTGTAAACTGCTCACAGAGCTTTGAGGGAACTCAAGTATTTCCCAGTAACAAAAAAAGAGAAATTTACTGCTGTCCTTGAAATGTGTTGGTTTAATAGAAATTTTGCTTTGAGATTAACATATAAACCCAAAATTGGAAGGACAATGGTGACAGGGATCACTGGTGCCTACAATCCAATAACTGATTTTTACATTAATTTTTATGCCATGCCCCATGGGCTTCACTCAAAGCCTGATATTAAAGACTAGATGGTAAATGTCTAGTGTTCAGAGGAACACAAGACCTCCAAGAACAACAGAGGACAGAACAGTGGGAATGCAGAAATTGAGAAATTGTATTTGCTCAGTGCAAGAATTGGTGCCCATAGTAAGTATTGTTTGTTACTACATGGTGCCTATAACGCAGTCCAGCTTTCCTATCCTAAAAAGGGCCACTGTCTCTGAGGGCAAGTTCTCTCTTCCATAGGTCTCCAAACCAGTCTTCCATTTCCAGTGCACTGATTCATTCCCTACAGCCGCTCACAGGGGAGACTCTCCTCGTTTCAACAAACAATGGATTGTAGCCAAAACTTTTTCTCTACTGATCTCTGAGGTTCCTACTCTCTTCATTCACTGTATTCCAAGGGCAATATGGCTGCTGCATCCAACTCAGGGATATGTGCTCTTCTTTGAACAAAGACCAGGAAAAAAATAAATCCCCAACAAGAAGCCAGAAACATGAAGCTCCAAGCTAGTCATACTGGTTTTGCAGAGTCTCAAATTCAGCTTGTCATTCCAAGCTGCTTATAATAAGTTGCCCCAGTAACTGCCCAATACCCAAGGATTAGAAACCTGCCAAAATTCAAACCACAGCGGTTCATTATCCTGTGCTCCTGTAAGGCCAAAGGATTTAGTCTTTCACACGGATGCTCTTGCACTGACTGCAGTCATGCACACTTGCTAAACAACATCCTCTGCAGCTGCAGTCAGACTTGATCTAAAACTCTGAGATTACAGAAGAGAGTGCTTATCTGGTAATTAGCTTCACATTGCAGTGGAGCAGGAAAAAAAAAAAAAAAACCTAAAAAAAAAAAAACCACCCCAACAAAAAACCCACAACAAACTTTTCAGGCTGCAGCTTCCTTCAGCTGGGCACCACCAGACTGAAGTGCTTTAGTGGTCAGTGAGTGAATTTGGCTTTTACTGTTTTTCCTCCTGTGAAGTTTATATTCTGACACTTTACTTCCTCTTTCCTTTTTTTTTCTATGATTTTTAACTACTAAATATTCCTTTTCTCATTACTGTGAATTTTCAACTGCCTTTGAAAGTATTGGACATGAGAAGCTATAGGGAACTCAACACCATATAGCAGTATGACCATTCTTGCTAGTGCTGTGAAGAGGTAAATCACTTTTTTGCTCCCATTTCCTACCCCCTTATTTATCTCCTTGCAGAGCTTCTCACCTGTTTGGGTACAGCATCACACAGAGAGCATATGTTCTGCCATTCATATACTGTTACCCCAAGGGCCATGTTGTTGCTGCCTTCCAAGGTAATTTCTCATTTGAAATAAACTCACGCTCCTTATTTCTGAGGATCACTTTACTTTTGGTGTATTTAAAACTTCTTTCTGTTTCATTGAAACTTTATTTATCGTTCTTTCAACTGCTGATTTATCTAAACATCTTCTCTGTATTGATTTCAAAGTTACTGTCACTAAGATGGTATAGCTGTGGTAAATTTAATAAGATTATTCCATGTAATTTATCCTGGAGTCTTGGGGACTGTTAACATCCATCAGAGCAGGAACTTACAGTACTTGTGGAAGAGAAATGTCATTCTGGCATGCCCACAAATTAACTTAATGGAATTTTCGAGTGAGTAAAAAGGTAAACAACAAAAGAGCAGCAATCACACTTTCTCAAGTGAGGAGGTGCTTGATCTTTGCTGTAAAACAGTAATGGCAAAAGAGCACTCTGCTGTATAGTCAGTAAAAGTACAGGAAAAGGAAGGAAGCTCATGACTCCTAAAAGGTTAAACTAGCAAAAGTCCACCACAGCCTAGAGATGTGGGCAAGGAGCAGCATCAATAAATTTTCTAACAATCAATACAGTCAAGTGACTTTCTCACTGAAGAGAAATTGATCATCTGGCTTACTGAGCATGGAAGATAATCTAAGAAAGTGAGGGCAAGGGTTCCTATCACACACTCATCTTACAGATATCCATTTTCTCCCTACCAGTCTTTGACCACTGAATTTGAGCGAGTAGCTATCTAATTCTGACAATTCTGGTGCCAGCCCAGTACTGATTATCAAGCCTTCTACTTCCCTTTATCACCTGCCCTACACAAAGTTTGATCAAAAAAATATAATCACCACTGGAGCATCCAACAGATTCATTAGCACCAATACAGAACTGCCTACTCAAGGCTATCAGAGTGTTGTGTAAATATACGCAAATCAAGTATCAAAGAAAATGGTACAGATCATTGTGTCCATTTTGTGGTAGGGAAAAGAAGCAGCTCAAATGCATCTCATACAGTAAATCCATGGTTATATCAGCAAACAGAGGCTCAGCTCAAGCCGTGACTCTTGCACTCTAATCTTGCCTTTCTTCCTTTCTCCAAATAATTTTGACACAAATCAAGCAATAAAGAATTTAAGGGTTTGAAGTGACAAGAGATATGACTAATGCTGTTAATCAATTGTTTAAGGAAAATAAAGAGTGCAGAAATTCACCTGCATGAAATTAATTTGAATTGATGTAATCTATTTTGTTTTATGAAATGGTTGCTTGTATTAGAAGAATTAATGCAGAGCCTTAACACTCTACTAATCTCAAACTGCTCTTTACAATGTTATTTTTTGCTGTGGCACTTCAGAATAATTTTAATCATTTAAGAAATATTAACAGGCAGAGTCAGTCTGCCTCTGCTCAGAGCTCGGCACCTCCATTTGGGACTTGCTTCCTGTCCCACATTATTACTGAAAACAGAATGTCTCCTAAACTAGGAAATTCAGCATGAAAACATACTTCATTACTCTGTATGGCAATGAATCCCAAATTTCCCTTGGGCTGCAGCAAGTCAAACTTTGGGGTTTTTTGTCATTGTATCAAAATGGCAATTGGATTTCAGGAAACCTACCTAGAGGTTATTTCCCAAGTTGTCTACAATTACTAACATTTTGGGATTAGGAGCAGAAACAACATCATTTGAGACAGTTCTATTTTAAAGACGTAATTGCCACTAAACAATCTGTGCTGTCCATGACAAACATTTTTTTTAAATATCCTGTATATCTTCAGTGATACTTCAATGGCATTTTAGATCATATTTTAAAATGTTATTTGCCCCAAAATGCATTACAATGAGCTTTCATCAGAAAATCAGCTTATTTATTCCTATTCACAGTTTTCATTTGCATGTTGTCACAGTTTAATTTTTTACTCAATTTTTGTTACAAATGCAGTTTTAGGAATCAAAATAGTTACACCCACATTTTTCTTTGTTCACATGTTTCTCTCACAGAGTAAGGGCAAAACCCAAAAAGTAACTTTTCAGACTTTTACACGTTTGCACTTGTCCAGATACTCCACACTGATTTTATTTTCAGGTATCTTTCAAAATATTATCACCACAACCCCAGATTGGAGCCAGAAGCACATGAAGTATCAGAAAGACATGATCAATATAGGGTCAGCAGGAAAGTTTCCCCGAAGCAACAAGAAGTTTGCAGACATTTTCTGTGATTCACGTTTGTTATGTCACTTTGCTAGAGACTCAGTACTGCTTTACAATTCATAGCCACATAGATTTGCACTGGGCTACAGAAAATACCACATCAATAAAACCATCTCCCTTGCTTATCAGAGATTTTGTGCAAGACCTATGGTGCACTTCAACATCAACTTGCTGAACTGCCTTTGCTCCTTGGTACTCTTGCTCTAAGACAAAGAGTAGATCAAAGAGGATCCTTAAATACAGATCCATGTAATTAAATGTCCTGCATTCCTCTGAGCCAGCTGCAAGCACTGCATCACTGCAACACATCTTTTACCCTGCACCCTAGGAGGTACTCAAGGCTTTCAGATACACTGGGAATGGATAATTTTAGAAATATTTTAAAAAGCATGTAGAAACATAAAATATGGATTGCTTATAAACAAGTGATGAATGAAATAGTCACAGCTTCCCAGGTGTGAACGTTTTTCTCACAGCAAGAAGGAAAAGTGAAATGCCATTATGAGTTTAGTGATTAAAAGCTCTGCAGTCACCAGAGGAACTGATGATCCTGACACACACTGAAGAAAAACAATAGTATTTACTTATACTTTGTACTCAGAAACTACACTATGCAAGTTATCAAAGCTGAAGTAAAACTGTGGGTAATAAAAACATAGTAATGTTAGTTTAAGAAGACTTCTAGCTTCCTGATGTACACAAACTGTGAATCAAGGAAATTGGCATGTAAATAGAATGTTCAAGAGAAATAGTACTTCTTCAATAACGAAACTAACCTACAGTATCACTTCAAATAATAGAAAAAATGAAATTATTTCAGCATCCTTTCATCATCTGTTGAATATGAATCTATGGTGATTCATGCACAAAATCCTTGCATGTTTTCCCCTGAAGTGAATGAAGAAAGACATCATACATGTGTACCCACCAGGAAAGTTCAAGTAGTCTAAAAATTGGATAAGGAATTCTGGTGCCAAGTTTACTCTTCATCAGAAAACTGTTTCATTTATTTTCCCTGGTGTTAACAGAGTTAGAAAAATCCCAACATACTCTCATTCCATACTACAATGCATATCACTCGATTTACTCTTTAGTGAAAAATAGTGTTCTCTGAAAGCCTTTTTATGCATCATATATAAGAATGTCCTAAAAATCGGTCCTGAAACTTTACAACCACTGTCAGGAACACTGGCACGTCTTGTTCATGACATCCCTGCTGTCTTCTCTACATTTCTTCAGGCTTACGGTGTATGTACATTAGCCATATACGTACTCAAATTCTTTCAGCTTTCGAAGAGCAGTGAAGAACACAGCATGGTAGATAACACGACACACAGCATCAACCCAGCTACAGGTACACATGACCCATTGAATTAACTTACCAGATGAGCAAATTCCCTCAGGGTACACAATAAAACTCACCTTTAATACTTTCAGGACTCCAACTTTGTATCCTTGTTACCTATTTCTACATACTATACTTTTACTGTAAACCACTTCCAAAGTGCTACATGAACTATTAACAATTCAATGGATTGTTAAGGCTATGAATCCACTTGCAGATGGAACTTTCAAAATCAGCTCTGCCTTTAAAAAAACCCCAAACACCTACCAAAAGCTATCATGCCCTCAGTTACAGTGTTTCTTATTTAAAGCAGAATGCTGAAAATCTGTAGCATTTGGCTACTGGTCTCACAAAAACAATCTGTTGTAAGTTTTCATCTTCCTGCTTCCAAGCAAATCAGAAACACACAATCTGTTCTGTGGTATTTTAGTACTTCTGGTCTCTGCTGCATGGAAGTACGTTAATATATTAAGGCATGCTACATAATCCCATGGGCACCATCTTGGTTCCTCTCATGCTCAGAAAATATAGTTGAACTCACCTACAAGTTTAATGGAAGAAAGCACTACCAAAGATGGACTTCAAAATTAAACCAAACCGCTGTGTCTGCGAAGTTGCCAGCAGTATTCTACTTTCTATTTGCAATGCTTATTGGCATAATAGCCCCAAGCTCTGGGATACTTTAAAATCATTTCCCAGTTTAATGAACTATTCATTCCACAGCAGAGTTAAAATAGTTTCTGTCAGAAATCCCCCAGCTGATGGAAACATGGGAACTCCTCTTTCCAAGGTAACAAGGACACAGCAAGTGAACTAAGTAACCTGAGGCAGGGAATCTCCAAGGTGATGTTATACTGAAAGGTTTGAAAAAGCAAAAGGCAAGGCAGGGGCTGCAGGATTAGATGATATCATTCCAAAATTACTACTCCATCAGTAGTAATCCCATGGGCACCATCTCCTACTCAGAATAAAAAAAAAAGCAAACCCCAAACAGAAACAAACTGTTTAATGGTGAAGTACCAGCAGCTGGCCAAAGCTAAGGGCTAAAAGACTTCAAGTTGCAATTGATTTGGTTTCAGGACAACTCCAAATGCCTAGGTTGTCTAGGTCCCATAGCAAAGGCCAAGAAACACAAGTGTTCTTCCCACAGCACTGGTGAGCCTGGATAGAAATTCCAAGGCCCTTTTGCCACTCTTGCAAACACACGGGACTGATAGTTCACACTTGAACAATGCTACTATCGAGCAACTTCATCCAGTGAAATGTCCCTGCCTACAGTGGAGTGGGGCAGAAACTAGACCATGTTTAAAGGTCCTTTCCAACCCAAATAACTGTAGATAGAGGTACCCATGTATGACCATCAACATTTAAAGACTACACTTTTTTTTTTATCTCAAAAGAAAACTCCTGCCTTTTTTGATCACTGAGTCCCAATCTTCCATCAAAGCACCAGCGAACTCAAAGAGTCTACTTCCCCAGGACCAAGGCAAAGGCAGCCACATCAGGGGCCTTCCTGCTGCACTTCCTTGCCCAATTCCAGAGAGCCAGCTGAATGACAACTAGCATAGGGTTTTGTAGTGTAAAAGATTTGTAGGCTCATATTTCATTTCCTGGAAGAGTCAGAGTGTGGGTGAGGAACAGCCTGCCCAGCCTCTAACATGAATGCACATTCACAAGCTTCATGCTGGGAAGCATCTGGTTGCAGCTCTTACTTAATGGAGCCAGTTTCTCTCTAGCATATAGCTGGCTGCTCACAGAAAAAGTGATAGGAACACTTCTGCCCTTTAACTGATTGTTTGTCAGAAAGGCTGATACATTTAGTTTTGAGACCTGCCAATATTTCACAGCCTCTGGAACAGACAAGCTACCAGATTTCCTTTGGAAGTAAAAACTAGGCAGCATACAACCACTGGATGAAAATAATGAATCCAGCCTCAAATAAGCAAAATTCTCAATGAATAAGGCCTACAAAAACTCACCTCACTGATTTTAGGTGAAAAACAATTCTAAACAGTCTACATTTATGTAGATGCAATTTCATAGTTTACTTGCATAAACACAGTGAAGATGGAAATTGCATGAGCATAGGATGAATGCAGACCAGTTTCAATGCCTGAAACAAAAACTTTGTAAGCATCCAACTGTTACACAGACAAGCAGCTACTGCAAGCACTTGTTGAATGCAACAGGATTTTCACTTAAAAAAACATCAACTTGGAATGCTGCAAAACATCAGAGAGGTTTGTGTATGGCTTGTCAGAAAGTGGCCACTGCAATGGACAGCTTATTTCATTATTCATGACATATTATACGTGAGAAATTAGTTTATAAGGAAAGGCCAATGCAGAAAACTCTGTAGACTAAGAACTGCTACTACTTTTCAAAAAGTGGTCAAAAAAAGATTTCCATGCTCCAGCATAGAATCACCCTAAAGAAAGTTCTTCCAAGTCTTGGACCTAAGCACAACAGAGTGTGATTGTGTAGCATAAAAGATCAGTGATACTGTCCAGAAACATCCTTAGTGACTTTTGGAATCTTTAATTCTCATCAGGATACAGAGGGTTTCAGGAAAGGGAATCAAGCTTGAAAGAACCTTTCTTCCACAAACTAGAGCAGTTGAGAGCACAACTTGTACTGGTCTAAATATAAAAGCCTATAACAGAGACCAGGTCTGCTTTGGCACAAGGTTTCTCTCTCATAGAATGTGGTGGGCATTTGCTTTAATCTTTAAAAAAAAAAATTCTATGCACCTAGAAACCATAGTTCAGAAATATGCTTTCTCTGATTTTTGATTGCAAAACATGTTTGATTGTTTCTGTTACCTGTGACTGTCAGGTTGCAGTTTATGAGTGTGAGGCAGAAAGCTGATGTAGCTGTTCCAGGCTTTTAGACAGGATGAACTGAAATGTTACCTTGGATTCAGAGAAGAAAAGGTGGAAAAAAAAAAGTGCAGAAAATTAATTTCAGCAGATGTTTCAGTGCAATGTTTTGAAAGGCAAGTTTCCGCATTCATCATAAGGGTGATGTTTCCTATCAAGAAATTAGCTTGTGGAGTATATTCTTGAAGTAGGGAAAAAACCCCAAAACCACAAAGATTATCAAGAATTGAGGTGCTGAAAAGAATAATCATCCCAAGGCTTATCACAGCCTTACAAAAACCACATGCTAACTCACAGGCCCTCCACAATAATACAACTACATCAACATCAGCCTTTCAAACTAACTCATCATCCCAGAAAGGCAGGAAGCAAGCAGTTGCCAAGCACAAGACTGCACAGAGAAAAGATCACTCCAAGGGTTTCTGCTGGACATACAAAAAAGAACCATTTTTATAACAGTGAAGGAGGTGTGACTAGCAGCAGAAACAGCTAAAGAAGTGAATTTGGAGACAGGTCTGCTGCTGTGGCTGTACATCTAGAACAGTCTATATGGAGTGAAAATCACTGCAGTGGAAGATCACCTTCATACTGACATACCTAATGAAATCACACAGCATAGTGTGAGAAGAGCTAACATGAAACAACCAGTGAACTCCCACACACCCCCAGGGGCAAGGAGTCATTTCATCTCTTCTGTACCCCAGTAAAAAGCAAGAGAGCAACACAGCAGAAGGCCAACATATTCAATCTGAAATGCTGTTAGACAGCTAACCAAATGTCTTGCCTTCTGTAGCCATAGGTGATTTCCGTTAAAAGAAAGAGGAATAATTCTGTTATGACGTGCAGTATCCTACTTGGTTTAAAGGATGTAGGCACTAGATACATGGCTGCACAATGAAGGCAGGAAACACTCCTGTACTACAGGATATAGTGCTGAGAGACAAAAGAGATAAATATAATTTGTCTGTATCAATGCCTGATTTCAAGAGGATTCACATTTGTATCTGAATATAATATTTACAATGTTGATAATTGCATTTTCTCAACAGATGTCTTATTGTGACCCCTGATCTGATTCAGTCTGCAATCACCAGGGCTATTCACAAAATAAAACACTGTGTTGGGTGATGCATTTTAAAAAGTAATTGGAATGGGAAATAAAATACCTACTTTGAGTTAGAAAAGCTACAGTACATACTCAGGAAGTACTAGGACTGAAAAGCAAGTGCTGTTACAGACGGAAAGGCTCCATATAGCTGTGGTCTAGCTACTGAGCTCCTAAAGCTTTCCAAGGCATAAGAAACAACTCCTTTTTCATGATAGAGTCCTAACAGAACTTTTTGTTATGTGTTTAGATGCCTATTATTATGAGGATGCCAGGCTACATTTTACTTGTCTATTACCTTTAAGTGCTATGTTACTGGAGCCAGTAACTTTCCACACAACTTAGCGTGGTTCAAAGCTGGTTATGGTCTGCCAATGTGTGACTCATGCACATCTTAAATATCGAAAAGATAAAAATCATTCCTTCCCTGCTTTTAGTGGAACCAAAAATAAAACAAACATCTCTCACCTCGTGTTTAAATGCAAATCTGCAAAACGTCTGAGTCACCTGAGAGAAAAATGTGACAAATTACATTTTAGAGCAACATTTTATGATGGAAACCCTTGTGGAAGGTTTTATTAAAATACCACAAGAGGAATAGTCATCCTAAAGTATCTCCTGGCACCAAAGAAAGAATTCTGTAACAGTATTCTGAAGAAGGGCTGAAAAACCTCTTTAAAAGGACCCACAGTAATTACTTTAAAACATGCACGTTTCTAATGCAATTTATGTTAAAACCTTAGTGGTTCCATTCCTGTTAAATGCCACAGGACTCTCCATAATGGACTAATTTCAGAAGAAAAAAAAGGCATTTAAATTTATTTAATCCCATGAATTATTAAAACCATTTTCTGACCAATATTAAAGAGGATTAGGCTAGACTAAAATGATGACACAATTTGTGAGACTTTTCCACTCATTTGTAAATTATACATCTAGTTTAATTAGACCTACTAAATGAGACATTAGGTTTAACTCAGCCACACATCTTTTCAATCTCACAAAAATGAAAATGTCCAATATCTTGAAATGGCTCTAAATTCAACTTCTTCTGGAATAGTGAATATAAAATACAAGTATTCCATAAGCTGTGAACATTTAATGAGTAATTAGAAATGCAGCATTATTTCTACTGCAATCCACAGAAAGTCTCTAAATACTGTTTTCTACGTTGAAGATAATTTTAACTATGCAGTAATCATAAAAATCACTGTTCAATCAAGTATGGGGAACGAGGTGAAACATAATGGCTCTCAAAACAAATTCTGCAAATCAGTTTAACAACTCCAGTTAATCTAGAGATTAATGTGTTTGATAAAAGAGGTTTGCTTTGCATTTACATCTTAAATGAGAATAAAACTAACAGGACCTATAAAAACAGAGGTAAAACCCCAGATATATTTGTTTATCACTGCAGGATGTACAGTCATAATAAGACAGTTCAACTTCATTCTGGGAAAATCTGGAAAAATACAAGTTGCTACTCCTTTTACTAACATTAAAAATAAGGAACACTGTCATTAAAATAAGCCAAGCAAAGTCCTTTCCTAAACTTCAAATTCTTTGTTTAGAGTAAGAGCTCTTACTTTTATGGTACTCACATTTTAGGTAGCATGGGAGTATTTTGCACGTATTCTTCTCTACTGTACTCAGGAGTGAATGATGAAAGCCTCAGTCATAAGGTAAATACCCTGTGATTCAAAGATGTATAAATTAAGCAGAAAGTAACCAAAGATAATATTCTATATACATTAAATGTAAGAGTAATGTATCTGCGGCTTGCACTCTATGGATACACAAGAGCATAAAGGTATAGTGAAACTCTCAGAATAGCATAAAGCAAAGCACTAGCCTAGTCTAAAGTTGCAAAAATCATATATTAACCATAATTATTCATCAATAATGTTGAATTAATGCCTCTAAAAAGCATGAGCCTTTATATTTGAAGATTTTAGATGGCTGGCAGAAGAAAAAGCAGAATTTATCAGGCAGGTATAGACTTCTAATTCTTGCTACCTCAACTTGTCCACAGACATTTTTTTCCTAACATGACTTTATGATACAAGATAATGCTCAAGAGCATATGCTGTAGTATTTCCTTAGGAGAACAGCTCTCAAGTTCCTTTACCTTCTGATCCACTTTTCTTTCCTGAGTAAAGAAAGCTCTAGGTGAGCTAGAAAGCATGTGAATATATGAAAACCTTGAGTAAACTGATTTTCTTCACCAAAAACTAGTAAATTTAATGACACCAAGAAAGAGCACATGGCAAGACTAACTGGAAGAAGATTGTGCTGCAACTCATGGGCAACAACAACATAAATAAAGAGGCTATTGCAGTGTCTTCCCCTCCATAAAATACCAGATTTAACAGTCCCAAAATTTTCCTGAATCTTCTTATGTCATGCCCAGTCTCTTGGACCACATGACAATACATTCCCCACCAAAAGGCATTATCTGCTCAGTTTTAGGCCAGAAAAGCACATTCTTCAGGTTCTAAATATTTATTAGTAATATTTAACAGAAGCATAAGAAAATACATAAATTTAACTTAAACTTTGCTTTAATATGTGGTCTGTGTTACTGTCCATACCTAACAGTATATCATGAAGTCCCCAGACAGGTTTTGTGGAACAAGCTCTAGGATCTCTATCATGACATTTTTCCTTGCTCAAATAATCAGCAGCTGGCTTTTAGAATCATAGACCAAGAACAGAGATACAATCTGTGCTTAAACATCCAGACACAATTCCTGAGAAAAACCTATGCTTAAATGATATTCTCATTATTTACTTGCCATTGCATTCTGTCACAGTGTCCTGATTTCGACTATTTTGTGGTGTTTGGGATGTCTCTGGGTTTTTTAAACACAATATAAGACCGAAGACAGTATTAGAGAAAACAGTTTTATTAACAGAGTAAAAAACACATTCCTGGCTCCCTTGTAAGCAGCCAGTATGTCCTGCTCAGTGGGGGTGTAGTCTGCCTCAGAGTCTCAACATTCTCGACTCTAGAATCCAAGGGGATGACTGTGTTTCCCTGGAGCTTTCTGTCAAATATTCCAAGCGGCACCATTTTCCCCAGCTGATGAGTAGGGCATATGTTTTTTTTACCTCTGGGCCACTTTGAACTGGTCCTAGGGCCAAGGCATGCACAATGTCTCATTTCATTTGGCCAAATGCCCTAAATTGTTCAGGAATCCAGTCAAAATGGTTTCTCTTACAGGTCACTGTGTAAAAAGGCTTGACGATCTCACTGTATGACGGGAGCTGCATCCTCCAGAGCCAACTACTGCAGCAACACAGGAGACACATTCTCCTCAGTCTCCTCCTTGTTAGTGGGAGGAGACATTCTTGAGATTCTGTTCATCACATCAATAAGGATGTGGCCTTGTCCATCTTGCCATTTAACCCACTGAATCTGCATCTCTCAAGCAGGACAGACAACCAGGTATCTAATAACACTGTACTGTTCCTCTTTGGTTTTGCACATACCTCTTCATATTTTCACATTTGAAACCTGATTTCCACTACTATTTTTCCAAATCATATCTGGGTTTTCTGGAGCTTGTTCCCTAGCATCACTCTTGGTTTGCTTGAATTTCCACTCTTACCAGCACCCTAAAGAGGACATGCCACTATGACAGCACCTGTCCTAACATCACCCTTGAAAATCATGTGTGTGTGTTCACTTGGGCACTTATATGTATACAGAGAGATAGAAAGAGGGAGATGGTAGGATTCATAGACTTAGTAGGCAGTAGTACAGTATTAGGCAGTAGTACAAATGTCTGGAACAGTCAGTTAAAAAGATGTATAGAATCCATCTACAGTGATAAGCTTGTTATTGTCCATTCTTTATTATTCTGTTTTCAGTAAGTCACTGCAGTAACTGAAAGACTGGTAGTGTTAATTTCCGCAGCACCATATTAGTGCTCAAGCATTCTGGTAATGCTCATCTGTACCAAATGCTGCCGTACTTCAGTGCCTCCTGTAACACAATATGAGATTTTGATAATGCAATCAACTATTGCAGTTGCACCAAAGATACGCACTTTGGTTTTTTTACTGATACATGATCTGCAGTGCTTGGAGAAACTCCTCTTGTAGTCTGAAAAGCTGTTTGTAAGGCAAGTGGGACTGATACCTAAGCAAGTTTTAAGAGAAATTTGTAATTGCCATTTACTTATAGTCAGCTCCAAATGGGAAGTAACTTTCAGTGTTAGGACTGATAACCCACCAAAAAGTACATGTAGATCTGCAGTAGATGTGCATAACTGTTTTAGTTTGGTTTTTACACTGATTACATTCCATTCAAATAACAAGTTAGGTTTGTTTGAATCCAAAGTCAGCATTTAACTATGGTGAATAAACAGACAAAATGTTGCCATGGAAACATTATACTATTGAGATTCAGACTCGATCTGCACTTCACAGAAAACACAGCATTTCTTGCTAATTGCTACTGCACGTTAGTGAGCACTGCCTCTGAAGACACAGTCAGGACTACTTAAGTAAGACACAGCACAAAGCATTTTTCCCACTTCTTCATCCTGTCTTGTATCAGGAACACAGGCTTGTATCAGGAATTGTGCAGCCAACAGGACTAGGGTGTAATTCTCCCCCTGTACTGAACACTGATGAGACCTCAGCTTGAATACTGCAGGCAATTCTGGGTCCCTCATCTCGAGAAAGAGATGAAGGTATTGGAGCAGGTCCAGGGGAGCAGTGAGGCTAAGGAAAGCACTGGAGGGAAAGTCTGATAAGGGCTGAGGGAGCTGGGGTTGTTTAGCCTGGAGAAGAGGAGACTGGGGGCAACTTTATCCCTCTCTGTAACTACCTGAAGGGAAGTTGTAGGCAGGTGGGGATCAGGCTCTTCCCCCAGGGAAGGGAAAGGACAAGAAGGTAGGGCCTGAAGCTGTGTCAGAGGAGGGTTAGGTTGGATATGAGGAAGCCAATCCTCACAGAAAGGGCTATCAAACCCTGGAATGNAGACCCTCTCACAGAAAGGGCTATCAAACCCTTGAATGGACTGCCCAGAGTAGTGGAGTGCCCATCCCTGAAGGCGTTTAAGAACAGACTGGATGTGGCACTTGATGCCATGGTCTAGCTTATTGTGGTGATGTTAGAGGTCTTTTCTAGCCTCAATAATTCTGTTATTCTAGCAGCTGCAGAGCTATTTCTCCACAACCATTCAAAGCCACCATATGTGTACAATGCTGACTCATACCTAGACCTGTCAAGGGCTGGGGTCTTATCCCTGCAGCAGCACAAATCACACCCCTAACACTAAGGTAAGACCTCTGTTAAAGCATTTAGGCACACAAGAGTCGAAGCCAAGTTGCCTGCGTTAAGAATCT
Source organism: Upupa epops (assembly GCA_013397515.1). Lineage (NCBI taxonomy): Eukaryota > Metazoa > Chordata > Aves > Bucerotiformes > Upupidae > Upupa > Upupa epops. The sequence continues at coordinate 80,560 of VZRI01009996.1, forward strand.
GACACGGTGCTTCCCAAATACTTTCTGTAGTGGCTAAACTGTATGCTGAAGCTCTTCAATAACAACTTGAGGCCAATGCCCACATGAAGAATTTCAGACCAAGAAGCTAAAGTTTGGCAGTATTAGAAAAAGGTGAAGCCCAGTTCCTGTCAGACTAAGTTCAGGAAGCCTCAATGGCACAAGACAAAAGCTTCTGTCTACATCAAGTACATGTAGAAATGAAAAAAGAGACAATATTATTCTGCAGGGTAGGTACATGAATGGAGGGTTTTGCAAGATTACTACCCTGAAACCAAACAATGATGCTAGAACCAACCAATCACCCTGGCTCCAACCAGTCACCCTGGCAATGATCAAATCATCACGTTTGGAGAAGACCTTCCAGATCATCAAGTCCAACCATCAGCCATAAAGCACTGAACCACTAAACCATCTCCTGAAACACTATGCCTGATTTTAAACCCCTCCAGGGATGATGCCTCCACACTCTCCCTGAGCAGCCTGTTTCAAGGCCTCCACACTCATTTTTGGAAGAAGTTTTTTTCCTAAGATCCAATCATCAAATCTGAATCTCCCCTGGCTCAACTTGACCCCATTTTCTTTTGTCCTATTGCTAGTCCATAGGTAGAAGAGGCAAACCCCCACCTCACTCAGACCTCCCTTCACACAGTTGTAGACAGCAGTAAGGTCTCCCCTCAGCCTTCTCTTCTCCAGGACCAAAAACCCCGGCTCCCTCAGCCTTTCCCCATCAGACTTGTTCTTCAGACCCCTAACCATCCCAATTGTCCTTCTCTGCTCCTCTCCAGTACCTCAATGTTCTTCCTCTATTGCAGTGCCCAAAACTGAGCCTAGTACTCAAGGCACAGTCTCACCAGGGCTTACTGTAGGGGAAGGATTATCTTTTTGTTCCTTCTGGCCACAGTATTTCTGGTACAGGCCAGGATGCCATTGACCTTCTTGGCCACCTGGGAACACTGCTGGCTCATGTTCAGCTACTAGGTCTCTGTCTGCTGGGCATCTCTCCAGCCACTCCTCCCCAAGCCTGAGCACTGCTGGGGGTTGTTGCAGCTAAAGCACAGGACCTGGCATTTGGCCTTATTGAACCACATACAATTGGCCTTGGGCCACCAATACAGCCTGTTCCGATCTCTCTGCTGTGGTGTCATAGGCTAAGTCATGAGGCTATTAAACTGTATTACATTAACTGCTTCTGACAAGGAGTACCCTCACCACTTTTATGGTCTGCACTGTGAGCAGTGGATTGCTTGTTCAGTTCATGAGCAGCTACAAGGTGTCCTTTCCAAGTTCCAACTAGCCACTTTCAAACTAGCAAACTTTCCACCTAGGGGACAAAAGAAAAAAACTCTCAGAAGGCTTCTATAACAGTTAAAAATCCCTTTGCCATCCCAAAAGCAAATTTCGCTTTTGTACTTCACACAAAGCATTTGTGCGTTTATAAACACACACGGTCTTCTATAGTTGAAATATTGTTTCCCGGGAAAGACTCATGACCTGCTGGTTTGCTCTTCATCTGATAATTAATAAGAACATTCTTGATTCACCATGAATGTCTGAGGGACACTGTTTAGAGGTGACCTGGCAGTGCTGGCTTAATGGTTGGACTTGATAATCTTAAAAAGTCTCTTCCAACCACAATGATTGTATGGTCATAGGACAGTAAAGGGCCAAAAACATTAAAAACCCTTCCCTTTGCTATTCTCTTCTATTACGGGATTAAAACATTGACATATACTCATAGGATCATAGAATCATAGAATCATCAGGGATCGGAAGGGACCCAATCCCCCTGCCACAGCAGGACATCCTGATCAGGTCCAGGTGGGTTTAAAAAGTCTCCAGAAAAGAAGACTCCACAAACCCCCCAGGCAGCCCCCTGCAGTGCCCTGTCATCCTCCTTGAGAAAAAATTGTAGGTTGAAAGGGACCACAGGATCATCCAGTTCCAACCCCACTGCC
>VZRI01009996.1:90847-102408 GCA_013397515.1 Upupa epops
TTCTCTTGATGCAGCCCAGGATACAGTCGGCTCTGCCAGCTCCACTGAGTGTTTTTTATTGAGCAACACCCCCAAGTCCTCCTCCTCGAGGCTGCTTTCAATCTGTTCAGCACCCAGAATCCCGCACTTGGCCTTGTAGAATATCTTGAGTTTGGCACCAGCCAAGGCTGTCCAGGTCCCTCCAGACAGCATCCCTTCCCTCCAGCCTGTCTACCACACCACATAGCTTGGTATCATTGGCAAATTTGATGTGAGGGTGCACTCAATTCCACTGTTCATTTAGCCGACAAAGATGTTAAACAGCACTGGTCCCAGTACTGACCCTTGAGGGACGCCGCTTGTCACTGCTCTCCATTTGGACTTTGACATACAACTCTGAGTGTGATCCTGAGAGGGGTCCATTTATCATGTCAATGTTTTTTCCAGTTTGGTGACCAGGAATTCATGCAGGACAGTGTAAAACACTTTTCACAAGTCCAGGGAGATGACGTTGTTGCTCTTTCCTTGTCCCCTCGCACTGTAACACCATCATAAAAGGCCATCAAACTAGTGAGGCAGGATTTGACTCTGATGAAGGTTACCAATCACCGTTTCATTTTCCAGATGCCTCAGCAGGGCCTTTAGGAGGATCTGCAACATGATCTTGCCAGGCACAGAGGTGATGCTGACTGTCCTATAGTTTTCGTGGTCTTGTTTTTTTCCATTTTTAAAGATGGGGATGATGTTTCTCCTTTTCCAGTGAGCAGGAACTTCACCAGACTGCCTTGATCTTTCAAATACAATGGTTAGTGACTTGGTAACTTCATTTGCCTGTTCCCTCAGCATCCGTGGGTGGATTTCATCAGCCCCCATGGACTTGTGCACGTTTAGGTTCTTCAGACGGTCTCCAACCTGATCTTCACTAAAAACAGTTGGATCATCCTTAACCCTATCTCCATCTTTGCCTACTGGGAGTCATGTGGAGTGGCCAGAGCCTTTGCTGCTGAAGACTGAGACAAAGACATTATTAACTACCTCAGTCTTCTCTGTATCACCTGTGATCAGGTCTTCATTTTCCCTCTGGAAAGACCCTATGTCATCCCTAGCCTTCCTTTTGTTACTGATGTACACAAAGAAACTCTTCTTGTTTCCTTCACCCCCCTGGACAGATTTAATTCTGTCTGTGCTCTTCCCTTTCTAATGAGAATCCTGGTTGCATGGATAAGTCCTCTGTACTCCTCCCAGTCAGTTTGTCCCTGCTTCCACCACCTAAAGACTTTCTTCTTGCATCCAAGTAAGTCCAGGAGTACCATGTCGGCCTCTCTGCATTCTTGACTGCCACCTTCTTTCTTGGAATGCACTGCCCCTGGGCTTAGAGGAGTCGGTCCTTGAGTAACAAACAGCTCTGTTTGGCCCCTCTTCTCTCCTGGGCTTCATCTCACAATACCCTGTCAAGTATCTCTGAGAAGAGTGAATTCAGGTCTCCTGACGTCCAGGGCTGCAAGTTTACTATGCATACTCCTAGGTACCCTAACAATCTCCAATTCAACCATTTCATGATCACTGCAGCTGAGACTGTGCTTGAGCTTCACTTCACTCACCAGCCCCTCCTTCTGCATAAGGACAAGCTCTTGAATAGGAGGCTAGATACCAAAATTCTGGTGTTGCTCTTCACTGACTCTAAGGGACATGTGAAATGGCATCAAAAATTTGGCTCCAAGGCTTTCACAAAGCTAATTAGAGATATTTCAAAAATAGTTTCTACGGACTTAACCATCCAGACTCCAGCTCTTGAATAAGAGCTGACCTCCCAGAATTCTGGTATTGCTATTCACTGCCTCTAAAGGACATGTCAAATGTCAGCAGAAATTTGGCTCCAAGGTATTTAATTTAGCCATGTGACATATTTGTTTTCATGTAGTCTGTTAAGACTTATTGTGAAAAGAACCGATAAGGGCCGGAAAATGCAGATTCCAGCTCTTCATTAGAAGGTGAGATTCCAGAATTCTGGTGCTGCTCTACACCGTCCCAAAGGGACATGTCTAATGGCAGCAGAAACTTGTTTCCAAGGCTTTTATTTTAGCCACATGACATATCCATTTTCAGTCTGCTTATTAGAGCTTTGGTGAAAATAGGATCTATATGCCTAAAAATGCAGTCTCCAGCTCCTGAATAGAAAGCATGATCCCAAAATTCTGGTGCTGCTTTTCATTATTCCTAAGGAATATATCCAATGGCAACAGGAATTTTGTTCCACGGCTTTTACTTTAGCCACGTAACACATGCATTTTCACTCTGTTTATTAGAGATTTTGCAAAAATAGCCTCTATGTGCATAAACAGCTCCTGAATGGAAGATGAGATCCCAGAATTCTCTTGTTGTTCTTCACTGTCCCTAGGGCAGCAGAGATCTGGGTCTAGTGCTTTTACAGAGTCCCTTTAGCACCTAATGTAGCTGTTCCAGGATTCCTCGCAAGGTGTCAATGTTCCACCATGTTTCAAAGGATCCTTTGAGATTCCCTAAGTTTTAGTATTCTCCACAAAGACAGCTGTTACCCCTCACTTCTTCTGATGCTCTTCATTGTTCGTAGAAGTCCTTTCAAATGGAATTACATACAGGAGTCACTGACTTTACCTTGATATGGCAGGATTCATGCACATTCACAGCGCTTCTAAGGTATAACGTATATTGTACTGCTCAAACACTACTAGTCCAAAACCTGAACAGAAATGAGATGCAGAATTCTGCTACCACTCTTCAGTGTTCCTAAGGGACACGCCAAGTGGCAATAGATAATTGGCACCATGGCTTTTACTTTAGCCATGTAACATAGGACTTTTCAATGAACTTGTTAGAGCATTTGTGAAAATAGCCTCTATAAGCATAAATGTGCAGTCTCCAAATCTTGAATTAAAGGTGACACCCCAGAATTCTGGTGCTGCTCTTCACTGTCACTAAGGGACATGTCAAATGGCAGCAGAAATTTGCCACCAGGGCTTTTACTTTAACAAGGTGATACATTCGTTTTCTCAGAGTCTATTAAGGCTTATTGCAAAATAGTCTCTATGGGATCAAACATGCAGTCTCCAGCACATCAACAGAAAGTGACATCCTAGAATTCTGGTGCTCCTTTTCACTATCCCAAAGGAACATGTCCAATGGCATAAGAAATTTGGTTCCAGGGCATTCACTTTATATGTGTGACACATGCATTTACACTGTGCCATGGCAAAGCCCATACAAAGCCTATTGGCAGGGCATACAGGGCAATATGGTACCCCATACAAAGCCCAAACAAAGCCCATTGGTAGCCCATACAAAGCAAAACAATGCCTACTGGTAGCCCATATAAAACCCATTAGTAGCATATACTAGGCCCAAACAATACCCCTTGGTAGCTTGTACAGAGCCCATACAAAACGCATTGGAATCCCGTACAAACCCCATTGGTAGCCCATACAGGGCTCTTACAAGGCCCATGGGTAGACCATAGAAAGTCTATTGGTAGCCTATACTAAGCCCATACAAAACCCACTGGTATCACAAAAAAAGCCCATAAGAAGCGCATTGTTAGCCCATTTGTAGCCCATCAAAAACCCAAAAATGCCCATTGGCAACTCACACAAAGCCCAAACAAACCCCATTTGTAGCCCATAATAAGCTCATACAAAACCCATGAGTAATCCATCAAAGCTCATTGGTAGCTCTAACAAAGACCATTTGTAGCATATGCAAAGCCCATTGGTATCCCATACAAAGCCCAAACAATGCCCATTGTTATCAATTACAAAGCCCATTGTTAGTCCATACAAAGTCAACACAATGTCCATTGCTAGCAAATAGAAAGGCTATTGGTAGCCCATACAAAGCCCAAAAAATACCTATTGGTAGCCTATACAAAGTTCATAAAAAGCACTTTGGCAGCCAAAACAAAACCCATACAAAGCTCATTGGTAGCCCATACAAAGCCCATTAGTAGCCCATACAAAGCCCAAACAATGCCCATTTGTATCCAAAACAATGGGCATACAGAGCCCATTGGTAGTCCATAAAAAGCACATTGGTAACCTATATGAAGCCCATACAAATTCCAGTGGTAGCCCAAACAAAGCCCATTGGTAGCCTATACAAAAAACAACAAACCCATTGGTAGCCCATAAAAAGCCCAAACAATGCCCAGTGTTATCAAATGCAAACCCCATTGTTAGCGAATACAAAGCCCACACAGTGCCCACTGGTAGCAAATAGAAAGGCCATTGGTAACCCATATAAAGCCCAAACAATCCCCATTGGTAGCCCATACAAAGCTCATAAAAAGCACTTTGGCAGTCAATACAAAACCCAAGCAAAGCACATTGGTAGCCTATACTAAGCCCATGCAAATCCCACTGGTAGCCCAAAGAAAGCTCATACAAAGCCCATTCGTAACCTATGAAAAGCCCATACAAATCCCATGGGTGGCATTTACAAAATCCAACAAAACCATATGTAGCCACACAAAGCCCAAACAAAGCCCATTGTTAGCCCATACTAAGCTGAAACAAAGCCTATTGGTAGCCCATACAAATCTCATACAAATCCCATTGGTAGCCCCTAAAAAGCCTATTAGTATCCCATATACAGCCCAAGCAATGCACATTGTTAGCAAATACAAAGCCCATTGTAAGACCATATAAAGCCCACACAACATCCATTGGTAGCCCATATAAAGCCCAAACAATACCCATTAGGAGCAAATAAAAGGCTCATACAAAGCAAATTGGTAGTCCAGACAAAGCTAATTTTTTAGCTCTAATAAAGCCCACTGGTAGCCAATACAAAGCCCAAACAATGCCCATTGTTACCAAATACAAAAACCATTGGTAGCCAATACGAAGCCCAAGAAAAGCCCATTGGTAGCCTATACTAAGCCCAGACAAATCCCATTGGTAGCCCAAGAAAACACATACAAAGTGCATTTGTAGCCTATAAAAACACATACAAAGCCCATTGGTAGCCTATACAAATTCCTCACTAACCCACTGGAAGCCAGCACTAAGCCCAAACAATGGCAATTGGTAGCAAATATAAAGCCAATTGGTATTCCATACAAAGCTCAAACAATGCCCATTGGTAGCCCATACAAAGCCAATCTTTAGCCTATACAATCCCATTGATAGCCCATACAAAGCTCATATAAAACCCTTTGATAGTCCATACAAAGCCCAAACAAAGCCCATTGGTAGTCCATACAAAGCCCAAACAAAGCCCATTGGTAGTCCATACAAAGCCCATTGGTAGACCATACAAAGCCCAAACAATCTCCATTAGTAGCTTATACAAAGCCCATTCAAAGCCCCTTGGTGCCCCATACAAAGCCCAAACAGTGCCATGAATGTAAGGTTCAAGCAAATAACACACTGAGCCTCACTTACAGGTTTAACTGCAAGGCTCAAGCAAACTATAACATGTTTGAAGTACCCATAGAGGTTTAATACACAGCTATCACAGGTTTTCACAGAATACGTGGCAGAGTGCTCTGTTACAACTTAAAAGCAAGAATCCACTGTAACAACAGAAAAGGTAGACTAAATCCTCTATTTTTGTTAGTCCTCAGTTACAAACTAAATGTTCACTTCCTCCTTCAAGTAAGGGCTCTCAAACCAAGGAAAGTGACCTTAGTCAGTGACATGGCCAAGGGGGAAGCATCTCCATACATGCAACATGTTGGACCGGTGACTCTCCAACTCCTAACTTGAATCTTAGGGGCCACAGACACAAACTGGAACCCAAGAAGTTCTACCTGAATATGAAGAGGAACTTTGATATATCAGCCTAGGCTGCCCAGATAGGTTGTGGTGCTTCCTGCTCTGGAGATACTTGAAATTTTCTTGAGTCTGTTCCTGTGCAAAGTGCTCTGGGCAAACCTGCTTTGCAGGAGGTTTGGCTCTTCAGACGTCCGTTCCAACCTCTGCCTTCCTGTGGTGATTGGGATGGGCTTGAGGCTGAGCCCAGGATGTGCTGTATGGTGGCAGATGGAACAATGGAAGAGACATGCAGTGTTTTTTAGCTTTTCAGTAATAGCAAGCAGTTTTCCAAATGACACTGGACATGCCCAACAGCGTGACTAAGAGTCTGAGCTGCACCTAGGCCTGTGCTACAATGCCACTGCTGCTTCAAACTGCCCTGAAAGTGATGGTGTATTTGGAAACAGCCTTAGACCATACTTTGAAACTTCAGTGTATGTTTTTCAAAAGCTATTTCGAAAGACTCAGCTATTTCCTAATGAAAAGAAAGCAAAGTGGGGTTTTGGAGAAGCTCCGTTTTCTCCACTTGTGCAAATGCACCAGATAAGCAGAAATGTTGAGAGACGGGATGCAGCTTAATGCAAGCTAGATGTTGAAGATTTTTATTACAGATCTTTGCAGTTATTTTATACCATTCCTAAACAGCGTGTGTTATGCTGATTGGTTTACACTTTGCAGCCAGCAAGCACTAATTGGCTAACGCAGCATAGAGCCTCCAAGCTCTATTTATGTTTCTTAGCAACAATCTTGGTTACAACAGGGGCTTGTTCCACTCTTCAAGGCTGGTCGTCTTCTTCTTTTGCATCCCTTTGCATTGGTGCAGATAATTATGCCCATAGTACTTTCTGTTCTGTTTTTATTTTTACCATCGCTTATGACCTATGAGTTCTATTATGTCCTTTTTTGTTAACTGAGCAGCGCTGGCTGTTCTACTCAAACTGGCCCAATCCTGTCCCACATCTTCCCCTTCCTGTTGTACAATTAATATTCTCTTTATCAATTGGCTTATTAGTTTCTGAATACATTGTAAAATACATGGCAAACAAATAAATACAATAATAATCACAATAAAAACAGAGATGCCTATTTTTAGTAAACTTCGCAGCCAGCCAGTCAATCTCCATCCCGTAAATATATTATCTAACCAATCTTCTTAGTTAACCTTTTGTAATTTTTTAACGCCATTCTGAAGGTCTTGTATGCTTGAATAAATGGATTGGGAGTGATCTGACAAATTCATGCAACATAGCCCATCAAAATCCTCAGAGCCACGACCTTGTGCTAATAATAAAAAGTTTATGGCAGCTCTATTTTGCAGTGTAGCATGTTGTATGCTGTCTACATCTGTTAATAAACCAGTCAGTGCAGAGATGGTGGCATTTGATTGTTTTGCAAGCCAAAAAACTGATTTATTTAGTGTGGTTAATGCTTGTGCAGTTCCAATAGGTGAGATAAGGGAGGTTACAATTTGTTGTGCTTTATTCCAGAAGGTTATTTGGTCATCACAGTCTGGGGTAAATGCACTCACACTTCACTTTTCTCTTTCAGCTTTTCCAAAAACAGTTACATTCATCCATTTAGGATGAAATAAGGTTAATCATCCAAATTTACAAGGGCCCCCCATCGCTTTTTCAGGTAATCCTTTCCATGCTCAGTTACCACAGATTAAAAATATATTATCTAAAAGTCCAATGGGAGCTGTTCCTGACAGAATGGGAAGGGGAGATGTCTAGTTACACCAAGCAGACACATTAGCATATATGCCAGTGCCCGATAAATCAACGCCTGTATCTTTATAGTTAAACCAATTCGAATAGTTCAGATAAAAACATACAAAGGCTTGGGTAGATACTAAAATGTCTAATTCCTGTGGTTGTATGGCAAGAAGAAAAAAATCTTTTACCTTCCTCATTCCTAATCCTGTGCTCCCCGTACCATCTTCTACCATCACTTGCCCTGCGGTATTTCTCCATTTTGCTTCACATCACCATTTAGGTTCTATTTTTCCAGGGGCAGTGCAGTTTCTCCTAATGGTCTGATTATAGCTACTATCCCATTCGCTTTTCTCTATAGGCATGACTACTAAACATGTTTGAAAAGGGTTTGTAAGAGAAGACATAGATACACATAAAGCAGTTTCATTTAAGGCTTTTGGTATGTAAGCCACACATTAACCTTGGACAATGCGGGTGGAAAAGGGTGACCTCGCACAGCGCACCCTATGGCTAAGGAAAAAATTATCACTTTAAGAATAACTTCCTGCCTCTTCCCAACTTCCAAGGGAATCGTCTCTTGCATTTTTCTTTGTTTGTTCCCACTCCTGTTTAGGAACAGACCATATAGCAGGAACTAGGTTTGTCCTACTACACTCTAAGTCACAAACTAACACTTCTCTCGATTGTTCTAGTACCAACCTGGCACAGTTTGCATGGCTACCTGAATAATATTTGTTCCCTAACAGCTCATGTCCTATAACAAGCAAAAGTTTAGCCACCTCAATTTCTTTTTCTTCTAGACAGCCCTCACACCATCATCTGGTGAGGGTCACTCTATGCCACCACTACTCTTTGCAAGTATAACACCTATACAAGCTAGACACTGATCACAGACAATCTTTGTGACAAGTATTTCCCTAGGCTGATTCTTCTAATTATTTCCAGTCCATAGCATTCAGTTCATGTTATCTCGGCTCTCTGTAGTTTCAGATCCATGGATTTGATCCAGGGGATGATCCAGAGGATGATCCAAGTCTTCACTGGGTGATTGTGGCAGGGATTCACAGAGGGGTGTGTGTTATTAACAGGCTCACAAAATAAGAACAGGAAAGTCCGTGCTCAGTGACGGTATGGCACGGTTCCTTAATTAAGGGAAATGGTAAGCCTTCTCATTGTGTCCCCCGGCCTTGATAAATTACAGGGGCCACTATTGTTTTTGCAATCTCCAGATCTCCTTCCTATAAGGCTTGATGTCTTGTGTTAACCCATACATCCTGCGGGTCAAGGGGGTAGAGGTCTGTCTCCTTCTCGGGGTTTACCAGTCCTGGATCAAATGGATAACTTGTGGTGCTGATCTCTAGGGGTCCCCGACAACTTTGACTTTCCAAAGGCAGAGAAGGGACCAGGGGGGTATTCCCTTCAGTCTTTATATCACTATTATTCTTCTTCTCTTGAGCTTTTAGAGTTTCAAAAATAATCACCAGGGAAGCATACGCTGTGCTTCTACGTTGCCCGACGTGGCAGAGTCCCACAACTTCACCCCCACATCATCCCAAAGTTCCCGGGTGAAGATATTAGAGGCAGTCACAGAGGGTATTTTCACCTGGACCCATTTAGGCATCATCCTGAGATCATGGCCAGGAGCATTCGTATTATGTTTTTTAAGAAGAGCCTTCAAAAGCTCATATACTTCTCTCTCTCTGGGGAAGATACTTGATTTCCCATGTCTCCCACATCTCACTTCTATACCCCAGAGGGATCGTTTGCTATCTGGCTCCTGCTTCCTTAAAGGAAAACCACTCGGAATAATGAGTTCACTCTCACAGAGGTAAGAGTGAACTTCATTTATTGCCTTGATCATTGCACTTTTATAGGGTTTTACAGGTTCACATGGCATCAGCAAAACTACTATTGGCTAAACTAACTTGACCACTCGTGTTTACTTCCACATGAATGGTTATGTGCAGATCTGCACACACCTCTACGTAGGTCTGTCCTCCCTATTCTGCGGTCAGCGCGTCTTGCTTATCATCCTCATTCTTGTTATTCCAGGAGACTTCAAGGACATTGCCTCTAGGGCCTCAGGCTAGGTTGTGTATACAGGCTTTCAGCAAAATATCGTGCCCTTGATCCACTAGGATATTCTCTACACTTCCTTTCAGTACCTCATTCAAAGTTCTGTGGGGCTCACAGCATGCCACGCAGATAGGTGGTTCCTGCATCCAAATCACTTTGGGATCACCAATTTGCCATGATTGAGAGACAGGACGCCGCTTGGTGCAGGCTAGATGTCAATGATTTTTATTACAGATCTTTGCAGTTATTTTATACCATTCCTAAACAGCGTGTGTTATGCTGATTGGTTTACACTTTGCAGCCAGCAAGCACTAATTGGCTAATTCAGCATAGAGCCTGCAAACTTTATTTACGTTTCTTAGCAACAATCTCGGTTACAACAGGAGCTCGTTCCACTATTCAAAGCTGGCTGTCTTTTTCTTCTGCATCCCTTTGCATCATTGCAGATAATTATGATCCAAGTTAGCACTTTTCTGTCCTGACTTTATTTTTACTATGGCTTATGACCTATGAGTTCTATTATGTCCTTCTTTGTTAACTGAGCAGCCCTGGCCATCCTGCTCAAACCAGCCCGATCCTGTCCCGCATTTCCCATTTAGATGTTTGCAAGTTTATTATTGATGGTGAGTAAATTATGTTCACTAGCACTTTTATGAAGAAGATTGGTGGAATGCAGAGCTCCAAGATTAGCATTTTAGCTACATGTTCGTATTTTGGACCACATGTGAACAGTGGCATTGCCTGTGGAGCAGTTAATGTGACCATCACTTACGGCACAAACTGTTTTGTCTTTTGGAAATCAAAGGAGTCAGAACTCAGTATCATTCAAATGGCCTGTAATTGCTTTGTTTTGCACAACACTGTGTGAAGTGACTGAATCCCAAAATTGGAAGCACTGCATTAAAGATCTTAAATGTTTCTGCATGTGGAGCAAAATCACTAAGTGCCTAAGACTTGGTAACAAGAGATTTTAGAACACATTGCTATTTACTGGTAAAGGGTTTTTCCATCCACCAGCAGTTAGTATGCTGCTTTCTAAGTAGAACAAATAAAAGCTTCGGTGGGTATGCACTGTATGCATATATTTATATACTCATGCACACATGTATTGTATTTTGCAGCTGAAAGCATAGTAATGTGACAATGTATTGTGGCATTAACATCTATATCATAAATTAAAAGATAGTTGTTAAATAGACTATAATGATGGAATTCACATTTTCATTCAGCTGTATGTAATTTCAGGATTTTGCTAATTTTTCCCCACTTCAGAAATACAAGATCTGCAGCCCTGAGAATGGTAGGTAACTCTAGATGCAGAGTTAATTGATATACTCATATTACAAATTGCAGCAGAGCATTTCCTCTACCCATCCTCTTTTGCTGGTTTAAGTGGGCATGCAAAGAAGACAATCCTAAGTTAAGACATGCTGTCCAGTAGGACTGATGTCCATCATGTCCAATAGGATGACCTGTATACTCCTTGTGATGACTTCAGTGTTCTGTGACCCCTTTCAAAGAAAAGATGGTCTGGTACAGCTTTATGGCCCATAAGATCATTATTTCTGTTCTACATGCCTCATAATTTGATATGCCAGAACTTTAAATCACTCCATAAATACAGTTACCTTCACATAGTCCCTGGAGGTGTTAAAAAACACATGGCCCTAGGGACCATGTTGACAGTTAGACTGAATGATCTTGTACATCTCTTCCAACCATAATGATTCTATGGTTCTGTGATAGTCAGTGGAGAACGTTAGTTTGTTCACTTGGATACTGTAAATTTTCCTTCTTGAGAAATCTCTGTCAGTTGGTTCTACACAGCGTGAAGGGACCTAGCTGACTTGTCCTGCTAAGCTCAAACTTAGTACCCTTGGCCTTATTTGATGACAAAAGGAAACTTCAGCTGAAATGCCGCTGTTTGAATCAGACTATCACAGGGATTACAGAAAAGGGAGTCCATCTGTGTTTGTGATCAAAACATTAAATGATGCTACAGGAG
>VZRI01009996.1:111042-133911 GCA_013397515.1 Upupa epops
CTGGGCCCCTCAGTTTAGGAAGGATGTCAAGGTGCTGGAATGAGTCCAGAGAAAAGCAACTAGAATGGTAAAGAGGCTGGAAGGTAAGCCCTACGAGGAAACGCTGATGGAGCTGGGTCTGTTTAGCCTGGAAACAAGGAGGCTCAGGGGTGACCTTATCATTGTCTATAACTACCTAAAAGGTGGTTGTAGTCAGGCAGGGGTCAGTCTTTTCTCCCTGGACACTGGAGACAGGACAAGGGGTCACAGTGTTAAGCTCCATCGGGGGAGGTTTAGACTTCACACCAGGGAAAGGTTTTTCACCAAAAGAGATATCCGGTTTTGGAACTGGCTGCCCACAGAGGTCGTTGAGTCACAGTCTCTGGAGGTGCTCAAGGTTAGTCTGGATGAGGTACTGAGTGGCATGATGTAGATGTCAGATGTTAGGTTTACTTGGTTGGTTTTAGGTCATACTGGATGATCTTTAAGGTCTTTTCCAGCCTCATCATTACTGTGATACTGTAATTCTGTGATTAAGCTCTTCTCTCCACACTTACGGCATTCAGGCAGCATGCACTTTTCCATTTGTTCTAGTTCCTCATTGCAGTCTCCAAGCTCGGCAGCAGATTTCAGCATCCTTTGCCGGGTTCGCATTCCCTTCCCACATGTTACACTGCAGTCACTCCATTCAGACCAAGGAGAGAGTAGGCAGGGGATGGTATCTAGTATGAAAATAAAAAAGTAATGAGTTCTTCTTATACACAAATTACAAACGTGTTTGTTTTGAAAATAATACAGATGGTTTACCTGTCATTAACCCATTATACTTTGTTGTCACTTTGAACGAAATGAAACATGAGGTGAATGATGTTGCTGAAGAAGCTCAGGTTATTGAAAAGAAACAGTTTAAGGAAGTCTATTTCTGTCACAGGTCCTAAAAAAAAATACCTGTATTGCTACTTAATCCTTTCTGGCTTTGAGAATTTTAACATTTCTTGAGAAATTAAACCCAATATTAATACCCACAGTGAGACTGGTTGACTGCAGAGTAGCACCTCAATTTCTTAATTGTTCATGCACTAACAGGAAAGGGCACTGTTTTATCCCAGACTTATTTCTTCTATTGCATAAAGCAGAGTTGCTTCAGAATGGCCTGCTAGTGTACACAACCTTGTGTAGGTAATATGGTAATGGGATACCACAGAATAATTTTAACTGGTGCTCTCATCCTGATGGTGAATGTGATACTGAACACACATTCCATAAAGGACCTAATTTTAAGAAGAACAATTCTAAACCATTGCATGTGGTTTAGAAATGTTCTTTGTGTGTGGAACAAAATGCCTTGAGATGACACCTCTCTTTATAGTGGAGGAGATAAACTGATGGACACTTACGGCATTCAGGCATCATGCATTTCTCTGCCTCTGTGGTTTCTGCCTTGCACATGGATCCATCAGCGGGAGTCATCTTGATCATTCTGTGCCGTCTCTTCATCCCAGTGCCACAGCTGGCACTGCACTCATCCCACTCTCCCCATTCAGTGACAAGGCAGCTACTAGGGGCTAGTTGAAACAAAGAGAAAATCGTTCCCTGTGAGAACTACTAAAACACAGTTTGAGCAATGCTGATGCTGTCAGATGGGTTTTACCCAGCTAAGTAAAATACTTACAGCATTCCTCATTTACAGTACATTTCTCAGTCTCTTCAGTAGGCACTTTGCACATTGAGCCATCTTCAGGGAATTGTTTTACGTATCTTTCTCTAGAGCGTGTTCCCATTCCACAGGAAACACTACAGGGGGACCATGTAATCCAATCAGACATCATGCAAGTGGAACCATCTAAAATATAGAGAACTATTTCAGTTGCTAATATTAACAGAACTGCTGATAAATCTGTAGCTGCCCATTTATGTGCAGTATCAATTTCACTCTGCCTCATGTTCTGTCTTCTTCTACTTACTTCACTCTTTTTGTATTTCTGTGTCCTTCATGCATTAACTCCAGTGAGCAGCGGAACTAGAGAACTGGCCAGTGACAGCTTCAGTTTGTATTCTTCTGCAATTTTTTCTTACTTTGCCATAAACCAAGTCATACTTTAGCAAGCAGGAGATTTCAGAACTGTAAAGGGAGAGTGTTTTTTCCTCCACCCTTAATTACCTTCATCACTGCAGCCTGGACCCATGCAGGGCTGAAAATCCTGGGTGTCTGGACAGGGCACACTGAGGTCTAGCTGAGCTTTGAGCATTCTCTGCCTCATCCTTTTGCCCTTTTCACAAGTAGAAGAGCTGCAGGCTGACCATGGGGACCAGTTTGAATAGATGCAGGTCTCAGGGGTATCATCTAAAAAGCAAGAAAGGGCAGTTAATATTAAAAATAGCGTTCTATTTGCTTTGCTTTACTTGGTTGGTGAACATAACAGATGTTAACGAGCTACATTCTTTCCTCTTGCATTCTGTCTACTACACTTTAGCCCAAAAGATAAAAATACAACCAATGCCACTTAAATATTTTTATAAGGTATTTAAACCCCAAAAGGCTTTTCTTTTAATCTTCTTGTTACTGTCACCTTCTAGGTATCCACACAATTTCTTTGCTGTGTAAGGGAAAGCTTACAGTAGATACCAGAATAGATGAAAATCTAAATCACTTTTTGTCACAGAGCAGGACTTTTACTCCTGTTCTGTAATCCATCTAGAAATGAAAGTGGAGAATGGAACAAGATATCAATTAGTACAGCACAAACTCATTTAAAATGTACCTTCTTCTTTTTCCTCTGGTGCTAGATCTGCCACAATATCATCTATGTTATCTGGTACGATATTGCATTGCTCCCCCTGCAAAGTAATTATTGCACAGGTTGGATACAGGAAACTTGCACATGCACACAGCAAGAGGAGCTGTTAGTCAGACACCACTGCATCTGCAGCACTTGTGTTTCTTCTAATTTTTTTTCATACATAAAAAATACCCCAATTAAATAGATTCAGTAATTACCAGAAGTAGGAGAAATAATAACTTAAGAAAATTTTGTTTTCTGCTACTACCTTTGTTTTGGTAGGTTAAGAAGAACTGTGGATATAGGAGAAGAGGAAAGGAAGGGTAGAGGTTTTTTGTTTCATGAAGACAGGTTTTTTGCTTGCTTGAGAATTATATATATATATAAAATACCTTGCGTGCAATTCTCTCAATGACAACTCTGGCTACCAGCTTGATAGACCCTCCTTCTGGATCATAAAATGGACTCTGAGGATGATCTAAGCTTGTAAGTGGTCTGATCTTCTCCTGAGGCACTGTAGGTTTGTTAGGAGACTGCAATCAAAAAGAAAGAAAATGTGAAAAAAGAAGTGAGTAATTATTGTTATAATACAATATAGATAATCTGTGGAGTCATGCTAGACTGAGAGATCAATTGAGGCAGAAAGAATGGATGATTTTAGGATCTCATAATGATGAGAAGCCCAGAGTTTCAGGCCCTGCTGTAAGGAACAATTACATTTTTGGGGTCAAACACAGTAGTTGGCATTGGGTTGAAACAGCAGGAAAGTGGCATTGCTGTGGCTGCTTGTGGCACACAGATCTGTACCAAAGGGCTTGGCCATCGTAATGTTTATTTTTGAGCAAACTACATACTCTGTTTATTCCATAGATAAATACAATCAAATTCCAGGTGATGTTGTATTATTCTAGTAATAATAATTCTCAGGAAATTCAGGCACAATGACCCACTAGCATGTGTCTGAATGTCTTTAAATTCATTATGAAGAAAGCTTTGACTAGAGCGGTCTAAAGGCAGGTACAGTGTTACCTTGTTTTCATTCTTTACTTCTTTAAGGTAAACTTTATGTTTTGAATGTATGACAAACAGTCCTCCTACCTCATAGGTAACTCCACTGTCTGTGCCAGCATCCCAGGGTATCAAATCCTGAACGACCTTCTGAACCCAGCCACAGTCCTTGGTGCAGAGGTCTTCGGCAGACAGCCCCACGTTCCAGTCCGGACTGGGGCCCAGCATGGTGAGGAAGGACATCAGATGCCGGTGCCGATCTACAGAAAACTCAGCAGAGGGAGCAGCTCTCCTGCAAATTTGCCACAGGAAAACTATTAAAAGCTCAATTCGAGTTTGCTGCTGAAGGGCGGCGAAGCCGGCGCTTCTAACTAGGAAATATGGAACACTAACTGGCATGACACTATGTCTGATGTGGAGATAGAGAAGCGAGACAGGGAGGGAACTGCTGCTCAGCACTCTCTGGTTTTGATCTCCAGGTAAACAGCTTGGAAGTGGTTCAAGGAAGTTTACAGTTTAATCGGTGAGAGAGAGGTAGCAACAAAGAGCTGCAGCATCATTATATCTTAGTCATATAATAATACAAAATTTGACATAACACTTGAAAGAATGTGAAACAAAATAAATACCCTGGTTTTAATTGCTGGGACACCTTTTCACTTTTTCCAATGCCATGAGTTCTTGGAAGTGCCACTGTGTGGATGTATGTGAAAAGACACTCATTAATAGAGTTTTAGTGCTCATGTAAGTGAGAGATTAATGGTCATTGCCAGCTGCAGGCAGTTCAGCCAAGACTTTTTGCAGGCTTCTGCCAGTGTGTGTGAAAATGCCTCTATTCATGCAGCCTTTGCCAGCCAACCCCATAGGAAGGAATTGCACTGATTCATAGGGCATTCTGCATTGCTGACCAGCAACTATAACATTCCTGTGCAAAGGTAAACTAACATCTGGCCTGATCTGGAGGTTCAACACTGTTCATAGATGAAAAGTTGTTCCTCTTCACAGAATCTTCCTTGTGAGTAACAGCAAATGCACAGTTATTTAAAGTAGGGCTTTGGCAATTCTACCCTACCAAATACTTCTAGACACCAAATATTTCCAGATCTTAAAATGTACTCCTAAAACAGGCAGTGCATATTTGGTAGTGCTTAGGAAAAGCCTTAAGTTTGTAACTTATATGAATTTGCTGTAAGAAACCACTAAGGCCTTTTTCCTTCCCCTACATACATACATGCATACATACATAATTGTAGTGGCAAACATGAGTTGCAAAGCAGATCCTAAATATCAGGTTAAGTTCTAGATGACAACCCTGAGAGCCCCACAGGGATTCTTTTAACTGAATCAGAGAGTGTTTTTCCACTGTGATCAGTCTGCTCATAATTCCTGTCACGTTGTACAGAGTGATGCCAAGTACTGGAGTGTCATGCATCCTAGTGTTTCCAGTCTTTTTTATGTTTGTTTTGTTACCTCATATTCTTTGTTATATCTTCCTATTGGCATGACTGGGATCCCCAGCTATAGGTATGCCATATACCAATAAGCAGCATAAGCAAATGCTTTATTGTTTTCATTATTTTTGGGAGGGAGTGCAGAGTTTGCCTGTAGTTTTGTTGTTGCAGCTGCTGTCTTCTTTCTTTGTTTTGATGATTAAAACAATGCTAAAATAATTTTGCTTTATAGGTTTTTTTCCCAAAGTGGCAATGTAACTGCTATCACTGCCGAGAGATGGTATAAGGGGTTAAGAAAGATTTAACAAACCAACACAAAAACTGTGCTGTGAGGCGTGCATTTGAGTGCTGAATCAACACTGTTGTGTTCTGCTGACACCCCAGTAAAAGGCAACAGAGAATACTTAGAGAAGGAAGTTGTGGAGAGTTACTGGGTAGAGTGAAAATGGTATTTTGCAGAATAAAACTTTGCTTTAGATTTTATTAGTATAGGAGTAAAAAAAGGTGGCACAGTGTATACTCTTTGTGGACATGATAGTAACCAGATCAACAAATAAGACCATTTACAGACTTGAGCTTAGAAACAATGTGATCTTACTACTGGGTGCTATGTGTACTACATTCCTATAAGTCATTGGCCTCACCCATGCATAATGGATTTTTCAGGAGCACAATTTCATAAGGGTAGATTTGAACATGAGGAGCATTTATATTTCCCGTGCAGTGCAGAGAAACTCGTTAGTGTTAAACACACCAGACTGGCTGCCAGGAGTGAATGTAGCCATGGCAGTACAAAGGCAAATACATTAATGTGTTAGGTGCTTGTTATGCAGGAGCAGAAAAGAAGACAGCAGCCTCAAACATCTGAAGTGCTGAATTTGTGCAGTGTGTCACAGTTATCCACTGACTTCAGTAATGGCTAAAAAAACCTGTGGCTGTGAGACTGAGGTAGAGAGAGACCACAAAACCTCCATATTTTAGAGAACTAGTAAATGAATTGCCTATTATTCCTCTAGTCAGCAGAAATTACATCCTTCTGTTTTTCCAGGCTTACACTAAATTGCAAATGCACTTTGCAGGATGAACATTTTAGAACTTTTCCTAGTAAGATAAATAACGTTATGAGCATGGAAAACATATTTTACACCTCTGAACTCCCAACTCTGCACTTCCTGCATACCAGCAGCGCTTAAACAACATCTCTGTGATTGACTGAACTTTAAAATTATAACATACTGAAGTGCACTAGCTTCAAAGAAGAGAAACAGAAACAAAATCCAAAATGTAACGGAAATTGTTACTCTCCCAGAACACTGCAACCAGTGGCACGTTTAGATGATATATTAATAAGAAACAATTTGATAATTTAGACTTAGAACCCTTACATGAACAACAAAGTTTTATGTGCAGGTATCAACATCTGAATATGACATTGCAGAGTTCCTCAGGAGGGGGAAAGTCTTTCCCAAGTTCCGCTTAAATGCAGGGCAGCTAAGCATTTAACCTTGTGAATAACTTAAATGTATGCATGTGCCAAAAAAAAGCATGAAAAAGAGAACAATAAACTGGAGAGGGGGAAATTATGAAATTTGACTGACACCCATGTAAAGAGTTGAGAAGGACTTGAATGGCAAAGTGGTTTTGTCTTCAGCACCAACGCAGAGGAGGTGACAGAAAGAGTTCTGCTATTTTATTTCATAATGAAAGCATAAAGCCACACAAAAAATAATCTTACATGTTTAGCTTTCAGACTAAAGCCTTTTACTTTGCTGCATGTGAGCTGCTAAAATAAGATTGTTGCCTGCAACCAGCTGAAAGAGATGGTATCAGACCTCAGCACAGCCCCTGATGCTGTTTTACAAAGGTTTCAGGGTGATCTGAGGGTTTTCTTGCATGGGGAAACTCCGGGGAGTAGGCTGAGTTTTGGTACTCTCACGGCTGTAGTTGGGCAATCACCTCGGGGGGTGCAGCACTGGACACCTTTAAAGGAGGCAAAACCAGAAATCACACTCAGACCTCACGCGGCAGCAATGGGGCAAAGCCTCAGACACTGAGCACCGGCCACCAAGGGGAAAAAAAAACAAAACAAACCCAGAAAACCCACAAAAAACCAAAAAGAAACAAAAAAACACCACAAAAAACCAAAAATGCCCCATGGTAATGACGCGGCAGCAGAGTAAGACCGTGATACGGTCACCGCTGCATATGGATGTAGGACCTCAAACAGAGGCCCCCAACAAGATGAGGCTGTGCAGGCTTCAGGCTGTCAAGAACCTAACACTCTCTCGAGTTTTCCTGGCTGTGCATGGTGCGAGCAGGTAGATTATCTGCTTAACCGTGCGGCACAGCTGCAAGATGAGGTTGCAGAGCTACAGGTAGAATTAGAAAAGCCTCAAAGAGTTGGAGAGGCTAAAATAGAGGTAGAACGGTGGAGCCAGTCTGCAAAACAGCCAAATAAGAGCCAGAAACAAGGTGACAAAGTATCCTGCACCTCTCACAGGGAGGACAAAAGCCCAAGTAGAAGGGGTGAGTGGAGCCTAGTGAAGAGTCGTGGCAGAAGGTGAGCACTAGCCCTGTCTTCCTCGTCTTCTCAGTTGCCACTGAGTAACAGATATGAGCTCCTACTGCAAGACAGCCTAGTCCAATAACGATATTGAGGAAAGATAACCCATACCAGAGGCCCTAGCAAGATCACAGAAATCAAGAAATCTTCCAGTAATATGACAGCCTCCTCCACAAAGGGTAGAAAGGTCCTAGTTAGTGGGGACTCGCTCCTGAAAGGGACTGAGAGCCAAATGTGCAGAGATGACACATGTTGTAGTAGGCTCTTGTCGGGGATATGGGATGTGACATTAGAACATGTTGCAATCAGACGGCAACATCCACTCATCACAGGGAAGTCTGCAGTCTACCTGGAGCCCAGATGGGGGATATCACTAGGATGGTCCCCAACCTAGTGAGATGACTACTGCCCACTGCTGGTCTTCCAGACGAGTAAGGAGGAAGCTGTGTTGTGTGACCTGAGGGAAATGAAGAGGGAGTACAGGGCCTTGAAACATCTGGTAAAAGAGTCCAGAAGAAAACACAAATTGTGCTTTCGTCACTACTTCCACTTTGGGGTGAGGAAAAGGGCTGGAATAGAAGGACTCAGTCAATTAATACCTGGCTACAAGACTGGTGTTGTAGGCAGGGCTTTGGGTTCTTTAATAAGGACTGGTTCTGTAGGACACCACATCCTACAGGTCCACATGGGAGAGGTTTATCCCAGAGGGGAAAAAAGGGTTCCGGAGCAGGAATTGGCAGGGCTTATTCAGAGGGCTTTAAACTAGATTCGAAGGGGGGTGTGGTTGAAGTTGGGGGGTGCATACCAGTGGGACAGAGCTCTGGTCTTAATGAAATGCAGGAGACCTCTTGCTGTCCTGAAGTGAAATTAGAAATCGTAGCTCGCTCCCTAAAGTGTACAGACGTACACCAACGCACGCAGCATGGGGAATAAGCAGGAGGAGTTAGAAATCTGTGTCAAGTCAGGTGATTATGATCTGGTGGCAATTATAGAGCCCTGGTGGGATACCTCACATGACTGGATTGTGGGCATGGACGGCTGTGTCCTTTTCAGGAGAGATAGATCAGCCAGGCGAGATGGTGGAGTTGCTCTTTACGTGAGAGAGCAACTGGAATGTCTTCAGTTCTGTCGAGGCGTGGATGAAATGAGAGTTGAGAGTCTGTGGGTTTGGATCAAGGGGCAGGCTGGCATGGGTGACACTGTTGTGGGTGTCTATTACAGGCCACCAGATCAGAATGAGGAAGTTGATGAGGTCTCTTACAGTGAGATGACAGCATCTTCACAGCTACAGGCCCTCGTTCTCATGGGGGATTTTAACTACCCTGATATTTGCTAGAAGACCTACTCAGCCAGCCATCCACAGCCCAGGAGGTTCCTGTAGTGCATTGGTGACAATTTCCTGATGCAAATGGTGGAGGAGCCCACTAGGACAGGAGTGCTGCTAGATCTTGTACTCAGCAACAAGAAGCAGTGAAGGTTGAGGGCAGCCTTGGTTGCAGTGACTGTGAGATGGTGGAGTTTAGGGTCTTGTGTGGTAGGAACAGAATACCTAGCAGAATCACAGCCCAGGACTTCAGGAGGGCCAACTTTGGCCTTTTCAAGCAATTGCTAGGGGAAATAAATCCCATGGGACAGGGTACTGGCAGGTAAAGGGTCCAAGAGAGCTGGTCATCATTCAAAGACCACTTCTTTGAAGCACAACACAACTGCATCCCAACAAGAAAGAAGTCAAGGAAGGGAGCCAGAAAACCTGTGTGGTTAAATGGGGAGCTACTGCATAAATTGAAGAGGAAGAAGAAAGTCTATAGGTCATGGAAGGAAGGGATGGCCAGTTAGGGTGATTATAAGGCTCTGGTGAGAGAATGTAGGGATGCAACTAGGGAAGCCAAGGCCTCATTTGAATTAAATCTTGCAAGAGAGGTCCCCAACTCTTGCAGCCTGTCCCCATAGCAGAGGGGCTCCAGCCCTTTCATGATCTTTGTGGCCTCTTCTGGACCTACTACAACAGTTCCATATCCTTCTTATGTTGTGGGCTCCAGAACTGTACACGTTGCACACACCATGCAGATTAAGGCAGTTCAGAACACTATGTGCGTCTGAGGAGAAAAAGGAGGCATGGCGTCCACCTGACAGAGGAAGAGTGGGCTCCCAGCAACCACCAATATGGATGCCCCCATGAAAGGAGGTGACTCTCCAGGTCACAGGCTGTTGGGAATGTCGCACCCTTTTGCTGGCAGCAAGGGGCAGCTGTGACCATGGCTGTGTGAGCAGTTGACCTGCTTTGTGGGGTGGCACAGTTGCAAGATGAAGCGGTGGAGCTCAGGGTAGCAGGGGAGCAGATTGAGAAGTGTCAGGGAGAGCAAGAGAGAACTAGATGAATGTTTTCAAAGCCTGATCTGCACAAGAACTACTTGGGAAGCAGTCTTCATTAGTGGAGCACAGGAGACCTTATTATCTCAGGATTCCTTTTCATCCCAGCAAGCTTCCCAGTATTCCCAAATTAACTTACGGGTGCAGGGACAATGGTAACAGGTACCTGCCTGATGACACAAACAGGGCTGGCATGTTCTCTTAAGAAATTCCCCACTTTCAGCACCCTTGCAGAACAGCTATGGGGCCCTGCAGGAGGAAATGTTTGATAATGGTAAGGATACCTTAAGTGGGCTAGAAGTATTACTAAGGTCAACTCATCCCAGACCAACAATCATAACTCAGTTACTGTTGTGGATGAATTGCTCCTGAGGGGTGTGGAGGGTCCAGAGTGCAGACATGACCAGCTTCATAGGGAGTATGCTGCCTCCCTGGGGCCTGGATAAAGGATGTTCTAAGTAAACTTCTCACCCTGGTGAGGCCTTCAGATTACTGTCCACTTGTGATCTTTCAGGTGAGTAGCGATGAGGTGGCAACAAGAACATCAAAAGCAATCAAGAGTGATTTCAGAGCTCTGGGGCAAATGGTTAAGGGATCAGGAACACAAAGTTTGTTCTCCTCCATCCCTGGCATCTCCTCCATAATGGCAGCGATGGATGAGGAAACCAACAGGAAGAGCCAACAGGTTAGTTCATGGTTCCACATGACTATCTTTCTGAGAATCAGAGCTTCCAGTGACAGTGGGATAGGATAAATTGCACCAGTGTGAGGAACTGGGCAGTTCATTTCTCAGGTATTTTGCATGTCAGTCTTTGCCTGGCTATGACAGGACTTGGGCTATGGTCTGTTTCCTTGTTGTTGAATTTTTTGGTCCATTTGCTTTCTGTTGCACCTGCAGTAAGCATGTCTGCTGTTTCATTTGCTTCTGCTTTTATGCCCCTTATAGATAGATAATAAAATCTACCTGTTTTTTCTGCTGATGGCTGCATCCCTTTTCTTAGGTTATGTAACTGGCAAAACAATTAGAAATTGTCAGAAATGTCTAGAACTTGAGTATAATGATAAAAAGGTAGAGTGCATTTGTATCAGAATTAGGGGCAAGACCAACAAAGCTGATACTACTGTGGAGTCTGCTATAGATCTCTGAACCAAGGCAGAGAGGTGGATGAACTGTTCTACAAACTGTTGGGTGAAATCTCAGGGCTGTTTGCCCTTGTTCTTGTGGCTGACTTCAACTTCCCTGATGTCTACTGGAACAGCAGAATGGGAACAGTCTCGGATGTTCCTGGAATGTGTCAAGGATAACTTTGTGAAGGATCCGGTGAATGAACCAACCAGGCAGGGTGCCCTGCTAGAGCTGCTATTTGTGAACATGGAAGGGCTGGTAGGAGATGTGACAGCTGGAAGCTGTCTTGGACACAGCAACCATGAACTGTTAGAGTTTGCTGTTCACAGAGATGCCAGGAGGGGAGGCAGCAAAACTGCCACCCTAGATTTCAGAAGAGCAAACTTCACCTTGTTGAGTAATCCAATTGCTAGAATTCTTTGAGAATCTATTCTGAAGGGTTTGGGGGTCCAGAATCCAGGAGTAGATGGTCAGCGACTTGCTGAACCATGTAGATGGGCACAGATATGTTGGGCCAGATAGAATGCACTCAAGTTTGCTGAAAAGAGCTGACAGCAGTGATCATCAAGCTACTTTCCACCATTTATCAGCAGTTCTAGCTGATTGGAGAAGTACCAACAGGTTGGAAATCAGCCAGTGTAACCCCCACGTATAAGAAGGGATAGAAGGATAATCTAGGGAATTATAGGCCTGTCAGTGGGACTTCAGTAACAGGACAGCTGATGGAACAGATCATCCTTAGCACTGTTCTGCAGGTACTGCAGAACAACCAGGAGATCAGGATCAGAACAAGAGGGGTTCATACAGGGCAGGTCCTATCTGACTGATCTGAGCAACTTCTACAACCGGGTAATCCCCTCGTTGACCAAGGGAAAGGCTGTTGTGTCCCTTGACTCCAGCAAAGCCTGTGACAAGATTTCCCCCAGCCTTCTCATAGAGAAGCTGCTGCTTGTGACTGGGATGTGCAGATGCTTTGCTGGATTAGAAACTGGTTGTATGGCCAGGCCCAAATTGCTGTGGTTAATGGAGTTAAATCCAGTTGGTGTTCGGTCACTAGTGTTCCCCAGGTGTCCCCCCAGGGCTCAGTACTGGGGCCACTCCTGTTAAACTTCTTTATTGATGATTTGTATGACGTGACAGAGGGCACTCTCATTCAGTTTGGAGACAACACTGAGTTGGGTGGGACAGTCAATCTGCTGGAGGGTTGGGAAGCCAGGCAGAGGGATCTGGACAGACTGGATTGATGGGCCAAGGCCAATCTTACTAGGTTCAATGAAGCCAAATGTCAGGTCCTGCACTTCAGCCACAACAACCTCCAGCAGTACTACAGGCTTGGGAAGCAGTGGCTGGAGAGCTGCCCAGCAGAGGGGGACCTGGACAGCAGCTGAACATGAGCCAGCAGTGTGCCCAGGTGGTCAAGAAGGCCAATGGCATCCTGTCCTGCATCAGCAAGTGTGGCCAGAAGGACCAAGGAGATGATCCTGCCCCTATGCTCAGTCCTTGTGCCTATACTCAGTCCTGGTAAGGCCACGCCTCAAGTACTGTGTACAGTTGTGGGCACTGCAGTACAGGAAAGACATCAAGGTCTGGAGAGAGGGCAGAGAAGAGTAACTGGGCTAAGGAAGCTGGGGCTATTCAAACTGGAGGAGACTTCAGGGGGACCTCACTGTTCTCTACAACTACCTGAAGAGAAGTTGTAGTGAGAACGTGTTGGCCTTTTATCCCTAGGGACTAGCAATAGGACCAGAAGATATGGAGTCAGGTTGTACCAGGAGAGGTTCAGATTGGATTCAGATTAGGAAAATTTCTTAGGGGCAATGTGTGCAAGCTGTAACACAGGAGGTTCCATATAAATATCTAAGGTACTTCTTCACAGTGAGGGTAACGGAGCATTGGAACAGGCTGCCCCGGGAGGTTGTGCAGTCTCCTTCTCTGGAGACATTTAAGACCAGCCTGGACATGTTCCTGTGTGACTTGGTCTAGGTGATACTGCTGTGGCAGAGGGGTTGGTCTAGATGATCTTTTGAGGTCCTTTCCCATCCCTAATGATTCTATGATTCTATGAAAGAGTGGGGAGGCCTTGGAAAAGACTGACCATAGAGGATGCAGACACAGTGTTCCTGGAGGTGCTCAACAGGCAGATAGGGTGTTTTGGGAGATGATTTAGTGGTTCAGGGTTGTAGGGTGGGCAGTTTGATTTGATGATCTTAAAGGTGTTTTCCAACATTCATGATTCTGTGGTTGTATGATTCCACTCCAGGTGGGGTCTCATGAAAGCAAAGGAGGAGAATCATCTGTTGACCTCACTTCTTTTGATGCAGCCCAGGACACAGTTGGCCTTCTAGTCTGCAAGTGCACACTGCCAGCTTGGGGAATTTTTTGTCAGCCAGCACCCCCAAGTCATTCTCAAGACTGCTCTCAAGCAATTCTCCATCAAGCCTGTATTTGTGTTTGGGATTGCCCCAACCCCCATGCAGTCTCTTTTCATCTAACACCTTCATATGACTTGGCTGTCTAGAAATGTGAAAATATAAGTGTTTAATTATCATTACTTTCATAAAATACAAAGAGAGAACTGAAAGATTGGAATGCTGCAAAAACGTTGGTTGGTTTCTTTTTAACTAGAAATTTAAATGGCAAACTGTTCCAGTTACTCAGTAAGTATTTATACAAGAATGAAGAATTTGGATTAGCAAATTAGCAAATTTGGATTACCAGACATTAATTGCATGAAATACTGAAATGCATACATGATTATGCATAAAATTATAAGGGAAAATGATTTTGGCTCAAGGCAAGGCAACAGATGGTTGGGAAATATTCATAAAGCAGTAACTAAAAATGGGAGGAAGTTGAAAAGAAGCAAAAAGATAGAGTAAGTTGGATTTCATTGGATGGCCATTAATTTCTATTAGCAATATAAAGTTCTTGCAATGTTTGTTCTTAGTTAAATCTCTTGTGCTGCAATACCCAACTTTTTGCCATGCCTAGTACCATTTGAATTTTCAATAGAAACTAAATGGTGATAGGAAATGGAATTGCCATACATGCTTGCACTGACAGAAACAAAATCTATTTCTTTTCCTACAAACACATATGCTGTTTTTTTTTTTCAGATTGGATTATGAATTTCATGAGTGTCAGACAGTGAACTTTAATCTCAGTAATACATACAACTAGTACTTTTGGTAAATATAATGCAGTTTTGTGATTAGGTTTTTTACTCAACACTGGATACATGTGTATGACTGAAACTCAAAGGCTCAAGTAAACACAGCATGTGACGTCATGGTCACATGGAGAGGTAGAAGTTTGCAGTCTTGTGCTTCTAGTATATGAGCCAGCTTTATTTAATCCTGTTTTCTGTGTAAAATAAGAGTCTATATAGTTCTGTAGAACTATTAAGATAGATTAACCAAGTTGTGAGGACAGCATATGGTGTTGTGTTTACTCCTTGTTATGTTCCTGAAATACTAACATAATGAAATTCATGTTTAAAGCTTCTGTCTTATGTTCATTGTCCCAATACATGCATATACATTTGGAGCTCACACACCATTATAAAAATTGGCCAAAATGCCAATTATATGTGGATTTTTAAATTGTGTATTGTCTCAGATTTTCTTGAAGTAGTTCTGCATTTGGTGAAACAAATATTTTTTTTTTGTGTTGAGTAAAATTGGAATTTATATTTAAAATTTCCCCATTAGCCAAATTCAAAGCTGGAGCATTCAGAACTCTTTTACAACTTGAAAGATTTAGGTATTTGCCTTTGTGTTGTCAAAAGTCACAGCTCTCATTTTTCCCTATCTGTTGTTTTGGCATATCAGACTGTCCTTCATGCATTACTATTTCTCATTAGATTGGGGATTAGAAGGGATTGAAGATCTGAAGCCTATCACCATATTCAATTCCTAGGATGTGTCATCAAACTACTCAATGTGGCTTTCAACTGTCATAGTCAATAGTACACACACAGGTAAAAAATGACACAAAGCATGGAGCTACCGGAAATAAGGCAATTTTATTTTCTCTTTTCTTTCATGGATTTATTTCTTTGCAGTAGCAGGTACCATAGAAAGCATAAAAGTTCTGCCAGGATGCGGTGTTGCTACCACATATTATGACTAACTAGACTGTTTCAGAAGTCTTAACACAGAATTATTATTATCCTTTTCCCCTGCAGTTTGCCATGAATTTTTTAAAGACAAAGCATCATCATCATCATCACTGCATAGCAGTCTGCAAATAGCACTTTTTTACCATAGAGAACTAAGACAAGAGATCTTATCCAAAAAAGTGAGTGCATGAATCTGAACAAGAGATTCACTTTAACTGATGCACCTGCATTTCTCCTATACGTAGGGTATTTTTCCCCTGAGAACTGCCTTCTCTTTGTCTTTGATTTCCTGTGAAAGTTTTTGCTTTGAATAAGTTCATTTCTAAGAAAATAGGTTGGGTTGTGACTATTTCTTAGGGTTTGGACTTCAAGATGATTTTTACTTATAATTAACATGTAATTATTGTGAAACCACTAAATAATGAGTGTTTAACATTCACATCTGCCTGTGTGTTGTATAACTCAGACCCAGATTGCTTCCTGCAGGAGTAATACTGCTGACCATGTATGAGTGTGCAAATTCCACTTGGTGGGTGTTGCTTTCATTCACTTGTCCCTGCAGTTTGACCAAAAATCTCACTTTTGACTATTAGAAATAGTTTTGCATTTCAATGGGGTTTGATGAAAAAATGGTTCCCCGGTGAGTCCAAACTCTGCATCCTGCTTTTGCTCTCACTGCATTTATTGGGCTTCCACTGGGCTTTTACAACATTTTTTGTTCATCCATTGATGCTTTACAAGGCATCTAAAATCAGGTCAGGTTCTGAAGAATGCAGCTACCAGATGTTGCGTGATTGCAGGAATAGAGTTCTCTCTATTCATTAAATTTAATCTTGAGTTTTTTCACAGAATCACAGAATGTCTTTGGTTAGAAGAGACTTTCAGGATCATCTAGTCCAACTTTGGACCCAACACTGAAAGTTCACCACTAGATTATGTCCCTAAGTGCCAGGTTCTCATGCCATGTAAATACCTCCAAGGATGGTTATTCTACCACTGTCCTGGGCAGTCATTTCAATGTCTGTTCACCCTTTCAGTGAAAAAATCTTTCCTAATATCCAGCTTAAACCTGCCCTGGCTCACCATACAGCCATTTCTTAAAATCCTGTCACATGCCATCAGGGAGAAGGGGCTGTTCCCCTCCTGGCTCCGACTTCCTGTCAGGTAATTGTAGAGAGCTATAAGGTCTCTCGTCAGGTTTCTCTTCTCCAGGCTAAATAAGCCTAGCTCTCCAGCCAC
Source organism: Upupa epops (assembly GCA_013397515.1). Classification (NCBI taxonomy): domain Eukaryota; kingdom Metazoa; phylum Chordata; class Aves; order Bucerotiformes; family Upupidae; genus Upupa; species Upupa epops. The sequence goes on from VZRI01009996.1 coordinate 127,679, forward strand.
TCCTCACAGGACTTGTGCTGTAGGCTTTACTGCCCACCTCTGGACCTGCTCCAGCACTTCTATGTCCTCCTTGTAGTGAGATCTGGCACTTGGCCTCACTGAATATCATTCAATTAACCTTGGCCTGTTGATCTGACCTGTCCAGATCTCACTGTAAAGCTTGGGGTTGTCTGCAAATTTACTGAGGTTGCACTTAATCCCTGATCCAGAGAGATCAGGCCCCAGTGCTGAACCCTGGGGAAGACCGCCTGTGACTGCACACCAGCCAGATTTACCTCCCTTCACTAGCATCCTTTCAGCCTGGACAGCCAGCCAGGATTTATACAGTGCAGCCTGTACTTATCCCAGATTTGCACATTGAGTTTCTGAAGGCAAATACTGTGGGACACAGTATCAAAGGCTTTACTGAAGCACAGCCAATGTCCACAGCTCTTCCCTCATCCACTGGACAGACCACCTTGTTGTAGAAGGAAATCAGGTTAGTCAGGCAGGACGGACCTTTTGTAAACTCCTGCTGACTGGGCCAGATCACCTGGTTGTCCTGAATGTGCTGTGTGATTGCACTCAAGATGCAATAGATCAATGCTCCATAAGTTTCTCTGTCACTGAGGTTAGCCTGACAGGTCTGTAGTTCCCAGGATTACCCATTTGGTCCTTGTACATGAGTGTCACATCTGCTAGCTTCCAGTCAACTGGGGCCTTCCCAGTCAGCTAGGACTGTTGATAAATAATGGACAGTAGCTTGGTGAGCACATCTGCCACCTCTTGTAATATCCTTGGGTGGATCCCCTCTGGTCCCACAGACTTTTACACAGCTAAGTGGCACAACAGGTCCCTGATCTTTATGTCTCTGACCCAGAGGGACAACAGACTTCCTTGGAAAGTGGGGAATAAGTGCAAATAAGGCCTTCCACCCCTTCAAAAGCAAGTCCCCTATGATGAGGACACACCTTTTTTTTCCTCTACTGAAGCTGTTTTGATGTGAGGCATAGTTTGACTTAGCCTCAGCGATATCCCTAAGCTAGGTGAGCTTTCCTTATCATTATTTAATTCTCCCTGCAGAGCAGCAGATCTGTTTTTCAAGGGCATCTGCGGCAGAGCAGAAGATACTGTGGTGACACACCTGAGGCAACTGGCATCTGTCACTGCTCTCTTTCCTCCAAGTCATTGCATTCAGCAAGATGGAAATGAGTTATTTTTCCAAAAGATGGCAATACAAGATCTATATAGTTAAATGTGTATTTAATATCCAGTAGTTTAGGTTCAACTTCTCCATGGAATAAATGAAATTAAACCAACTGAAAACAAGGTATTATAATCAGCATCCTATGTTTTGTGCTTGTCAAATGCACCCAGCAAGAAAATGATGGACCCTCTGTTCAGGCAAATGCTGAAATGATTTTCTATTACTCTGCATCAGCATTAAGTGGTAGCATGTAATGACACACACAGCATCCCATAGGACTCCAGAGGGACAGGGATGGATGGGTGTTCAAGGTGAGGTATATTTACTGCTGCCCTTTGGTTCATATCCTGGAGCAATCTCAGAATGCATAGATGGCTACTTTCTCATCAGTGTAGCTTGGATTTTCCCTTCATTCCCACTGATGGCAGGTAGCTGTGCTCCAACTGACCCCTAAGGAAGCTTTCACCTTTGACTTAAAGTAGGATTTTCAGTTTCAACCAGACATACTTCATGCAAAATCTTCAAAATAATGAAGAGTGCCTACTTAAAACAAAATACGGTCCTTACAATACAACATTACCTGTTCTATTATAAAAGCATAGCTTTGCTTAGAGAGAGATGCTGAGAGATATAGGAAAAACTTCCAAGAATCTCAAAATTTAAATCCACTCATCTGTCAGGATCAAGGCTTTTCATAAGTCTTTCAGGAAATCCTCATATATTTTCTTTCAGGATAACAGTGATCCTGTGAGATGTCAAATATAACAGCATCACAATAGCAAGCCACTGAGAATGAATCTGTAACTCAGTTCATCAGCCTATTTCTTGCTTCCATTCTTCACACTTTAGCTACTAGAAACTTTATGTCAATTACTTTCTGTTGTTTATAATGTTTTATTGCTATCAAGGAGATAGGCCAGTACATAATTGACTTTCTCTTTGCTTGGATTTTTGTGTTCCTGCTGATTGAAAATCAAGTTACTGTGAATTCAATTGCTTAGAGTACAGTAATGTTGATGGTTTAACAGCTAGTTTGAGTTTTATAGCCAACTTCCCATCCATGTGTGTTAGCAAAGTGATGGTCCACAACTATGATCAAAGACCTAGCAATACTGTAAGCTGCAGTTAAACAACAGAAGCTAATTCCCTCCACCCCAAGAATCCCTGAAGTGGTAATCCAAGTGTGCTTCAGGCAGCAGTTTGACTTTATTTTAGTGTCACAGTTCATAGGATCATAGGATGTTAGTTATTTCAGTTTTGGTTCTAGACAGTTTTTTGTACTGTTTGTGCCATTCACTTTACTATATGGAGAGAGATACTGCTCTCTCAAATCATATTCACACAACTAGACATAAGGAAAGCCAAATGGAATTGTCTTGTATGCTAAATGAATTCCACCAATTCATTTGCACCTTGGCTTTTGAATAAATTGACAGACAGTAGTGCCCTGTGTCATGTACCCAGACAGAACAGATACGAATTGATTTTTAAATAATATAATCTAACATTGAAGGAATATTGAAGTTTGTGAGTAAAGGACAGGTCTATAGGGAGCCTGACAGTACTATTTTGCTTTAAACTGAGCAAATTATATATTTGCTTTTGAGACTAGTTTCGCAAATCATTGTATGTAACGATTCGATCCTGTCAGCAAAAGCCACGCTATTCACAGTCGTGCAGCTGTATTAAAGGAAAGAAAAATGTCTTTCAAAAACAAATCATAGCATCAAACTATTATTGGTATCCAACAGAATATGTTTTTCAGAACAGGGCTGTGAGTGCCTTGCTGTGTCCCTTTCACAAGCTACCTCCCTAAAAGCAGAGCCACCAAGGTTCCATGGAATCGCAAATGCTCTAATTTTCCTGTGTGATTTATTTTTCAAGTAATGAGGTGGAACAGTCTCTAAAAGCTATTTGTATAATCCAGTGTTAATGATGTCCAGAGGATTAGATGATCAGAGGACTGTGATACGAGCTTTTTTTGTTACTTGGAGAAAGCAACAACTAAAATATAGACTGTGCTCATTCCAGCTGGCTGACTGCAGTTCCATCTGTGTTTTGCCATTCAGAATTCAGTTAAAGTCAAACACCAGTGTGTGTGTCCATACAGGCAGTCTTTGAAATTCTGAGCTGAGTAGTCTAAGGACATGATTAATTAAGCTAGTAATTTCTAATCCCTATTTTTATAAATTTTGATACCAGTATGAGCTGTTTCAGTGCAGAGCAGTGCATAGCAGGACAGAAGATAACCCAAGGTTCTTAATGCGACAGAGAAGAGTCATGTGAAAGGAAAATGAGCAGCTAATCTCAGAATTTCCTCACCTAGACACTGCACAAAACAGAACTTCTGTGACTACATAACTTTTATAGATAACTAAAGGTACAAATTGATACAATAAAATATTTTAAATGGATGGATAGAAACTGGAATGATTGCAAAATTCCAAACGCAGATATGAGGATTTTGGTGTGGTACCTGAAAATAATTCACAGAATTAACTTACAGGTGTTGTGAGCTCTGTAGTCTCTTGGGATCTGGGCATTTAATTATTTTTTTATCTAAACCCTTTCTGTTATCAAAGCTGAAAGGTGCATTGATTTCACTCTTCTCCTCCCAGTGGATTTTAGCAGGACAGCACTGCTGTTGGGGTAGTCTGTTAAGCACCCGGCCCCAGAGGCAAACAGAAAGATTGTGGTAGAGGCTGGTGCAGAGGTGGGTCTGCGCCGCATCTGGCAGCAGATCTTCTGGCTGGCTCAGAGCATCCCAAGGGACAAGGTCTCTGCAAATGTCTTGATGATCTTGAAGGTCTCAACTAACCACAGATATTCTGTGATTCTACTGACGCAGCACAATGGGCCACATTTGGGTGATGTGGATTTCCTAAACAATTACCAGCTCTGAACAAGCCATGTGCTTTCGGGCTCTACAAAAAGCGAAAGATTCCCTGAAAGAAGTGCAAGAAGGCAACTCTAGCATATATACATGGCTGAAATGCTTTTGTTTTGGCATATTCAAGCAGCAGCTGATACAAGACTTGGCAGCAAAGGTGCTAGTGTGACATCTTGCTAAGGACTTCAAACACACAACATATCTGAAGGCTCCACAAGCCACCTGGTCTGCTATTTGTGCTCAGTGCTGCTGCCATGCATCAAACCTGCCTGAAATGCCTTAAACATATAGCAGCCATAAACCACTTCATTATTTTAATCTTAATATTTGTGATAATTAACTACAGCAAAACATCTCAAAAATTAAAGTATGGTATAAGGAAATAAGCAAGTTTTTTACATTACAATGTTTTTGCCAAAACAGAGGCAACAAAGTGAACAGGGAGAAACAACCATATTTCATTTTCATCCAGTAATGTTACACATTGAGCCCATGAAACTACTCTGTTGTTTCTCCTTCAACAGTCTCCACATTAAGTTCACCAGAAACAATGTCTCCAAATGTAGGTAGCACAACAAAGTACTGATTTCATATATACCTTTAAGTATTGTTTAATATAGGTCTTAATAAAGAATGGTGGCACATGTGCATGTACTTTGCATCCATTTAAAGAGTTCAAGAAAAAAAAGCTAAATTCACAGAGATGAATAGATAAACAGATTTCTCAAATTTTCCAGAGAGAATTCCAGACAGGTATTAAGGCCAGTTACATAAATCCTAAAATAGATCACTTGCAAAAGATTTTCCTAAAATCTTAAAAGGATTCATCAAATAATGTACTTATTTGATAGGATGACATAAAAGGAAACATCTTGAAATCTTCCTTCTTAAAAAAACACTTCATTTATTACAACCGATGCAAGTGTAATGTCATTTTTTCCTGTTTCCAGCACAGAGGAACTAAGAGAATAATGTCAAATTGTCATTTACTGCAAAAGTGCATTTTTGCTTGAACAGAAACAGAATTTCTTCAGTTCAGTAAATATCAGTCAAGAAAATAGGCAAATAGAAGGGCTTTCTTTTCAGAAATTACCTAATTCATGAATTCTGTTTTAAGCAATGTGAAATATCCCTTGAGGAGAAGATTCTAGTGAGCACTTGCTTTCTCTGGCTAATAAATATCTGATTATTATGTGCAAAAATAGCAAGGCTGGAGCTAGAATAGTATGGTACATGACAGTAAAGGGCTCTTGTTGAATAAGCTGCCAGTTTCGATTTTATATTCAGAGGGAGGTGTTATCACTGAAGTCTCATCAGGAGGGAAGGAGAATTAAATTCTAAGTACCAGGAGAGTCTTCTCCATGCTGGGGAATGCCATTAATTTTGCTGACCATGCAGGTGTGTGGTGCACTTAAAAATTACACCTGAAGATCAAGCTGACTTGAAGATCAGGTTACCCTGATGAAACAGACAGGACAGCAACTGAGCTATGGACGTTCACTGGGTTTCATTTGAGCTATTCCACAAGCTTTAGGAAGTTGACTGTATTTTTATGCATTTAGTAATGTTACTAACAGCTATTTAAGTACATAGCCACTTTAGGAACTGAAACATTGAGAAAGAAGTGCTTACAATGATGTCAAAAAGGCACAGTTAAGGAATTGAATGGTTGAGAAAAATAATCTTTCCTAAAATTATTGATCTGCAGTCAAAACTACACACACAGGGTTAAAATGGTGTTCAATTAATTGGAAGGAAAGTTATGCATGGTAGCAGCTGGGGAGACAGCAAATTTGTCTGTGATTTTTGAAGTGAATAACAGTTGAATGAAAAATGACATAGTTTTCTAATCCCATGTTCAGCACTGTCCCCAGCACTGCTTGCTTCATGTCTTCATGTGATGCACAGCAGAGACTAGTTTCTGTAAATGAATCCAGTGTTTAGTGCTTCACATGGACCCATGAGGAGAAATACTGATAACATGTTTTAATTTAGAACCATCTGAGATCGATGCTGCTGCATTCATAGAATCATAGAATCATTAGAGATTGGAAGGGACCTTGAAAGATCATCCTGTCCACAGCAGGATCACCTAGACCAAGTTGAACAGGAACAGTTCCAGGTGGGGAAGTTAATGAATAAATTGCCCTGGGCAGC
>VZRI01009997.1:0-27259 GCA_013397515.1 Upupa epops
AAAATAAAAAAATTAAAATATAAATTAAAACTAACTAAATAAAATAATTTTAAATTAAATTAAATTACATTATATTACAGTAAATTAAAATTAAATTAAATAAATACAAATCCATCTCTCACAGGTCCCGAATGAAACAGCAAAGCAGAGCTGCTGGCACGCTGCTCGAACCTTGAGGAGCTGAGACACCGTCTGGCAGATGTGGGGGCACAGGAGCGGGTGTGGAGCCACTGCATGAGAAACTGCGACTTCGCTGTCGGCAGAGACACCAAAGAATTGTGAATGAAACCCAAAGCCGAGGGAAGGGGCGATGCTGGAACAAAACCTCCTGTGCAAGAGAGAGCAGCAGAATGATCTGCTGCTGCTTCCTGCCGCCAAGAGTGCCGAGGCAAGCAGGGATGTTCTAGGAACCCAGAAGCGTTTTCTTCACAGGGTGAAGCTGGGCTGTCGGGAAACATCAGCCCTCATCACTCTGTGCCCTGTTGGCCACCGCGTGAGTGGCAGTAAAAGCTGTGAGGTCATGGTGTCCCATCCCCAGGGGCACTCTGACGTCAAATAACCCCAGAGCTGAGTGATTACTGTAGGGCAAATCCCCTCTCCTCTCTCTCAGAGCACAGTTTTCCACCAGAAACCCCAGTGAGAGTTGAATCGTGGGGACCTGGACTTTACTGGTGACCGGGTCATCACCCACCTGCTGCTACTCCCTTCAGCTTGGTCCCATCCACCAGTGCCCAACCTGCGGGGCCAACCCTGTTCCCCAGGCAGGGAACTCGTTCAGCTCAGAACAGACCGTGTAACATTGCTTTGCCGGCCAGAGCAGCCCCATCTGCACCCCCGAGGGGTGGGAACTGCCGAGCAAAGCATCTGACATCATTTTGCTCCTTTTATTCCCCTCACTTTGGGTAAAAATGGGGGGAATCTCAGTCTATGGGGAGCTCTGTGCTGACAGCAGAAAGAGAGAAGCTAAACGTGAAGCAGCTGAACACCAAACAAGAGGAGACCTCAGCCTGCTGGGGCCGGGCAGTGAGATAAGAAAGCTGGCATCGTTGAATTGTATTTTATTGGAACAGCCACAGGGACTCGGGGATTGACAGATGCCAGGGAGGAAAGAGAAACACAACGGACCAAAAAAAACCCCAACCCAACCCTCCCACCCCCCCAAAAAAAAGCAGCAGCACATGTGGTTACAAAATAAAGAGTAAATCGCAGCGTGCAGATGGTTGGTACCCTACTCCCCTACTCCAGCCAGCCCCACTGATGGGGCTCAGTCCCGACACGGCCACTCGCCCATCATTTTTTGCCCTTATCTCGAGGGTAACCCCCATTGGTCTTATTGAGCGACTCCATGCTGCCAGCTCCGGTCACCACACTGGTGAGGATCCGCTCCACCTCCCCCGGCAGGATTTGCTTCTCTTCGTTCTCTGTCTCCCGGTGGTAGAAATAATTGAAGTTCGAAACGATGACGGGGACGGGCAGCGCGATGGTCAGCACCCCTGCGATGGCGCACAGAGTGCCCACGATCTTCCCGCCCAAGGTGGTGGGACACATGTCTCCGTAGCCGACGGTGGTCATCGTGACCACGGCCCACCAGAAGCCGTCAGGGATGCTGGAGAAATGGGACTGCGGCTCATCCACCTCTGCGAAGTAGACGGCGCTGGAGAAGAGGATGACGCCGATGAAGAGGAAGAAGATGAGCAAGCCCAGCTCCCGCATGCTGGCCTTGAGGGTCTGTCCCAGGATCTGCAGCCCCTTGGAGTGCCGGGAGAGCTTGAAGATGCGGAAGACCCTGACCAGCCGGATGATCCGCAGGATGGCCAAGGACATGTTCTGCTGCCCGTTGAGTTCGCTCTGCTGGATCAGCTCCGTGGTGAGCGTCACGAAGTAGGGGATGATGGACACGATGTCAATGATGTTCATGATGTTCCTGAAGAACTCGGTCTTGCTGGGGCACACGATGAACCGCACGAAGAGCTCGAAGGAGAACCAGACGATGCAGGCAGTCTCTATGACGAAGAAAGGGTCTGTGAAGGTGCTGTGGGCCAGCAGGGTGTCTGTCATATTCCTAGACAGCTCCTGGGGGGACCTAAACTCCCTTTCCTCCCTGAACTCCGGCAAGGTCTCCATGCAGAAGATTATGATGGAGATAACGATGACCAGGACAGAGACCAAAGCTACACCCCTGGCCGCACTGGAACTCTCAGGGTACTCAAAGAGCAACCAGAACTGCCTATGAAAGTCATTGGTTGGTAGGAGGGTCTCAGGGTCCTTGATGAACCCTTCATCCTCTCTGAACTGGTCCATGGCTTCATCGCCCAGCTCATAGAACGTGATTTCATCAGCAAAGACGTCGATGGGGACGTTGGCCGGGCGCCGTATTTTCCCACCAGACTGGTAATAGTACAGGATCCCATCAAAACTGGGCCTGTTCCTGTCAAAGAAGTACTCATTCCTCATGGAGTCGAAGTAACGCATCCGCTTTTCCGGGTCCCCGAGCAAGGTCTCGGGAAACTGGTTGAGGGTCTTGAGCCGCGTCTCAAACCTCAGCCCAGCGATGTTGATGATGACTCGTTGATCCCCCTCATCCATGCCCACCCTCTCCCCAACAAGGTGCTCGCTGAACTCGGCCGAGAACCTGGAGAAGATGGTCTCATTGTTGGCGTTTTCGCTGTTGATGAGGATTCTGAGGTTGGAGAGGAGGTTGGCGCAGCTGGGATGGCCTTTCCGCGACTGGCCAGCGGGGCTGAGGTCATTTGAATAACAGGGATCCTCCACGATCTGATCAGCGTTGTCAAAACTGACTAGTGCCACCTCCATCTCCTTCCAACCGGACACGTCCATCATACACTAATCAGATTAGCAGCATAAATCCCCGCAGCGGATGCCGGCAGCTCGTGTCTTTCCCACGCTATGAGGATCTGCAAGGGAAGGGATAGGGAGACAGAGCTGAATGGTCTCACTGAGCTCCACGGGCAAGAACAAACCCAGCCTGAGGACAGAAAACACTGGTGACTTTGGTTTCATTGACTGACTGGCCCAAGCAGCAAGTCATTCACCTCTGCAAACCTCTTCGTTATCATCATTAAACCTCCTGATACCTTTTACAGCACCCAAGGGTACGAGGTCAGGCAGTAGCAGAGGATGGGGGTGAAGCCAGCTGTCCCACCCAGCCTTTCCCCAACACCTCAGAGCAAGGGGAAATTTCCAGGTGGGGGTGCAGGGTTTGGAGCTGGCGTAGGAGGTATTAAACACCGCCTCTGCAACAGCCCTTACTCCAGCTTGGAGAGGCATTGGGTCAAATCCCAGGAGGTCCTGGGCACTTGCAGCACTTCCCAAAGTGTTCAGAAAGCAATTCCCAAAGCAGGGGCCACACTGGGATCTGGGCAGGCAGACCAGGAGAAGGTCATGTTCAGCAGCCTTGGAGAAGAGAGGGACAAACTGGGACCCCTTGACTTGATCCAGACTTTGGCACTAGGTGAGGTGATGTCCTCCAGAGCCACCTTTATGGTACACCTGACATTCCCAGTCTTAGGAAGGACATGAGGACTGAACAGTCGGGACACTGGGGGAGTGTCTTTCAGACCATGAGAGGACTTTTTTTCCTGGACCAGCTCTGTCAGACACTCAGCAACGGGCGCTGCCTCCCCAAAACCCTCCTGGGCTCTCGTCTCCCCGACACGCGGCTGCTGCGGCACTGAACTTGGAGACAAAGTCAAGGAGGAGCCCAGGGACCAGGCCAAGACAGAGCTGGGAAATTACCTGTCCTGCTTCAGGGAGAAGCCCAAACAGAAAGGAGAGGATAACGGGGGCTGATTCTGAGGAGGTTTACCCCCAAGAGCACTCTCCAAATAAACCCAATCACCTGATTTTTCTCCTCTCCCAGCTCTTTTCCCCACAAATAGATTTTATGGTCACAAGGAACCACAGGAGGACTCAGAGAGCTGCTCTGCGTGACCGCTAATCGCCAAGGGCGCAGAGGCTTCTTTACCCTGCAAAGTTCAGAGAGAGGGAGTGAAAAACCCCCGATGCCCTCGGTCGCCCAGAATAGCAACACAATTCAGGCCACGTCTGCTCAGAGCCGCAGTGGCGCTGGGGCCGGTCCCGAGCTGGGGGTGCTCTTCATCACACACTCTGCTTCACACAACCCAGTGCTGGGAAGGGACTCATCCTCACCACGGGGGTTGAGCTGCACCCAGCAGCCCTATTTAACTTGGCTTCATGCAATCAAGAGTTGGGAAGAGGATCCTGGTCATAGGGACTGAGCTGCACCCACAGCATCAACCTCCCTATTTAACTGGAGTCATTTGGGGCATTCAGGCTCTTCCATCCCTGTTCCCCATGAGCGAACTCGTCCCTTGATGCTGGTGAGGTGGGGTAGGACAAGCTAGAGACCCAAACCTGTTGTAGATGTTAGCATCCCTGCTTCCTACACATCCTCCCTCTTCTGCTCTCAGCATCGCAATTCCAAAAGCAAAACCAACACCCGCATCCCACACGAGGATCCCAACCCCGCTCTTTCCTCAGCTGAGCCATGAGATCTGGATCCGGGGATGAATCCCGTGTTCTTTGCTTACAACCCCCGGGGAGCATGGTGGCTGTTGGGTACCCCTCTCTATAAAGCTGCTTCTGACTGGGTTTGTGCCAGTTTCCCCACTTGGCGACACTGAGAGAGGAGCAGTTGGGGTACCAGGGCAGGAGTGATGCTGGGAGGAAGCAGCAGCAGTGTAGGTTGGCCCTATAGAGCAACCCCTGCTCAAAGCTGAGGAGTCTCAGTGACTCCAAACCCAAGTCCTCCAGCCCCAGAGATGTCCTGCTCCAGCTTCCCCAAGGTCTCCACGGGGCCAGATTCAGCTCAGGGTTGACTTTATTGGTGGCTCTGCTGCTGAGAGCAGGATGAGATGGGGCATGAGAGCAGTGGGGGGATGCAGAAAGCACAACGTGACCTCGATGAGAAGATGACAGCCAAGAGCTGCAGATAACCCAGCCCTCGTGTAGCATCAGGAGGCAGGAAAAGGGATCCTGTGATAACCCTGTCCCAAACAGAGCTCTGTGGAGTCTTCTGAGGAAAAAAGAAGCATTAAAGGAAAAGGGGAAAGCAGCACCTTGAGTTCTTAGCTTTGCTTAACATAACCCCCCCTCCAGAGGTTATGGCAGCTGGACAGGTGAGCTGACCCGACCATCCCAGCCCAGAGTCACAGGATCATGTTGGTTGGGAAAGCCCTTTGAGCTCCTCCAGTCCAACTGCTCCCCCAGCACTGCCAAGATCGCACTGACCCCTGTCCCTCACCCCACAGCTCCGTGGCTCTGCAACTCCTCCAGACACAGGGACTCCCCCCTGCCCTGGGCAGCCTGGGCCAGGCCTGGGGAACCCTTTGGGGGAAGAAGAAATTGGTCCTCAGGGCCAACCTCCCCCTCCCCTGGGGCAGCTGAAAGCAGCTTCCTCTTCATCCTGTTGTTTGCTCCTGGGGAGAAGAGACCAACCCCCCCAGCTCCAACCTCCTCAGGTTCAGGCAGTTGTGGGCAGCAAAAAGGGCTCCCCTGATCCTCCTTCTCTCCAGTCCTGGTAGCCTTTTCTCTTTCACCCTCTGCCCAGGAACCTCTCTGGCCCACAGAGCAAAGTGAGAGCAACTCAAGCTGACGGTGAAACCGCATCCTAATCAGCGCTGCAGGATGATCCTGGTGTTTTAAGCATTAAGGGCTCTTAATCCTTAACATTGCACCACGGGTCAGAAACTTCCCCAGCCCCAGCTTCAACCCCAGACTGCTGGCATGGAGCTACCACAGGACGATTTCCATGCCATGGGCAGGGCTGAGAGGGGAAAGTTCTCCTCATCCTCCCAGCTGGGACATGGGAAGGTGCTTTTTATCTCCACTCAAACCCTTGGGGCAGCTGCCCAGGGGATGCAGGGCTCTGACTTTCCTTTCCTCACCTTCAAAGCCACCAGATGTGCTGACACCTGCCTGTCTCCACCACTGGAGGCAGGTTCCCCAAGCCCTCCGGCCACCTCATCCTTCTCATTTTCAGATTACACGAAGCAATGCAGTCTGAAGCCACCAAACACCCTCGCAGAGCTTTGCCACCTGCACTCGGGGCTCCGGCGGCAGCTTGAGCTGGAAAGTTGACTCCTAAATCACCTAACATCTGCTTCTCGGAATCTGATTAACTGATATCCTCCAGCCAAAATCCCTGCCTGGGGGAAAGGACAGCGATGGAAACGATAACAACAGCCATCATATTAACAATGATAATAAAAGGAACGAGTGACGGGGGGCGACAGCGAAAGAGAAAGGTCGTTTGGAGGGAGAGGCTGTGTCTTCCACATCACATCCCAGTAAACGGGGTGGGGGGTGGTTTCTGCTGCCACTGAATCCTCCCCACCCGTCGTCGCTTCAGCCCAGCGACCCCTCTGGGGCAAAACCCCAGCTGTTTGCAAGGGTTTTCCAGAAAAGTGGAGATGCTGAACCAGTCTCTCCCCTCCCACCTCCTCCCCCCAGCCCTGAACTGTCCAATTCCTCCCATAACAGCCCCCCCCTCCCCAACCCAGTGCCATCACCTACAGGGACTTACCCGCACGGGACATGGCAGTGCCAGCACTCCGCATCTGGGAGAAGAGGTCGACACAGCCAGGGATGTGCAGGGAAAGCAGAGAGAGGGAAAAAAACAAGTCCAGCCATACCCTTGAAAGGTCCCTTTGGGATCAGGCAGGCGATGTCATTTACCAGGCTCTTCTCGATTAGATTCAGGGTGTAATTGGCAGCCCAGAGCGCCAGGGATGGGCTTCGGTGGGTACGGCGGCAGGATCCAGCAGCGTTCGGGGCATCGACCCTGCCATCGCCCTACAGACCCTAAACCCAGCTGGGGGGCCATCAGGAAAAGGGGCTGGAGGAGTGTGTGGGACACTCTATCCCCATGCCCTGCTCGGGTGGGGAAAGGGGGACCCAGCCACCCGCCTCCTGCCCCCGTCCGCTCGTTGGGGAGCGAGACGGGGGAGGACGTGTCCTTCTGGCCATGCCACCTTTAATCCCCCATAAAGCTCCGGATGGGCCAGCGGGGACAAGACTTGGCCGTGACGTGGCGAGGTCGGAGCTGGTCCCTGGGAGGGAGGCAGTGAGGGGGGAACGGGGACCTGCACACCGCTGGCACCGGGACAGGGATTCATCACAGGCGATGGGGCTCGGGTCCTCATTAATCACTTCCTAGCGATGTTCAGAAGAGGGAGGGAGAGCCCAAGCGCTGGAGATCCCCAGTTGCCCACCTGTCTCTCACCCATGGCTCCATTCCAGGAGGGCATGGCCACGGTGCCGTCACCACATGGGGCACCTCCATCCCTCCCTGGGGCGGCTGGGACTGGTTGCAGCAGGAGGTTGAGCTGGAACAGCCCCACAAAGGGCATTGGTAGGGGATGGGGAGAGGAGAGCTGCCCCTTCATCACACCTGGGCTTAGCCCCCAGCGCTGCTGGGCTCTCAACCTCCAGTAACAATAAACAGGCACCGGGTGGATGGGACNTTCATTTATTCCTTTACCTTTGCAGAGCTTCCTACACTCATGGACACCCTTGTCTTGGGGGTCCCAGGGTGGCTTCATCCTTGTTGAGTGTCTTCATCCCTACTGGGTGGCCTCACACAGGGCTGGATCCCACCTCCACCTTCACCCAGGTGACCTTCCCACTCTTCTCCTCTTCTTCCTCTTTCTCCTCTTCCCAGGCCTCTACATTTGGGGAAGGCAGGGGAGGGGGTGGCACATTTCCACCCGTGTGCTCCAGCCTGGATTGCTCCACCGTGACGCTCCTTTGCTCTTGAGGGACCCAGTCACCTCAATTTCCCTCGCTCCAGCATCCTTGTCTGTCCTCTGAGCTATTTCTCCCCCTCCTGACGTTAACGATCCCATTAAACCACCCCATCCCAGAGGAGACCTTAGGACCCACTGGCTTGGAGCATCCTACCCTCCTCTCCTGTTATCTGATGGAAACAGGACACAGCGTTATCCAGACCTTAGACCAAGCCCTGTGGGGTTGGGTTATGGGTTTGTGTCCCCACTTCTGCACCCCTGTAGTGCTTCCAGAGCCACCCACTCCTGGTGGGGCAGCTGAAGATCTACAACCGAAAGGCATGAAATCCCAGACTGGTTTGGGATGCAAGGGACCTCAGAGATCATTTAGCTCCAGCACCCTGTCAAGGCACCTAGATTCAGGCTCAGACTCTGCCCACCTCCCCTCCAAACCCAGCTGTGGGGTGGCTTGGCCGCAGGGTGATGACCTCCCTGCGGGATTTCCCAGCCAGGATCAACCTGGCACCAACCAGGGTCCCATCTTACAACTGGGCAAAGAGCATCCACGGCTGAGGCAACCCCGGAGTGTGAAAACCATCCACAGGAGCCAGTGGGGCTGAGAAATCAGCTCTAGAAAACTCTGCTGTTAATAGGAAGAGCTGTGGACTCAGAGCCAGGTTCCAGTCCACGAGGGGACAGGGACAGCAGGGAGATGCCCGGAATAACATCCTTGCTCCAAGAAACAGGACAGTTACACAACTCACCCTCCTCTGGAGGTTCCAGCTGCACCCTGGGCACCCTCAGGCAAGTTCTGCCTTCGTCTTCAACCAAGGTGACTTTAACCACCCTTAGGGCCCTAGGGATTTCCACCCCCACCCCAGCCCAGGCTGCCCCAGGCACCACTCCTGTGCTTCTTTCCCTCTAATCCCCTGCTCCAAGCTCCTGGCATCACCAGCTCTGCTGGGATTTATCCCAGAGATGCATCTGACCCCCCAACCCTGCATCCAGGATGGATTCAGGCATCCAGGATCTGGGATACAAGTCTGGGATCACTGCCCAGCAGCTCAGCACATTCAACTGGAGAGGAGATCAATACCTCCCACCTCAAACAAGCATCACTGGCAAAGCAGAGCATTGCTGCAGCAGCTCCTGGAGTTACTGCTCAGACCCCTGTTTGCACAGGGAGCTCCAGTTCCCCCTGGGGGGAATGGGGCAGAGGACTGACCAGCTCATCACACCCATTTCCTGAACTGGAGCAGGAAGGAGAAGACAGGAGGCTCCTGCAGATCCCATCCCATATAATGAGGCACTGCAACTCCAGCTGATGTTATGATGTTATTTCCACCCCCCCGCTAATTCCCCAGTGAAACGGTGCCCACGGAGCCTCCCAGCAGAGCAGCCCTGCACCCCAGCCCACAGAGCAATTAACTCCACTAATGAGCCCCTGCTAATTTCCCTCTTTCTTAGCAGAACTAATTAGCTGGGGTTCAGCACTACCAGTTCAGCTCTGGGATGGAGCTGGGATGGCTCTGCAACCCCTCTGCGGCCCCTTTGGAAATGGGGGTGGAATTCTGTGCTTCTCAGCCCAGTCAGTGAAAATCAGGGAGGGCTGGGGGGTCCCAGGTGCAAAAAGACAACCTGAACCCCCTTCAGCTCCCCTCGATTTGGGGTCGAGTTGGTGGACTGACTCCAGCTGGATGGGCTGAGGGTAATGTAGGGGGGATAGGGATAACTGAGGGAATATTTCGCTCCCATCCAGGTGCAGAGGGATCCTGAGGTTGACAGGGAGGCTGCTTCTGCAAGGAGTGGGGCAGGGATCTTCCCTAGAAGCAAAACAAGAGGCTTCTGGGGATCCTACTTCAATTAGGGGCTCATTCTCCTCCTTGGTGAATGTTTGTAAACTGTGCTGCTGAAACCTGTGCAGCTGTGGGGGGCGATGCTGGTGGGTCACGAGAGATTAAAAAACCCCAGGGAAGGATAATCCCAACCTTTGAGGGGATGACTGAGGGCTGGCAAAAGCTCCCTCTGCTTTCAAATCCTCTGGGGAAATATTAAAGGGAGCAAAAGATGCTGGAACAACCCCCCACCCCGAGGCTCAGAAGGAGCCCAAGGCTTGTCCTGAGCGCTGGAGCGGCCCCTTTCAGCTAAAATCTGCCTTAATCTGGGGGGAAGAGGCTGAGCTCTGACTTTTAAACCCACAAATTGCACAAGCAAAGACACGATCATCCTGAACCAGCAGCCACTGACTGCTAGGAGCTACTTCCTTCTCCCTGCCTCAGTTTCCCCAGAGCCAAGCAATAGCTCTAAGGAAAAACACGTCCACGAGGGTGATTCCCAAACCATACTGCTGGTGCTGGGATGGGGAGCCCTTGCTGCTGGCCCCCACAGCAGGTAGAGAGCCCAGCCAGACCCCCCTTTAATCCTCCCTCATTTTTCCACACCTCCTGCTGATGATTTTCCACCCCTATTTTCGTTTCCACCCCCCCTCCTTTAAAATAAAAATCAGATTAAGAGGAGCCCAGGACAGAGAGTCCAGGCCACCAGGCAGATGAAACCTCTCTGATACCCAGCCACAGAGCCCAAAGTTAATCAGCTCCGGATTAACCGGGTCAGGACGTAATTTAATAACAAGGGAGGGCGAGTCCCTGCTAGGAGGGAGCAGCCGCCATCCCACACCGGCTGCCCCCTCAAAGCTGCCGCAGGACAGGGCAGGTAGCGAGGAAAAGCCAGATGGGGTGACCTGAGCTCTGCGGTGATGCGGGCTGCTCTCCCGGCGGAGCCGGTGATGGGCTGGGTCCCCGCCAGCCTCTGCTGCAGCCCAGCCCAGCCCTCCTCTCCTCCTCATCTCGCAGGGGTTCAGCCCGATTCAGGACGAGGTTTTCATAGAATCCTTAGGGATCGGAAGGGACCTCGAAAGATCATCCAGTCCAATCGCCCTTTCCCAGCAAGGCTCACCCGGACCAAGGTTTAACGGGGTCTGGACCGTGCTGATGCTGAGCGGGCTCTCGGGGGGCTGCTGGGCTGCTCTCTGCTGGGGTTCGGGGAGCAATCGCTCTCCCCGAGTGCTGGGAGGTGGTTTGGGGGCTGGACAGACAGGCAGACAGACAGACACGAAGCTCTTGCAAATGCAGGGGGCATGAAGTGACCCCTTTCCCCTCGAGCATCCCGGCTCCGTCAGGGCGCCTGGATGGGGCCGGGGGGATGGGGGGAGGCAGCAGCTCTCCCCCTCCTGCTTACGGCGGCGGAAACGCGAGCAAGACAACTCGATCCCAAATCGATGGGAAACTTTCCCAGGCTGCCCAAAAGTGCTGGGATAGAGGCAGAGCCACCCCTAACCCCCACCCCTACCTTCCTCCCGACCCAGAGCTTAGCGCTGTGACCTCAGGCAGCTCCTAGGGACACAGGGATGACTTTGTCCCCCCCCCTCAGAACCCGCACCGGCAGCAAACCCTGCGAGGAGGCTGTCGGCCGGAGCCAGAAAAGGATGGAGGGTATAAATGGAAAGCGATAGGAAGCCGCTAATGGGGTCAGACGGATCCCTGCATTGATCCCCAGTTCTGCCACAACGACAGCGACAAAGAGGCAGCGACAGGCTCTGGGGTCCTGCTGTCACCCAGGGCCAGTGTGGGGATCAGGGCAGCTGGGAGAGAACATCGCAGTAACCCCACAGTCCCATCCAGGTGAGGAAGTTCCCCTTCAGACCCCACAGTGAGGAATAATTCAGTCTTAAAGCAATTGAGGTGATGCCAGCAGGACCCTCGAGCTCCTGGCAAAGTCAGGGTTACCCACAGCATCAGGAGTACTTTGTCCTTATCCCTCTAAAAACAATCCAAACCTCTCCCTGGGCTCCACCATCTTAACCCCCCCACACCCCAAAAGTACTGCAGCACCCAACTGCCCCTAACCCACCCGCCAAACCTCCTCTCCTCCACCCCCAACTTCACCTTCACCACCAAGAAGAAGGGAACAACCAACCCGGCTTTCGCACCATCCTCATCCTCTTCCAGCGCTCAGGGCGCTCCGTTTCCCCATCTCCATCCTCCTTCTCCCTCAGATCTGGGGGTCGGGGGCTGCCCGGCGGTGCTGCCCCTTCGTCTGTGGCGGGCGCATGGCCACGGCAGCGCGGGGAGCTGGTACCGATCCTGCGCCGGTGGAAAGGCGATGCCGGGAGCCACGTGAGCCCGGTGGGACTCCTTGCCCTCATTCTCCTTGTGCCTAAAATGGGTTTTCTTGTTCCCTTGCTGGGTCCTGCCCGTCAGCAGCAGCAGCAGGACCCCAAGCCATCACTTTTGTGTCTGTGAGCGCGTGGCTTGGCCTTTGCTGTCTGCGAGAGGGTGAGGAAGGAGCAGCCTGGGCTGGAGGAAGAAGAGGTGATGCTCAGGTGTGGCCCTTTCTGTCCCCTCCATGCAGAGCTGCCCAGTGGGATGGTGCTGGTTTCTAGAGATCCTTTTTCTGCTTAAATGTGGAGAGAAGCTGGAAAAAGAGGACCTTCTGCTGTTCCCATACCAGCCTGAGGGTACATTGGGTACCAGCCAGGGGGGACAAAGTCATCCCTGTGTCCCTAGGAGCTGCCTGAGGTCACAGCACTAAGCTCTGGGTCAGGAGAAGAGAGGTAGGAGGGGATGGGGGATTAGGGGGGCTCTGCCTCTATCCCAAGATTTGTTTGACCAGGAGTGCCCTTGGCCAGGGGCTGCTTCCTCAGGGCCTGACTTCGGGCCAGAGCATGGGGTGACCCTCTGTTCCCAGGAGCCTGGTGTTGCTGAGAGGGGAGAGGTCAAAGTGCTGAAGCTTCAGAGGCAGAACAGCCCCCCAGGGGTGGTTTCCCATCCTGTTTTCATATGGCTCTGGCCAGGGGTGCCTGTTCCTCCGTGAACCTCTGTGGGAGGCTGGGGTCTGTAGAGCACTGGGTCCTGGCCATAAGCAGAGCAGCCCCAGCACAGGCTGCTGGATTCAGTCAGTCCAAAGAGCCTTCGGGGCTGTGAGCATCCCCCGCCTCCATCAGCATCCCCTGCCTCCTCCAGCAGCCCCTGCCTCCTCCAGCACAGGCATCTGAGCTGCTGCTTCAAGCCCCTTCCCCCTTCACCAGCAGGATTTGACGAAACTGCTGATACTTCCCTCCCCATCTCTTCCCCCAGCCCCAACAGAGAGCATCCCCCTCCTTCCCTGCCCTAAAGCTCCATTAGCAAAGGCAAAACCAAGACACACACCCCCCTCCCCTCCCTGGAAAGGGACCCAGCACAGAGGAATGGGACGAGTGCACGGCAGGGCATTTCCCAACTGACCTCCAAAAGCTGTCCCCAGCCCTCACCCGCATCCTGAATCCTCCTGCCAGCAGCTTGGGATGCTGAGCCCTTCCCTCAAGGTTTGTTCCAGCCTGTGTAACTGGGGCGGGTTTCCACGCTGTGCTCTTGGAACAGGAAAGCATCGGGATCAGCCAGCACTGAGCCCTTTCAGGGGCATCCTGGCTGCAGGCTGTGTGAAGTCGGGGTCTCCCTGAGATGCTGCTCAAGAAAAACTCCAAGGAAATAAAACCTGAACCCACCAACATCCTGAACACTCAGGTCTGGGAAGTCTCCCCACCGGGCTGTGGGGCAAAGGAGATCCCAAAGCTCAGGCAAAGCAAAAAGCTGCCCTTAGGGTCATTTTCCCCTGGCAGTCCCAGGATCCTCACGGGAAGGGGGAAGCTGATTCTGCTCTGGGAAACTGCTCCAAGGCCAAACCAGCTCCAGCCTCCTCCCTATGACCTTTGAAGACAAGTACCAGAGCTCAGAGGGGTGTAGGGCCACCCCACAGTGGGGTATCCTGGTTCCCCCTTCCTCACCCAGGGCAGCCCAGGGGACCATGGCGAAGCCACAGTTCTCCCAAGCACATCCCGTGAGCTCGGGATGCGATGGGAAATCACTAATGAGGGCACAGACAGGGGCTGGGCTGGGCACGCTGCAGTGCCAGGGTACCTTGGGGCCAGGGAGATGCAAAGGGAGCAGCTCAGCTGAACTGCATCACTTTTTCTCCAGTAAAAATTGGGGTTTCATTGGGTTGAGGCTTTGCTTGGGGGGAAACCTCTGCCATCCCTGCAGAGATCAAACCCTTCAGTCCCCAAACATGCACCTACCCCTGTGGGGTAGCCCTAGCCCTGCGGTGATGCTTGCTTGAACCTGAACCAAATGCTAACCAGGGAGAGTCTCTCTGGCCCCTTCCAAGTCCTTCCACCCGACCTGTGCCCTGGTGCCTGGTTTCCTCTGGGCTTTTCCATTAGTGCCTGGAGCTCGGGAGGGTTCGTTAGGGCGAGAGCCACAGTGAGCATGGAGCCAGCGCCAGGACCAGCTCCCTCTGAGCTCCTGCACCACCCACAAGTCCAGAGCAGGTGACCTGAAGCAGACTCTCTGAAACCCACGCTAATCTTCACCTCTAAAAGAAAACTGCACTGAAATCCCAGAACCTAGAAGCAGTTTTGACCCAGTATTCCCATTAACCCTCCCTACACCCTGCTCTGCATCGCTGGGCTAAGCACTGCGCAGCTCCATGCTGTGGGGTTCCCACTCTCAGTCCCACGGGATCCCCCTAAACACCCCTCTTACTTCCAGGAGGGACCAAGCCAACCTAAAAAGCAGGATCCCATTATTATTGCTGCCTCAACCTGAAGTCATCCCCTTCCCCATCAAACCCCCTCCCCACGGAATTCACCCCCGTAGGGCGGACGCTCCCGCCGCTGTTCCTGGTTTTAAGTCCTTGGCAGCGCCAGCCCCAGCCTGTCAGAAATCCCGATGGATTCCTTCACCCCAGTCCTCACGCCTGGATCCAAGCAGGCTGAAGGCAGCCAACATGTCCTCGCGTGTGTTCCCATGGCTTCGGCGGTCCTTGCGGATGCTCCGGCTGTGCCGGCCGCTGATTTCCTAACGGAGGGCTTGCGAGGCGTTCAAACCCCGCTCAAAAGGTCGGGGCCAGGAGCAGCGACTTTATGGCAGACTTGGAAGAGAAGCCGGGGCTGTAAGTGCTCCCAGCACAGAGCGCTATCTGTTTGGGTTCAGGCACCAACCCAAGAGCATCCCAAAGCCCTGTATCAGCACGACCTGCTGCAGAACCCTGAGTCAAGTGCTGGTTGAGCCGGAGATAAAAGGAAACCTTCTCAACCCGCTGATTCTTCCACATCCCAGTCATCATAAACTGACGGAGTGGCTGAACAGAGGCAGGAAGCCCCCGCGGGTGTTGGGATCCCCTCGATTCCCATCATATCGCCAGAGCCCTAGGGACTTGGCTCAGCAGAGTAAACACGATGAAAACCAGTCACTCACCTGCTGCCCAGTTCAGCCACCCTACACCGGACCCTTCCTCAGGCGCCCGGAGCGCGTTGGGTGGTTACGGCGGCGGCCGCTGCCCGTGCGGCTGTGCCACGCTCGTAGGGATTCGAAAGAGTTTTCCTCAGGCAAGACTCAGATTCGGAAATCCTACACCCCGGTGAAACCCTACCTTGCCTGGCTGTCCTTGGCTTTAAAGGAAACCCGGGGAAGGAGCGCAGTGCTGCAAGCAGGGCTGTGGTGCAGCTGCACACGTCGGCGGGTAGCGACGGCCCCGAGCTCGCCCAACTCTTCAGCACCCAGCCCTAAAAGAGGGCTCGTACCCCCAGGAGCTCAGTTCCCAAGCTGAGCCCCCCAGGAGATGGATTTATCCATCTGCCCTGGACACCAAGAGCTTCCCACCAGGCAGCAAGACCAGTTCTAAGAAGGAGCATTCCCAGTTAAGCAGCAAAAAGCGCCAGAGGCTAGCAGCTCTTACCTGCCCAGCTGTGGGCTGCAGTCCAGTCTCAGTCCCACCAAGGGTCCTTGCTGTCTGGACGAGAGCTCTGTGGCTTCGGGCTTAGGTCCTGACCTCATTCCTTTCCTCTCAGGGTGCCCAAGGGACACTTGGGTTGACCTGTGGCCCTTCCACATCCCAGAGAGCCTTCCAAGGGGTTTTCCTGGAGGCACAAAGCAACCAACACCACGGGCAAACTCAGAGAGTAGCTCTGTGTTCAGCTCTGAGCAGCAGGAGCCGGCAGCTCCAGGGAAGAGGGGGTGCACCCCAAGGGCACCGAAGGATCTTCCCGTTAGCAAAGACCCCCCTCGCTCCCTGAGCCACCCAGCATCAGCTGGAGGAGACTTCACCTGCTCTGATGGCTCCTTCCAAGCCCTTGGCAAGGCGTCCTGATCATCTTTTCCCAAGAACAGAGGGTGGGTCAAGGCCATCCGTCTTCTGCTTGGGGAGGAGGAAGGTACAGGGCAGGAGCTACAGGGTAGCCATGAGTTTGGTAGCCGGGATGGTGGCTCTGCTCCATGGCTTCTAGCTATGCTGAGCTGATCTGCTTCTTGGACTCAGGTACCACATCCAGTCCTGGAAGAGCCCATGGCTTGCTCAAGCCATCCGCTTGGCCATGTGGCTTTAACCCAGCCCACAAGGAAACCCCAAGTGCTGATTTCATCATCCCTCCTCCTTCAGGCAGCACCCAATGCCTGGGACACCCTGGCACGCCATCCCCAGCATCCCTGCGAGATGGAGCTGCCTCTCCGGTGTTTCCCAGAGGTTACAGTTACACCGCAGTGATGGGGAATCCCATTAATTACTCGTTCAGCTGAAGGGTGGTAACGAAGGCACGGGCCATATCAAGAATCATGTTAGCATGGCAAGTGGCACAGGGACACCCAGAAAGGGTGATGCTCAGCAGAAAGGCCTGAAGCTGTTACAAGGACGTCGGGAGACTTGATACAAAAGGCCGACTTATTAATAGCTAATGGGCCGATAAATTATGTACCCACTCGGGAGGATTGGGTTTCTCCCTCCTCGGGGCACCCGGCATCTCCATCACCTCCTTTCTCTGGCCCACTTGATTCTTGCTTCTCCTTTTCTTGCTTCACAGGTCTTCACTTGACTCTCAATGCTTCGGAGCTGCGGATCCAGGCTCAGCCCAGCCTCTCAACTGCCCACGTCCATCCAGAGCAGGACAGGGGGTCACTGGCCTCTCCGGACCCTCTCTGAGGGGGGTTGGCCATCTCCATCATGTGAGTTGCTGCTCCAAGAGACCACTTGATGCTGTAGAGATGCCCAACCTGAAAGAGAAGTCCCAGGCAGCAAACCCCAAGCTGCTCACCTTGGCTCTGCAGGACACGACCTGCCCTGCCTGCCATCTGCCCGGCCCCGACTGCTGCTGCTGCAGGCGGCCAAGTGCCAACAGCTCTGCTCCAGCGGGTCCCTGGCAACCAGAGCAGGGGAATAAAAAGGGGAGTGCTCCATGCACTCAGGAGTCCCTGGCATCCCAAACAGATGGGGATGCAGAAGGGCAGAAGGGAAAGCTGAAGGAATTTCGGGGGTCTCCGTGTTCCCTGCACAACTCAAACACCAGCCCCAGCTCTGCAAAGCCCGGGAGGCTGTGGATCTGCCCAGGCGGTGCATGGCCAGCTGGCATCACACGACACTTGTGCTGCAGAGCCGCCAGGACTGCCACCCGCTCCTGTATCATGGAATCTTCTTTCAACAGGGGCAGCAATTTGCCCTCCCGCCTTCCCCAGCCCCGTTTCCCATCTGGTTTGTGAGCACTGCTCTGGTATCTGCCCAGTGCTGCTGCCAGCATGGTCCTGCCCATCGCTGCTCCCTCCCTGAGCCCTAAACACCGTTCCCGAGCCCCTGCAAGCATTTTTAGAGGGGGACACAGTCTGTTGGAGCCTATGGGATGGCACCGTGAGCTCATCCCACTCTGAACCCGTGTGGGATGAGTTCTAGTAAACATCCTGGAGCCCTCCATGCCCTCCCTTCCATTTGATCCCGTCAGCAAGGACCCAGGGAACAGGGGATGCTCCTACAGCTAATCCTGTGCTATTGCTTTGAGCTGGGGGCATCAGGCAGGTGCACAGTGCAGCCCCAGCCCCAACACACAGAGGGGATGAAGAGTGGTTAGGGCAGAGCCAGGAGCAGCACTCTAAGCCCTGGACCAGCTTTATAACTGGAGGATGATGTCCCCACCATCACTGCCCCTGTGCCCCGAGGTCCCTTTTCCCCATGACTCCCCCCTTCTCCAATCTTATCGCTTTCTCTGCCCACTCTGATTTCACCAGCCTGTGCTATGCTATCCCGGGTGCCAGGGTGGGGCCGGGCAATCTGATCCCCACCCCTCACCAGGCTGCCTACAAACACCATCACTAATCACCCCGGACCCCGCTCTGACCCCGATGAAGTTCTACCTGCTGGGTCTTCACTGCCCAACTGGATGGTGCCCCATCACAGGGGAGGCTCCTGTTCCATCGCTGCCATCCTGGCAGCGGGCTTGCGTGACCCCAGCCCACGTCACCACAGCTCTGGTCACTGAAATCAGGCTATTCTGTATCAGTAATAGGAAACTCTGGGACCAGTGCAGGGAGCTTCTCACACCACTGCTTCCTCCCTGGGGAGAGCAGCATCTCACCCCAGAATCCGCGGAGGAGGACATCAAAGCATCTGTCCTTGTTTAGCCCTCACAGCAGCTTCCACCATGGAGGGGCCACTGCTGCTCTGATTTCAATCAGCTAAAGCAAGAGGAATCACTGAATCACCAAATGAGTTGGGGTGAAGGGACCTTCACAGCTCCTGCAGTCCCACTCCTGCCCTGAGCAGAGACAGCCCCAGAGCAGGGTGCTCAGAGCCCCAAGGGCCAACCTGACCTGGGATGGTGCCAGCGATGGGGCTTCTCCCACCTCTCTCGGGACATCCTGGGCCAGGCTCTCCCCACCCTCAGCACCAACAATCTCTTCCTTCTCTCCAGGCTGACTCTCCCTCTCCCAGTTTAACCATCACCCCTTGTCCTGGCACAGCAGCCCCTGCTCAGCAGTTCCCCCCATCTTTCTGATCGGCCCCAGAGCTTCTCTTCTCCAGCTGGACCCCCCAGCTCTCCCAGTCTGTCCCACAGCAGAGGGTTCCACCCTCAGAGCAGCATCTCTGGGGCCTCTGGCCCCGCACTGACAGCTCCAGGTCTCTGCTGGCTGAGGAGCCCAGAGCGGGACCCAGCCCTGCAGGGGGGTCTCAGGAGACCCAGAATCCCCTCCCAAAGGAACCAGCAGCAAAAGGAGGAGAAGCACCTTGTCTTCTCTTCCCCTGGTCCCACACGGGGATGAAGATGTGGCTGCATCACATTTTAGGGTCAACGGTGAGAGAAAGGGGGGAGAGAGGGTTCCTCTTCACTCAGGGGAGATGCAGACGGACAGTGCAAGCCTGCAGTGAGGAAAGGGGGGGGGACCTCCTCTGGTGCCCCTGGGGAAGGGAAGATGGAGGAGCAAGGGGGACAGACCCCAGTTAGGACCTCTGCCGGGTCTCTGCAGCAGCTAAAGCCTGGCAGCATCGCATCCCGCTGGCTGCTGCCTGCAAAGCAGCTGCTCGCGTCTGGAAGCCCGAGAAATCCCATCTAAACAGCTTGGAGAAGGAATCCGATCCAAGAGTGCCCCTGCCTGGGGGACGGGAGGAGCGCAGCTTCATCCAGACGGAGTCACAGCAGTCATTGACACCCCAGCGGGATGGGGGGCAACCACCACAGCTCCCCGTGGGCTCCAGAAGCTGCTGGCTGCTCCAGACCCCACTCCCTGGCTGCCCACAGCCAGGGCTGCGCTGCTGGCTGCATTGCTGGGTGCAATAGGGTCAGGGTGGTGGCTGGACTGGGTGAACCTGCAGGTCTCTTCTGACCTCAATGGTTCTGTGATTCTGTGCTGGGTGAGAGAAGCCCCCAAACTCCGTCCTCTGCACTGGGGAGAGATGGCACCAGCTGATGGAGAGAGGGGATCCTGCCCCTCTGCTCTGCCCTGGGGAGACCTCAGCTGGAGTCCTGCAGCCGCTTTTGCACCCCCAACAGCAGAAGGATGAGGAGCTGTTGGAGCCAGCCCAGAGGCCATGGAAGTGCTCAGAGGGCTGGAGCCCCTCTGCTCTGGGGACAGGCTGAGAGAGTTGGGGTTGTTCAGCCTGGAGAGGAGAAGGCTCCGGGGGGACCTGATAGTGACCTTTCAGTGCCTGCAAGGGGCTGTCAGAAGGCTGGGGAAGGCTGTTCCCAAGGGCAGGGAATGACAGGACCAGGGGTCCTGGTTTGAAGCTGGAAAAGGGCAGAGTGAGGCTGGACAGGAGGAGAAAGGTCTGGAATCTGAGGCTGGGGGATCCCTGGACCAGGCTGCCCAGAGAGGGGGTGGAGGCCCCATCCCTGGAGCCATTCAAGGTCAGGCTGGCTCGGGCTCTGGGCACCCTGGTGTGGTGAGTGCTGGCCCTGCTGGGTGCAGGGGGTTGGACTGGATACCCTTTGCAAGTCCCTCCCACCCAGTCCATTCACTGACTCTATGAATGGCTGCGATGCAGCAGCTCCAGCCAGAAGGGGACAGTGGTGCCTGCGTTTTATTTCTGGCTGTGCAGCCGCTGAGCAGACAGGCACCGAGGAAGGATTCTGAGGGTTCCGATTCCTCTCCATTCCCAGACACGCAGCAGGGTGTGAGGGGGGATCAAGGTGATGAAAACCGACCCAGCCACCACACTGTGAGAAGCTCACTGGGCTGCCAGCTGCAGCAGGTCTCAGCTCCAGCACCCTCTCGGGCTGCTGCTGCAGGAGGAACAGGGAGCTGTTGTAAGGAAGGATGAACCTGGGGACAAAAATAATTGGTCTTTTGGGGGAAAACCTGCAGCTTCAATGGAAACAGGATTTACGGATGAGTAAGATGCAGATGCAGCCGGTGGCTAGAGAGGGAGCTAAGTGTGTGCATGCACCTGTGTGTATTTCTCTGCCTGCACACAGGATGGAGAATGCGAGCATCCCTCGTTCATACAAGGCCATGGGAACAGGAGTCGAGGCTGTTTCCAGTATCCCAGCACATACTCCCAACCCCAAGCTGTTGTCTGACCCCAGAGGTGAGAGCTGCCTGTCACAGTGGCACTGGCACAGGCTACCAGGGGGGATTACTTCCCTGGATTTAAAGAGCTGAGGAGCTGGGCCGAAGGCAAAGTGGCAACGGATTCTTGCTCTGGGGAGGAAGACAAAGGTGGGAATACAGGGAGGGTCCCTTCTGCTACCAAATGTCATCAGGTTTAGGGGTCTGGAATCTGATTGACCCAGGAGTTTAGACACCAGCTCTCAGAGGCTGCAGTACAAGGTTGGTTCATACCCAGCCTCTGGACCTCAAGCCTGTAAGTGCTCTCTAAAATCATTCACCCCATGATGAAAAGTCCCCCAGTCTCCTGGTGATGGGTTTGCATCAGTCAGAGTGCTGCAGGTCCCATTTCCCTTCTCCCCATCCCCTCAGCTTGTTCCTCTGCTTCAAACCCTTCACTTTCCAGCTCATTCCAGAGTTGGAAAAGGCAGCTTCTCATCCTGGGGACAGCAAGTGTTAGAAGATGAATCTTCATGGATGCAGAGATGCTGGATGCAAAGGAGACATAGAAACAGAGCAGGAAGGGGTTTGGTGGGGATGAGGCTTCCCAGCATTTTCCCCTAAATGCTGTTTTCTTCCCCTAAACCCAGGTTCCAAGAACTCCCAGAACCTGGCCAATCAACAGGATCACTATCGTGTTCCATCGGTCCCCACTGCTGTCCCCAACCACCCAGCAGTGATGGGCTAAGACCTGAAACAGGAGCACCTTGTCTCTCCCTCACCCACCCTCCCTCTCCCTTTCTCATCCCCAGTGTCTCATAACCTGCTGTGAGCCCTCAGCTGGTGTGAAGCTGCCTCCAGGAGGTGATGGTCTGGGGAGTTAAGGGGGTACAGGTGTCCTCTGCAAAATTTATCATGAATCACAGAACCCCAGGCTGGCCCAGGCTGGAAGGGAGCTCAGAGCTCATCTCCCACAGCCCCCTGCCAGNAAACCATTTCCCCTTGTCCTGGCTCTGGATCCCTGTGGGAAAAGTCACTCTGCAGCCTTCCTGGAGGTTCCCTTCAGGGACTGGAAGGCAGCTCTGACGTCTCTCTGGAGTCTTCTGTTCCCTGGGCTGAACAGCCCCAGCTCCCTCAGCCTGTGCTCAGAGCAGAGCAGCCCCTGGATCATCTCTGTCACCTCCTCTGGCCTCATTCCAACAGCTCCAGGTCCTTCTGATGTTGGGGGAAGCAGGACTGGCTGCAGAATTTGAGGAGGGGTCTCAGCAGAGCAGAGTCAGGGGGAAGACTCCCCTTCCTTCTGGCCACACTGCTCTTTGAGGACTAGAAGAGGGCAAACCCAGCCACTCGGCATCTTCACACGGTCCCAGGGGGAGAGGTTCCACTCCAACCCCGATATGCTCATTAGGAGCTCTCAGACCCTGATCAGACCTCCTCAGCCCTGTGGTTTTCACACCTCACAGCCCTCCTGGACTAAAACATTAAAAAGAAGAATAAGAAAAACGAGTTTGCTCTTAGCTCCAGGGGCTCCTACGGGCTGTTTCTCATTGCTCCTCCACAGCATTCCCCTCCAACCCCTCCAGCCTCCCACCAGCTCAGCAGCCAGCTCCCCACCCCTGCTGTTTGCCCTGGAAGAAGGCAGGGAAACCCACCGGGAGCAAACAAACCCACCCCCAGCACCCACCTCTGCTCACGCTTTCCATTCCCAAACCTCTTCCCCCGATCCCGCAGGGGAGGACGAGGCAGACAGGAGCTGCCAGGCAGCTGTCACAACATCTGCTGCTCCTCAAGCAGGAGCTGCACCTCACACAGTCACATCTCGGGGACGGTTCTGCCTGGTGATGGAAGCTGCTTCCCTCCACTCAGCCTTCCTCCCCTGCTTTAACCCCAGAGCGTTTGCCCCAGCAGGAGCAGCAGCCCGCAGGCGGTCCCAGCAGGGGTTGGCTCTGCCCAAGGTCCTTTGCTAGGCTCAGGCAGGTGGAGCTGCTCACCAGCCGATCAGCCTCATTCCTCAGGTGCCCAGCTCAGCCCCAGCTCTGGGAGGCTGCAGCTCCCCTGCTGATATCCAGGTTTGCCTGCTGCTCTGGACCTGATGTGCTGGTTGGGCTGAAAATCTGGGAATTGAGAGACAGGAACACAGAATCCCAGGCTGGGTTGGGTTGGGAGGGAGCTCAGAGCTCGCCTAGTGCCAACCCCCTGTTGGGGGTACCTCTCAGAAGACCAAGATGCCCAGAGCCCCAGCCAACCTGGCCTTGGGCACTGCCAGGGATGGAGCAGCCACAGCCTTCCTGGGCAACCTGTTCCAGGGCCTCAGTCACCTCACAGGGAGGGGATTCTGCCTCAGAGTTCAGCTCAATCTCCCCTCTCTGAGCTCAGTCCCCTTGTCCCAGAGATGTGGTGTGGGAAATGCCTGCAGAAACCATCCCCACCCCTGTCCTTCCCCTTGGCAGCTGATGCTGATCGACCTGAGAGGCTCCTGGACTAGAAGAACCTCTGTTTGCTTTCAAAAACTGCTCCCCTTAAGCTGCTGAATCTTGGGGAGCCTGCACAAGCAATTCCCAAGTGGGAAGCAGCTCCCTGCCCTGTCCCCCTCTCCACCACTGGCTGCCTTTGCTGGGATTAGGGAGAAGTGCCCTTTTCTGCCCTCATTTTACCTGTCCTGATGCATCCCATGACTCTGCTCAGCCCTGTGACCCTGCACTGCCACCCCCTCCCCAGCTCTGGGGGTGCTTATTATTTAATAACAAGATGGTAAAGCTTTCCCCCAGGAAATCCCAGCTCAGCTCTGTGAACACTTGGGGAGGGGCTGAAATCTGGGCAGCCAAGAAGTTGGCTGTTGGGGTCAGGGGGCTGCATTGGGGGAACCCCTGAAAATCCCCCATTAAACTTCAGCTGCCCATGGTTTGAACCCAGGAACAGTCCTGGATCAGCTCTGCCTGGGCATGATGCTCCATCCTCGCTGGTAATGGGAAGGATGAAATCAAAAGGAGCTTTTACGGGGCCAACAATGACTAATTCTCCTCTGGGAACAAGGGAATAATGATGGGGCTTTCCCAGGGAAGGGACAGCCCTTAATTAGAAGGCTGGGCAAACCCTCAGTGTAACCTTCTGAGTTCCTCTCCATCCTCCATCTTCACTCTCTCCATCCACTGAGTAGGATGATCCCACTCTCCCACCCCACTGGATGACACAGCCCTCCCTCACTGGGATATTTCCAAGGGATTAATTAAGCAGAGTGTTTTAGTGGGGGTTTTTTATTGTTATGGCTGAAGAGCATCGTAGGGAAACCCCAGGGATGGGGCTGACTTGTGCACACACAGGGGAAGCCAGAGCCAGAGCCGCCTCCAGCCTGGTGCCAGTTCTCCAACCCTGCAAGGAACCGCTGCTGCTCCAGTACAGCATCACAGGGGTGTGGGCATCCTTCTCCAGCCCTTCTTTTCTCTCTGAAGGGACGAGGAGGAGGTTGCACAAGGAAAAACCCTCCCAGGAAAAGCTAAAAACCCGTGTGTTGCCATCAGCTCTGAACCTGATCCCACAGAGCTTGGGGAAACTGAGGCACGAGGGCCTGTTCTGTGGGTACAGGTGTTGAGTGGGGTTGGGGGAGCTGAATCTGGGGTCAAAAGGGTTAACGCCCCCCTCTGCCACAACTGAAGGTGCAGAGTCAAAGGTCCAGATCCTCAGCTGGGATAATACGGGGGATCCCTAGTGGGTCAGGCCGATGCCCATAGCCCGGCTGCCTTAGAAGGGGGCTGTAGGGTGGGACGATTCATAGATGAATCATTTCCCCCGAGGAAAAGCCACCGGCACTTGGCACAGGCTGGGCTGGCTGCAGAGACCAGCTGCTCGGCCACCCTGGCAGCCTCCCTGGGCTCAGAGCTGCATCACCTCCTGGATGCCCACTCCCCTCTCGCTGCTCCGCAGCCTCGGCGGGGAGGCAGCAGCTATCAAAGCCCCTCAGTTCCACGCTGCTGTCGCCTCTGCCGGTCAGGCAGCCTCTCCTCACGCCTCCCGCTGCAGGCAGGCAAAATGCAACAGCCGGCAAAGCTGGAGCAGGGCTGGATGCTGCCGCAGTGGGAACCGGCGGAGTCCAGGCGCAGGGAGGTCCTGCTCGACGTCGCAGAGCTCCGCAGTGCGCAGCCACCAGCCCTGGCTGCCAGCCCTGCGCTGGCCTGTGGGGCCACGACCACACGGCCGTACTGGTGAGACTGGTCCAGCACCGGGCTCAGCGGTATTGGGATGCAGACCAGATGCTACAAGTCCTAAAACCAGGGAAGGGAGGCAGGGGGTTGCGATCGATTCTTTCCCATCCCCTCCAAGTGTCTCCCCCCCTACTCCTCCCCTCCCGAATGTGACTCCCATTTACGTCACCTGCTCCCCTTTAGCTCCGCACTGGTGTCGAGATCCATCCGCAGGCTGGTGGGAGTCAGTCCTGATGGGGAGAAGCTGCCAGGGAAGCAAAGGCAGAGAGGATTCTCCATCCCCCTTCTGCAGCTGAGGTTCTGAACGTTTATTTTTGCCTCGAGGATGCAATTGAAGCCCTTGAGTCCCAAGAAAAAGCCTCCTGCTGGGGGGGTTGTTATGCAAAAGGCACAGCCTTGGGGTGGGTTGCTATGGGGTGAGCAGAGGCAGGGAGGGATTTAGCACAAATCCCCCAAATCACTGGAAGCCCCTTGTGTGAATGGTGTTAACTGGGGGGAATCGCTCCCTTTCCAGACACCCAGGCTGGGCCACAGCACCCAGTTGTGCCAGGGATGCTGGAAGCGATGCAGTGGGCACAGACCCTTGAGAAATCAGCACCCTACTCAGGCGCTGGGACACGCAGGGCTGGGGCCAGGGCTTACACCCACCTATGGGATCGTGCAGGTGCTGCAGCATCTCCTGCACCCCGGACCTCAACCTGTCCAGGGACATCAGCAGGACCCAATGTGTCCTCCTCATGGAGCAGCCCTGTGCCACGAAAAGATGGGCAAGGAGGAGAAAAACACCTTGGTTTCCCCTCGACCACCTCCAGACCCTCCCTCCATCCCCATTTGCTCAACTACTTTGCCCACCGTGGCCGGTCCCTTTGCCCGAGGAGCCCTCCCTGCTAAACACGAGGGCCCCTGCCAAGATAAAAGCGAAGCAGTGAATAATTCATGGCTCAATCTTTTCCACCACCGTCGGCTGTAAATATTTAAATAGCACCAAGATGTCTAGAGCTGAACTTCAGGAGGA
Source organism: Upupa epops (assembly GCA_013397515.1). Lineage (NCBI taxonomy): Eukaryota > Metazoa > Chordata > Aves > Bucerotiformes > Upupidae > Upupa > Upupa epops. The sequence goes on from VZRI01009997.1 coordinate 25,817, forward strand.
TGAGCCTGAGCAGAGCCTCGGGCTTGGGGGGCAGCCCCATGGAGCAGGGAGAGATGGAAGAGGGGTGGGAGTTGAGCTGGGGATGGTGCATGAGGAGGGGAGCAGATGCTCTGGGGACCGGATGAGCTATTTCTCTGGCTGGGTGCAGGCTGGGGCAGGGACAAGAGATTCTCCAGGGGAAAAGGATTGTTTATATAAGGAGCAACTGCCCAGGGCTTCCTGCCCTTCCCCCCTAAAATAAAGGGCAGTTCAGAAAGGGCTCTATTTGCACTGCAGGAAATTTCAGAGCAAGGAGCATCTGAAAGACTCGGCTCAGCTTTCGAAGCTCTGCATCCCAATCTTCCTCTCTCCTTCCCCTGGCTCAGAACCTCAGTGGAATTTCACCTGAATTTACGATTGCCAAAAAAACCCAGGATCAGCCAGTCCCTCCTGCTCCAGGCTGCAGCTCCCTGCGCTCTTCTTTCTCTTCAGAAAAACAACTCTGACATCGCTGCAATAACAAGTGGCCCTTGCTGGGTGCCAGCTCCTGGGGCAGCATCCAGGCTGGACAGGAGGGGCAATGTGCACAATCCCTGTGGGTTTGGAACATCTGGGGATATCCCAGCACTCAGCTGCTGGAGCTCTAGGCTTTTCCTTCCTGGAGACTTAAATGGGATTCACCAGCACTGGGCATTCTCCTGCTTTGACAGAGGTTTGGATTGCTCCAGGCACCCTTCACTCATGTTGCTCCCTTCATCATCCTGTGTGAAGGTGTTGGTCCTGCTCCCGCTCTGCTTGAAAAATCCCTTCACCTTCCTGCAATGGAAAGGTGAAAAAACCTCCACCAGGAGCCTTCAGCTCTGGTTCCACATCCCAGTGTGATGTCCCAGCCAGACACCCAGGGCACCAGGGACCACCCAGCACCAGCAGCTCCCACAGCTTCGGCCTGCAGCTCCATCATTGCAGCAGTATTGGGACCATCCTGGGACAAGAAACAGCTGAAGATACCTCCACAAACCCTGTAACTAAAGACAATCCATGGGCTGGAAGCAGCTTTCCCACCTCTGTAGGGTCTCTGAGAGGTTGGGTTGGTTTTTTTTTCCTCTGTAGAATTAGAGGAAACAAAGAGGTTGGCAAAGGGAGGGTTGAAAGTTTTGGTGGCTGCTCTAAAGTCAAACATTTCACAGACCTCTGGGGTTGGGAGAGACCTCCAGACTCCTCCAGTCCAACCATCACCCCAACCCCTCCCTGCCCACCAAACCCTGCTCCCCAGCCCCACAGCTACTCGGGGTTTGAGCCCCTCCAGGGATGGTGACTCCCCCCCTCCCTGGGCAGCCGGTTCCAACCCCTGAGCACTCTGTCAGGGGAGAGATTTCTCCTGATGGCCAAGCTAAGGCACCAGGTGAGGCCATTTCCTCTTGTCCTGTGGCCAGGGACTGGAGAGAAGAGACCAACACCCCCCCC